>QVRM01005849.1:0-330639 GCA_003439945.1 Dermanyssus gallinae | reverse complement strand
ATCGTCACCCGGAGCACGTTTGCTTGATCTCTGTCTCATCGGCTTAAAATATATGCTATCAAGGTGTATTGCAAGGTGCACCGCAAGATGAATACACCTGACACTGAAACAGTTTACAGGTCTGGCCATAAACGATACCTATGGGACTTCCTTTACGGTACTCTGTGTTAGTCGCATTAGTCTCTAACGAACTGCTCCCAAGGTATTTTTGAGTCTAATAATAGGTTTGGCTGCATACAGTTGTTCTCCTTGTTCTGCAGCGTGACTAATCAAAACGCACCATTTATTATTTAATTTTCAAGCCTCTCTTTTTCCGATCTTCTTATACTGAAATTTGCTACTCTTTGTGAGGCTCTCTGCGAGAAGCTCTGGCCCAGATAAGAGAAGATAATCCGCCGCAGATAGGCCGATGTGCCATTTTGTCCTAGAGCGGTCATTATAACACACTAGTTTGTAGTATTGAACGCATGTCTAACAATAATATAATTTCTAATAAATAGAGATAAAAGCAAAATAAATTTGCGCATCTTGAGATATTGTGTGGTTTCCCGACAGACATTGTGTAACACGCGCCTCAGAGCGGATAACATGATTTATCCATGGCGAAACCGATACTGAGTGACAGAAACTGCGTGCTTCTCCTCTACTTTCTTGTTGACGAGTTGCACAATCACGTGGTCTCTGTCTATCTACGGGTATGGTTTTGTGAAAAGTCTCTCTAGTGGTTTTGCCGGGTATACCGGTTTCTTGCCTGCTGTATGCAGTCATCCAGTGTGACAAAGGGGATGTCTTTGTCGTCGACTTTAATGAGCTTACGAGCTCGTACGGCCTGTTGGGGAACAGGTCAGTTGTATTTCATCAAGTATCACTGTAGGGAGCGTAAAGAGACTGCGGAGCCGACCTATGATGAGTCTTTAGGGGAGTCCTCAACCAATTGTATCAGCTACCGCCACACATTCGCCTTGCTTCGTGCAAATAGTTTATTTAGTTTGCTTCGAGCCTCCTTAGATCTGTCATAATAGGCGTAGGCCCAGGCCGTTGCCTTGCATGGTTTCTAGTGCCTCCGGTGCATGCTCACTGGGCCTCTTCCACCTATTTGGCCCTGTTTAGACGCCGCTGTACCAATAAAATGTCTGACTGGCTTGTAGCCAGGAAAACACACAGCAATTCCGCTATTTTGTAAATAAAGGCGCTTTTCACGTTACTTCATATGTATGTGGTATTTTATGTTTATGTATGCAGCCATTATATATTACCAGCCTCAAGCCTCTGCTGTTCGCACTATGTTTACACTAAGAACATAAGCGTTAAAATGATGCAGTAATGTAAATAAACAATGTTTAAATGAAACATTATATATATATATATATATATATATATATAACAAGGGGTTGGCAATAATGTTGTGTTAAGTGTATTTTATTGCTACAATGCTGTATCACACCGAGGAGCTGGATTACATGTTTACTGTGTACACACTTATATATATGACCACGTGACTGTGTAAATTCACTATATTTTATAAAATGTAGTTTTTTCGAAAACTTAAGCATTTGTAATGCAGTTTCGCAAATACCATATATATATATATATATGGCGAGAGAGAGAGACAAGGAAGGCGATACAGAAATAGAATGACACCATACGAACATCAAAGGCAAGAAACGTTGTAGCGCAAAAACGGATTTCCGCTCGTGTGGCCTAAAATTGCAAGCAATTTCATTATCTGAATTCGGTTATACAACAACCGGATAAGCCTCCCCCTCTCTAAGAAGGGTAGGGGCCTATTTGCATTTAAGCATTCGTTTTTGTACACGATCAAATTAATCTGACGGCAGTATCGATCGAGAGCGGAGATTGTGGGAAGCGGAAAGAGCTATTCGAATTTCCGCCGATGTTATATCCAGACGCCTGGCTCAAGTCATACAAGTAGGATCTTTACATTAATCAAGATGCGTTTAGCAATGTATGTAGCAGCGCACCATGAGCCGTTTCCCCATCAAAAACGGACTTAAAGGCATTCTCGGATTGCTTGTCTGTGGGACCAAACATATTGACGTTGTATATGCAGAGCATAAGCCCCTGAAGCGAGTAAGCCTTAACAGAAGCTCACCTCGTGCAACATAAGTCCCGCTGATAACTTCGCAAATTCAGAACAACAATACTCGAGTATTTGCATTAACTAGCGTTCAAGAAATTAGCACGTTGAGTGTACCCTGTAAAGAGGTAGAGCTACAATTAATGAACCCACTTTTGGAATGATTAACGTATCAACCGACTGTAAAAGCAAATTGTGTTTTTGTTTTGCGGCTTGAAAAACAGGCGTATGAGATTTTGTTAATAAGGAGGAAGTGGATGGTGATGCACCAGCTCTTTTCTTGTTGAGATATCTGTGCTCCCTGTTTTTGTTCGATCATGGCCGAGTTTAGTCTCCTCTGGCATTTACCTTGTCTAAATTGGAAACTATGAAAATCAATTTAAGGGTGGCCCAGTCCAGGTCTTAAACCCACGGCGTACATAATGCAAGTCAATAGCTTTGCCACTAAGCCAGCTGCTCGGTTGCATTCTGTGTTGTACAAGCAGCCTTTCTATTGCCACTCCAAGTGGCTCCTGAAAGGCGCGTACAAACCATCTTCATCGTTTGGAGTTGTTAGCAGTGAATCGGAATTGAAGATGAATTGAAATTTTGTAAATATTGCAATGTATGGAACTTTCTGGAACTTACGACAACTCTTCCGACATATTTTAATAATGTCCCAGTTCTCTATATCCTCAGCGGTATCGCCACGATATGACTGAATTAATATGATGCTGATTTTGACCGTTGACGGATTATTGCGTAGACACATAACTATTGATTTCGCTATTTCGCGAACTCTTCAGTAATTCGCTTTTTCTTTTGCCAGCAAAGCATGATTAGTCAGCAAAAACTCACAGTCGGGATAATTGTTCTGACTCTTGAATGATAGAACGATGTAACATCTTTAACTTTGCGTGCGCACCAAGGGTCAGCCCAGCGCTTGGCAGCCTCTTGGTGCTATTTTTAACGCAGCGCGATTAGTTGGGGAAAATATGATTCTTCTTCTAAAATGGATTAGTTAGAAAATAATATTGTTCTTTCTCTAAATTTGATTCAGCCTGTGTTGCTCAGATGTGGGCTAGCCAAGACAATATTTCAACTGCGGAAATGTCGATAGGTCTATCTGGCGTTTATCACCAAAAAAAATCTAATTAAAACGTCGAAATAGTTAGTACGTCCGACTCTCTGCCATGACTTAGAACATACAACCTGATTCTCCTGTTATAATTACTGGAATTATTTGCGTGTGTGCAGGATGATAAACCCAGGGAGTTACATACCAGAGTAATGTTTGTAACTTAGTGATCAGTTTGGTGTACTGTGTGTCGCCATGCGACAGACGCACGAGCAGCCATGAGGCTGTGAAGATCCACACGACATGATGAAGCGAAACGAAACCACCCGCGTGACGGTCCGTAGGCTTCAGCGGCACGCCGCTGTCATTCAAATTCGAATTCTATCGGCAGCTTAACTAAATGTTGATGCTATAACATAGCCACCGCAATGCCAATAACAGCTGTGTTTCACTTGAGAAGCAGCAGCAATACGACATAATAATAATAATATTTTTTTTTGTGAACAAGGGTTTATTTTATCAATATGTACATGTATCACAATTATCAATATATTACTTATATAATATCTACAATATTGCTTATATTATTATTATTGCTTGAGTGTCGGTGACCACTCAACATCATCTTGGCGTTGCCTCTCTGTAATTCTAATGACACTCTCTGTCGAAGGAAAGCGGTCGATCTTGGCTCCGCTGTGGCCTCGAAGAGCTTCTTCCCAAGCTCCTTTGTCAGTTTGAGTGCATCCTTGCCCCAAACGCCAGATGACTCGAGGCCGAACGCCATTACAACGTGGTCCTCAAGGAGATGCGCGTATGAGCGCCGTTTGAGCATCTCCCGTTGGTGGATAATGTTGCCGACGCCCGCGTTGGCTAGTGCACGATAGCTGAGGGCGTACGTGTCGGAGACGGTGACGACCATGCCAGCGGCCGATTGCGGTCCCAGTCTCGGCTGGTAAGGCCGTCTGGTCGACGCTTGTCGTCGCTCTGTAGTCCACCAGGCTCCAGTGTTACGCGGTAGCCGGCTTGTCTGAAGGCGCGCCCGAGGATGTCATTAATGGCATCGTGGCGGCCCTGCGTAAGCCCAGCCAGCTTAGTGCAACTAAGTCGGTGCAGGCCACGTTCATCCACCGTTCCACCACACGGTCACGCCTCTGTCTCAAACATGGCAATGCCAATTCTGAGGCCACTGGCGGCACGGAAGTGGTCATCAGCCAGCTTACTGCCGACTAGCTCGGACGGAAACACGTCAAGCCACGTTCCGGCAGCGTCGGATGAAACCGCTTTCAGTCTAATGCCATCTATATCTAACTCACAGGCCGACAGAAGAGTTAAGTGGGTAGCCTGAGTGGCGATTTGGTCCCACGCCTTCTACCTAGTGACCTGTTCCTCAGAAGGACGACCAGACTGACGCGCGTCCCAGATCCGAATGGCGTCTTCTTGGTGGCTGATGAGTCCGCCGGTAGTAGCGGCCACTGCAGAGGCGCAGCTATGCGACGAAGCAAGAAAAGCGGGCAAGGCAAGGTCCGTGGCCGAGCGAATGCCCATTACACCCAGCCGGACCGATAGGCTTGCCTGCATCCATGCCTTATCATCGAGCGTCAGGTCAAGGATGTTTTCCAAGGCTCTCCTCACTTGGTCGTCGAGGTCCAAAGTTTCTGACGGCAACAGGAAGGTAGGTGAGGTCCGTAGTACATACAGGACCTTTTGTACTCCCATTGCGTGCCGAAGCAGAAAGTAGGCTTGATGTCTACCGAGATGAACCAGCCTCTGGTAAAGTCGGGAGAGTTGTTCTCCCTTCTCGGCCAGTACCGGGCCGATCATTTCGGGGAAGACCGCCGTACCCAGCAGGTCCAGTTCACACCGGTCCTTTACAAGGATGTCCGGGAGATTGCTGTTAAATTCTGCAATCACCTGCTGTCTCTCTTCGTCCTCGAAACCCTGTAGGAATAACTCGCATTTAGATGGGTTAAGCTGCATTCCACTCCATTGCTCGAACGCTTTGAGATCCTTGATGTCTTTGAGTAATGCCGAAGGATCGTTGTCAAGAAGGGTCCCATCGTCGAGGTAAAACAGAGGGACCTTGGATGTCACCTGTTTGACGTACTGATGCAACAGCAGGCTAAACGCAAGAGGAGCCGCTACGTCTCCCTGCTGACAACCGGCTAATGACCTGATTTCAACTTCACCGAACATCAGAGGAGTCGGCCTGCTATATGCCTGGTGCATCATTGGATAGAGGGCCGGGGCGTGCTTGGAAACCTCTGCCAAAAGTTGTCCTCGTTTGTTCAAGTTAAACGCATTTTTGAAATCTAATTTTAGGAGGCAGCATTTCTCGTTATTTTCGAGGAAGGTGCGAGCCGTGTGGGCAATTATTTCTGCACCATTATGAGTGGCGTACCCCATTTGCCGAGGCTGCAGGTAGTTTTTCACATTGACCTGGGGAAGCAGGGTCTTTGTGGCCAGTCTACGCAAGGTGCAGCCAACGGCTATGGGTCGGTATCCTCCGGTTTTCTACTTCAGGGCAATAAGCCACCCTCCATCTATGACGTTTCTCACAGTCTCCGGAACTTGCCCGTTACGTATGATGTCGCATACCTTAGCGAGTGTTTCCAGCACATCGTTGTGGTCTCCGTTGGCAGGGAGAAGGCATTTTAGATGGTCAGGCGTGAGGCCGTCGAGGCCTCCCGCCGCACCGGATGGAAAGGTGCGGAGTGCCTTGGCAACATCCTCGCTTGAGCATGACCCAACCGCTGGCAAGCCGATAGGGGACGGTGGCATCACGTCCCCTGCGGAAGCAGGAGGGTGTTTTGCGATCATCATATCAATCGACTCCTTTGTGACGGGCGCAATTGTGTCATCGGAAGACAAGATTTTAATGGCGCTCCGCACATTAAAATCCATGGAAAGCTTGTGAGCAGCGATCTGGGCGCGAGCTTTATCCGTCAATACACGTTTGCTCAGCCTCAGCCTCCATGCAAGTGAGAGTGGCAGCTCCGAAAAGGGCCACCTTCTCTTTGACTACGCTGGCCAAGCTATGGCCTCCTTGGGTTTCCTTGTCGACGTGGAGGACTTTTGGGGCGAGGGTAAGCAGCACGGTCCAGCTCGCTTCGTCATTCTTTTTCACGACGTCTTTAAGCAGACGGTGGAAGAGTCCGCGCAAAGGAATTCTCGCTCCCTTTGGGATCCTGCGCAGCACCTTGCGTGTCATCTTGGCGTTGGCGAGTAACTTGTGAAGAGAAAGGGAAGAAGAAGACGGCAGGTGATGATCAGGTGTCGGCCCTCCATTTACTTGCGGCTGGCTGGCGGGTTAAGGAAAGAATTCTGCTTGTGGAGCGTGCGAAGAAAGCAGCGGTTGTGAGATGCTGCTAGTAGCGGCCTGTTGGAACACTGCTGGTCCACTAGGCTCGGCTATCTTCTTCTTATGAGTCCTTCCTGCGTGGATCTGGACACCCCGCTTCGTAGGAAAACACATAGAACACCACTGGCATCGAAACTCATTAGCCATTACTGCTACCTTTTTGAAGCTAAGCAGTTGCTGGCTTTGCTGTGGCTGTCCACTTCACATGCCTCGCCGTGCCAAGTGAAAAAAGCGTTTTAATTGTCGGCGCGGTGATTTTTTTTCTTTTGAATAGTAGATCAGACGCTCCAAGCTCAAAATATTGGTTGAGCAGCCGTTACGAATTCGAATTTAAATGACAGCGACACGCCGCTCGGAGCCTACGACCTGTTATGTGAGTGGTTTCGTTTTGTTTCATCGTGCCATTGTTGGAACTTCTTAGCGTCTTAGCTGCTGGCTTCTTCGTCGCATGGCCACACACAGCACACCAAAATGATCACTGAGTTACGCTCATCACTCTGGTATGTCACTTGCTGGGTTTACCGTCCTGCACACTAACGGATGGGTGTCTTTTCTCGGAGCTCCATATGCACACGTCCGCACTCCTTGGCGCCAATAACAACAATTGATAATAATAATAATAATAATAATAACACCACGCCGGTGCATACGTCAACGAGTTGCGTAGAAACACAAATGGAACCTGGGAGGTCATACGCGGACATTACTAAAAAGTCAAGCCCGAAACAAGTCTGTGACAAAGAGGGTAAGGTAGTCTGCCACCTTCCAATGCCGACTCCCCCTAAAAAGTCGCCCGCCACCACTCTGAGTAGACCAAAAACTCAGCAAAGCAGCACTCTACCGCAGAAGCACGAAATATGTCCTGCTCCGCCACAAGCATCTTATATTGTCGATGGCATTATAAAAATTTGGAAGCTCGTCAAAGGTCTACTATCTTCATGGCTGAAAGAAAACCCTCTCATTGCAAAGGTGCTAGAGTTCCTCGAATCAGAGGGAGGAAAAGTTTTCTTGATCTCTGTTTTTGAAGGAAGTACGAGGGAGACACATCGATCTTGACCGACTTGTATAAAGATAATTCAGAAGCGACCGCAGCCAAGTAATGAGTACTCAACCACCCCCCGCAAGTCCCGATCACCCGCCAATGCTTTCTCAACAATTATTTATTTGTGATATTTGTAGAAAAGCAGTGAAATCTCTCCGCGGCCTACGCATGCATAAGACCCGTGTGCATAGGGCCCATACTCCACCCAGCAGACTTCCTTTTGACAGTGCAAGGAGGACAGAACCCCAAGATCACGCCGACCCGATTTCAACGATACCAAATGACGACCCAAAGATTCTCATCCGAACCCTGTCCAATGCTCGCAAAACCATCAGGCTAGTGAGGATAATCCCTAGAGGAGTCAGGGAAATTTGTTCCGCGGCGTATGCAGAGGCCGTCGCTAATTTTAACTTAAGGCAGGATTACCCCTCTTGGCACAGTCTAATCACCCTGCCATTACTCATGCTGAAAGTTCCCGAGCGAAAAGGCAAAGACATTACACTATGCCAAATTATTAGGAAAAACCTTGCCGATTCTCAGTGGAGGGTGCTAGAGAATGTTGTCGAAGAGCATCACAGCGACAACATACGGATCTCCAAAAAGCATCACCTTGATCGTCACAGAGCCACGATGGCAGAACGCAAGCTGGTAGAGGGAGATATCCGTTCGGCGGCTCACACGCTCCTGTCCGTTGACACCTTTGCACCACCAGATGACCATACCTATCAGGAGCTCATACACAAGCACCCCGCCCCGCCGACCAGCGCAAGTATCGATAATCTTCCAGCACCGAATCCTCAGGAAAGATGTGTTGCGCAGGAGAAACTAATAGCCGACGCTGTACGATTTTTTGCGCTGGCATCCGGCCCTGGACTTGACGGACTCCGGCCTCGTCACCTACGCGATATGCTGGATTGTATGGTGCCCTCTTCCGAGAGATTATTGACGGAATTGTGTTCCTTGGTTAATTTGGCTTTGAACGGTAAACTACCATCTTTTTGCCTTCCGATTTTTTACGGAGCCGAACTGACAGCACTAAAAAAGAAAGACGGCACCATTAGGCCCATAGCATGCGGCCTCACCTTGCGGAGACTGGCTGCAAAAGTTGCAATCGTGGTAAATCGAAGAGCAATTAGTAGTGCCGTTACGCCAAAGCAAGTTTGTGTTTCAGTAAAAGGTGGGGCCGAGGCTGCAGCACACGCGGTTCGAGGATTCATAGAGGCGGACGGTCCCCCACGTGTGGTGGTAAAGCTCGATTTTCGAAATGCCTTTAACACCATCCGACGCGACGTAATTCTCAATGAAGTGGAATCGAAAGTGCCCAAGCTTTTCCCATTTGCATTGCAGAGCTACAGCAAGCCATCGCTACTATCTTGGGCCGATAAGGAACCTCTCCTTTCATGCAACGGTGTACAACAGGGCGATCCGCTCGGCCCCGCTTTGTTCAGTATTGGAATCTCTGAGATAGTGGCCCGTATGGACAGTCCATTAAACGTTTGGTATCTGGACGACGCCACCTTGGGAGGCCCAGTAAACTCAGTTGTCGGTGACATTCTCAATGTTTTAAGGTCTGCAGATGAAGGAGGACTGGAACTAAATCCTTCTAAATGCGAAATCATCGCCGTAGGCGGAGATTCCCATGAGCAGGGCGAAATGTTCAGAACCATCGAAAACATCTTGCCCGGATCGAAGAGAGTTGATCAGGCGGACCTGGAAATTCTAGGTGCCCCGATTGGAGCTCGAAGAATTCTTGAGACGATTACAGTTAAGCGCAACGCGCAACCCCGCCTCATCGCAATGCACCCGCAGGCAGCTCTTTGCCTCTGGAGATATAGCTTAGGCTCGCCAAGGTTGAATTACATCCTGCGGACCTCCCCTGCGAGCAACGAGCTGGCCGGCCTGCAGGACTTCGACGATACCGCAAGGGAAATTCTAGATGAAGTTCTTAACGTCACTCTGACTGACCATACCTGGCAAAGGGCAACTCTTCCCCTTAGGGAAGGGGGGCTTGGCATCAGGTCCGTGACGGAGCTTGCGCCCGTATGTTATGCGGCTTCGCTACTAGAATTTGCACAACTCGCTGAGACCCTCGTCGAGCCTAATATTCGTCATGTAATACAAGTGACGAAAGACAAGGCCGAGCTAGCTGCAAGAAACGTCATAGGCCCTGGTCCCTGGGAGGAGCGCCCTACACAGCATACGCTTGACGGTTATAGGTGCAACATTGTGGGTCGAAATCTTCTTGATAGCATGCAATCCCCCACGGAGAGAGCGGTTTTTATAGCCGCCCGAGACACCTTTAGTAGCGGATACCTAAGGGCTCTACCCTCGCCGCAGCTGGGCACCATGCTGGACAATACCTCCTTCCGCATGGTGACAGCGCTCCGAATTGGAGCTCCCATATGCGAGCCATACACCTGCTCAGCCTGTGGGACGCCTGTAGAGAGTAACGGCCTTCACCCCCTGAGCTGCATCAAAAGCCAAGGAAGAGCCGCTAGGCACGCGGAACTTAACTCGATCATAAGGAGAGCCCTGCGTCGTGCAGGCATACCGAGTACGCTGGAGCCCAGACTCGATACAAGTAGTGACAGGAGGCCCGACGGAGTCACTATTCCATTGTGGTCTTGCGGTAAGTGTCTGGCATGGGATACAACAGTATCCTGCACTGTTGCCCCGTCCTACCTGCGACACAGTGCCCTTGAGGCCGGCTGGATCGCCGAACATGCAGATCGAGAAAAAAAGACGAAAGTACAGGGACTTAGAGCCCAGATACCACGTCGTGCCTATCGCTATGGAAACACTAGGTCCCGCTAGCAAAGGCACAAGGAGATTAATTAAAGAGCTTGGCGAGCGGAACAGGAGAACACAGGCGACCGACGAGAGAGCGAGTTCCTGCGGCAGTTGCTCTTGCTGGCGGTATGCAGAGGTAACGCTGCCTGTATAATCGGGTCAATGTTTTGAGAGGAAGAGACTGCTACCGAGATCTTTAATTATATATTAATACATGTTCAGACCTCACAAGTGTATGATCAGCAATAAACAATAATAAAATAATAATAATAATAATATTAAAAATAATAATAATAATAATAATAATAATAATAATAATAATAATAATAATAATAATAATAGCGGCTGCACAACAAAAGGAAGTTAACGCAATTGAATCAGGCCTGAGTTATCCGTGGTGTTAAGATCACTGGAGTAGGTGTTGCGACCTCCAATGAGGCTGCTCTCCGTAGTGGGCAAGTTAAAAGGTCTCGCCTTATAATGACAGATCATGGAGACAACGGGCCTTACCACGGGCTCGCCAGCCCGCGGTCCGGGCGGTCGGACCCTAATAGGGTCCCCTGTCCAACTTGCGCACTTACGTTTACACGAAGAAGCCTGCGTCGACACATTACGGTAAAACACGGAGGGGTGCCCATAACATAGTCGACGAGTCAGAGCGCTCGAACTCTCGGTTTACCGCGGATCAGTTAATCAGTGTCATTCAAGTTGCCACTCGCCGCTGGCGGTTGGTCCGCATCTTGCCGAAATCAGTACGTAGGCAAGTTGCCGAAGTGTTCACTAAGGTGTTGTGCTCAGTCGCAGATAACAACGACAGTACTGCCTGGCTTGCTCTGTTCTCTTTCGCGTCCGTCGTCCTCCGTCTTCCCGATGGTGGGAAAGATGACCGCTCGTTGGCGGTTATCGTCCGGAAGAACCTCCGCGATTTTACTGATGGAAAACGGTTTGACCTTAGCAGTAGCCCCGTCCCAAACCAACCTCCACGGCAGCGGACGGTCGACACCGTCCGGCTAGCCATTACCAAGCTCTCGGAAGGCGACGTTTCTTCGGCGGCTAGGGTATTGATCTCAGAAGACACGCTAGCGCAGAAGCCCAGCGAGACAGCCGTGCTGCTGGATAAGCACCCTTCCTGTGCCCTCATTCCTAACATGGCCTAGTCCTCCTCACCTGCTCCTGCCATCAACTACATCAGGCGAGAACGTCCGGTCTGCCATACAAACGTTTTCCCGTAGTTCAGCAGCTGGCCTGGATTTCATAAGACCAAGGCTCTTACAAGACCTGTTGTCTCCCGCTCTAGGGGCTGCCGCAGACCGGCTCGCGACTGCTCTGGCCAAGGTCGTCGATCTTCTTCGATGGGGATCGCATTTCCCCGACTGGCGACCCCTTATCTCCGGCGCCCGACTTTTTGCCCTCAGGAAGAAAGATGGTGGTGTGAGGCCCATCGCATGCTCATCCGTAATCCGAAGGCTGGCGGCAAAGATCTGCATTTTTGAAAACAAGGCAGAAGTATCAGGTGCTCTTGGTTGTCATCAGCTCGGGTTTGCGACACCGGGAGGATGCGAGGCCGCGGTGCATTCAACTCGGTCCTTCTTGGAGTCTCGTTCCGGAGCCACCCTTGTGGTCAAGCTCGACTTTAAAAACGCCTTTAACACCATTCGGAGGGACCACCTGTTAAATGCGGTCAAGGCATGGGCACCGAGTAAGTTCCACCAGGTAAAACTAGCTTATAAAGAGCCATCTTGCCTTCTTCTGCCGCATGATACCATAATGTCGCAAACTGGGGTGCAGCAGGGCGACCCATTGGGTTTTGCCTGGGTATCAAGGAGTTAGTCGACTCTCTCGAGTGCCCTCTAAACACATGGTACTTAGACGACGGTGTACTGGGCGGGGCACCTGATGCAGTTCTGAGGGACATCCACAGACTCATCGAGTTCGCGGAGCGGAGTGGCCTGGCCCTAAATCCTGCAAAGTGCGAGATTCATGTCCTAGGAGGTGCTACCGACTCTGAGGTGCTAGAGGTTCTCCCAGGATGCAGGACTGTTGGCACGGATCTGGAGTTACTAGGCGTCCCCCTATTCCCAGAGGGAGTTCCGGCAGCTCTCGAAGGTGGATAGAAAAAGAGAGAGCATGCGATGTCACGCGTTCCTTTGGTAGGATCTCACCGGGGCCTTTTTCTTCTAAGATCTTCATTTTCGGCCCTACGTCTCAATCACCTGTTTCGAGGTGCAGACTGCTCGCTCGCTCCGGGACTCCTTGAGCGACTAAACGACAGCGTGCTTACTACAGTTGAGGCTCTTTTGAATCTCAGTCTATCGGCAGAAGCACGTCAACAAGCTCTACTCCCCGTTCTTTGGGAAGGTCTAGGGTTGCCTGATGCTATTGTCCTCTCGGAGGTAGCTCTGGTAGCTTCCCTCAACAGGTCTTTACAACAGGCTAAATCACTTCTCGATTCAGTCGCTCTTACGGACCTAGAAGATCGCTTAGAAACAAGCCGCCGTAGAGCAGTTGCCCTGCGCGGCCACGAGCCCGCCGAAGGTGGACGCCAGAGAGATTGGTCGGCGGCTTTACATGAGCAAAGGGTTGAAAATCTCATCGCGGAAAGCGCCACAGACGCTGATAGGGCCAGGCTGCGCGCCGTCTCCTCTAAAGGGGCGGGCGCATGGCTCTACGCCATACCCTGTGCTCGGATCGGGACACACCTAGACGACGAGTCGGTGAGAATCGCGGTCGGACTTCGTTTGGGGACGGACCTTGTGCACGCTCATACATGCGTCTGCAGTGACGCCGTCCAGCCGGATGGACGCCACGGGCTATCCTGTATCGTCAGCGCAGGTAGGCGAGCCCGACACCAAGCCCTGAACGAAACCTTCAGCAGAGCCCTACGCTCTAGTGGCCTACCGTGCGTCCTGGAACCCGTCGGACTGGATAGGGAAGGCGGAAAGAGACCCGACGGTCTGACCTTAACCCCGTTCGAGAGCGGTTGCATGCTGGTTTTGGACGCGACAGTTACTGACTCATTAGCCCCTTCAATGGTTAGTGCTGGCGCGGCCCGGGCCGGATATGCTTCAGCTCTCGCCGAGGCAGGCAAGGTAAGAAAATACCAGAACATCGGGTACCCGTACGGGTTCTACTCACTTGCCTTCGAGACACTTGGGGGCCGGGTTTGTCCACTCGCGGTTTGCTACAAAAGGTCGGAAAGCGACTAGGTCTAGCCAGCGGTGATATGCGAGCGGGCGAATTTCTCAGACAGCGTCTGTCGCTGGATGTGCAACGGGGCAACGCGGCTTCGGTCCGGGGAACCCTCCAGAGATGATTGGTTCCTACATTGGACCCTTCGTAAACGTGCACACGTTCGCAGGGACCCAATTGTCATATTCCCACCTTTGGTGATTAATTACAATGAATAAATGTCATATGTCAAAGATATATTACTGGAATTAGAAATAAACCTTTAATCAACTAGCATTATTTTGTGATTCCTCCCGTCAGAGGGTTTAAAAAATATATATCCTAACTATGTTTTGTTTTGCCAACTATACATTTTAACTGGCCGTCCCCACACTCCCACAAGATGACAAAATGTTCTCGCTCTCGTAGTCACGCGAAGACTCAATTACAGATTTAATAGTCTACTACCACTAAACTACATAAAGGCTGATTAGAAGTCATTTCCGCCAATCTCGCTGATAATAACTAATAATTACTGTCTAGTAATTATTTTTCTTTAATTGTAACTTTGTTCAGAGTCAATATATACCTTTTATAAAATCTAGTCAAGGACGTTGCTCTAACTTGTCAAGCTACCTCATCTTTATGCCTATTGATGAGCCTATTTAACGCGGAACTGCTGCTCTAGAGTCAGAGCTTGCACCTTCGAAGTGACGCAATCAATCTCGCTAATTAACCCGAGCAAGCACCAGAAATAGATAAGTAGGAGAAAAGTTTAGATATACGTGGTTCTACGAGGTTTTTTTTTTAATTTGCAAATAAGCGTCTTAGCCTGCAGCGGTGTCGCTCCTCTAAAAATGAGGATATAACTACCATTAACAACCTATATGAGGCCGAGGCTCTCCAGAGGCCCTACAACTCAACTGAATAACATAAAGTTTACCAGTAATGCTGCCGATTGTATGTATTATAGTATTCAAATAAAGAACTAAGTGAAAAACGTGGTTACACGCGCAAACACCACGGTAGGGAAGCTCCCTGCAAGCGCAGGCCAGTAGTGCGAGATTTCAATTTACTAACAAGTTCCCTCGGTCTGTCTGCAAACAGGCTGCCTATAGCATCAAACAGTCAAGGGAAGAGAAGTCTGCGTCTTCTAGCAAATGTGCTTCCCAAGGGCCAGAGTCAAAAAAAGGCGCTAGCTAATTAGGAGGCCGGGCCCTGTCTTCTCCTAAAGTAAAATCGTAAAAAACTTGTGACGCTTCGTTTCAGTGAGATATATATCAGGGAGATATATAAGATGTTGATTCTGTAATTTTCTTGATGATGTCACGCAAGAGCTGCCATGTTTCCTAAAGATTTCAGTAGGTGTGAGCTGGGGGTCTTCCCGATCCTCAACAGGTAGGCCTGGAAGTCGTCGTGACCTGTGAGAACCTGGGCGGTGTATAATGTAAGTTCTCCCCCGACCAGCTGAGCCAACCTCTGAAATTTGGGACGAGGTTGCGGTTGTTGAGGTGGGGGTTATTCTATGCGCGGTAGCGTTCGGCTGCCTTCAGTTTTATGGAACCGTTCCGACAAGAATGAAAGCTACCGCTGTGCTAACTCCTGCCCTGTACACTGCGATTATCCGGAGGGCTCCGAACTTCTAGATCCGTTGGCGGCAAAATTTAGTGTGTCAGTGTCACCTGTTCTTACAGGCGCAGGTGAGGGGTGAGGTTTTCTCCAAGCCACCAACAATATTGTCTCGCCCTTGGCAGGGGCACATGTTTTTGACATCTAGTAAAATCGCGAAGAACAGGTCCCGTATTCTAAGTGGAGACTCGCAACGAAGTTAAACCCGAATCTGATCTGTTTTATAGCGCCGGTGGTTGAGGGGCCCGTACGAAATCCGTATAGTGCGTCTGACAGTAGGTCGCTCCCCTCGATAGACTTAATTGTCTTAACCAGGAAGCTGAGTATGCTGATCGGGTAGTAGGAGTCGTGGCCTATAGCATGCGGACTAAGTCTGCGGCCTTCTATATGCAAGGGAGTGCCGCTGCGTCGTTCACCTTTTGCCTGGTAGCCTGGTGCGCACCTAACGAGTGTACACATGGAACTGTATACACACCGATCACTATGCGAACATACAAAGCGGTCCCACCGAGCAGCTGATGCTACATGACCCTTTCTTAATAAAAAGGCCTGTAAACAAGCGAGCTGCGCAATAGATAGTTCGACTTTCGACAGTTCATCACTGATAGAAAAAGACTTCTGATAGTTTCGTTAGTCTACAGTGCATTTTGCGTGTTTTTGCTCGCGTCCTGCTTCCTGCCGTTACGGCTATCCAGTGCGATTGGTCAGCCCATTGTGGGCTTTGGGTTCCTACACTTTTTAACCAGCTCTTACCGGGGAAAGCAGGACGTGACCGCGATTTACGAAGACCAAATATAGACCAACGTGGATTTATTAAAAAAAATGCTTGACCGAAATTCAGAAGTACGCCATAACTGGGTTTTGGCGCGAAATCGGAGGAAGACTCTGCACGTTGTATATTTTAGTTGCTTGCGCTCGTTTTGACAAAAATTGTCATAAGCTGTAACTAGACAAAATTACTTTAGTACCGAAATAGACGTAGTTTTGAACAAGTGTGTTAGCAACGATTCGTCGTCGGGGGCGTACCTGTCAGGGTAGGTCTCCACACTTAATACATTGAGTGTAGTAGTAGAAATATAAGTAGGTAGTTTTATTAAAGTAAGAACTTATTTGCACATATACACCATAAGTATTACATTTCCAGAGTTGAGATAACGAAATTGCTTTTTCGTGAAAGTAAGGGTGATATAGATCACATGGGCATACATGCACTCGTTACATATGCACTCCGGCGAGGTCTCATCTTCAGATGAAAGCCATAGACGGCAACTCAGTTGTGACTAGATGTCGGGGGTACAGTTGTTCTCATAGCTGCAATCTTTCCGCAAATCCAACGTCATTGTCTTGGTTTCATGGAAGAGCGAGTCGATGTTGTGGATAACTTCCCTTGATCTAAGGTGTACGATGGAGGAATAACACTAAGGAAACTCGCCTTCCATTCCACGGGTAACTGAGACGTTCTGAGGACTTCATTAAAGAAAACAGTGAAGCAAGCAAAGTAGCCAGTCGAATTTGTATTAGGTCTACAAAAAAGTGTTTTCGTTTTTTTTAATGATTCTCTACGGACAAAACCGAAAAAAGTTTTTTGTAGCCCTATATATTTGCCACTAGGTCGACCTGGGGGCCTCACCCATCGGCGCATTTAATATTGCGTTAGACTCCTCCGAGTCGCTAAAGGGCGAGACAGGGCAAAGCGAGCTTCCTGTGCTCGCTCGCTCCATGCTGGAAGTACTACAGGAGCACACACTTGGAATGGTTACCGCAACTGCAAACATTTTACGGCAAGCATTTTTTTTATTATTTCATGCTCTTTTTTAGCGTTCTTCACCTCTTTCTTATAGATGAGATTCCTCGGGCGTGGCTTAAGGATCATGTCTAGGCCCATTATTATTCTGCATATACATCTTAGATCTTAAAAAACTTTATATCCAAAACCATTAAGCACAAGCTCTACGCGGATGGTTTTAAACTTTATGGGCCATCTGACACAAAGAACGATAGAGAGATATTGTAGGAATATTGAGGGGATATACAGAGCGCCAAGCAACACGGAAGAAGAGGAGGAACAGCTATTTAAGATAGTACATAAAGTAATTGAGGAATATCAGAATAAAGGAGAGGTAATATGTCTGGGAGATTGAAATGCGCATATCGAACAGCTAGATGGACGAGAAGCGGGCAGAAGACTGATACAACTGGCAGAGTCCAGTGAGGCCCAAATTTTAAATTTGGACCCGCGTTTGAAAGGGAGATATACATCACGCAGAGGAATAAAAAGTCAGGCGTGGCTTATGTACTGACGAAGAGAAAAATAGCTAAATGGGTAGAGGAAATCAGTATAGATGAAGAGAAAACATACAATGTTGGAAGTGATCATAATTGGGTAGAAGTGAGCGGATGGAAGAAGAAGCCGGGGCGCGTAGTTGTACAAAAGAAATCTCTGAATAAACACAAATGGGCGCAGAAAGTAGAATGCATTAAACGACACTTAGTGGCAAATGGAGAACGGCTAGTAGACGAGATGCATAGAAATATTGAAGACATATATGACAATTCTGTAAGATAGGGAAGGGAGTTCAAAATGAAGAAAAAGGAGAACGAGGGTGGTCGAATGATTAAATAAATAAGGCAGTCATGGAGCGGAAAAGATGAGTAAGGATCATTAAAAAGTAATGGGAAAGAACGCAGACAAGGCAGAGGAGTAATAATGTAAGGAAAATTACAAGGAAGCTGAGAACAAAGCTCAAATGTTAATACAAGATGCAATTAAAAATACAGACGAGAGGGAATTTAACAGGATTTGGGGGCTCCCAAGGGCCAGCGAGCAAAGCGGTTTTGAGACTATGACAGATAGGATCCGCGTTACAAGCACTATTTTTCACGACTAGCGTGAACAGTGTAGAAAGAACAAAAACTAGCACGGAGATTACAACCACAACAGAAGAGATCGAAGGCGTGGTAAAGAAAATGAATCCAAAAACGGCGTGTGGTCTTGACGAGATTTCGGTAGAAATTATTTAGGCGTTGGAAAAAAGTACGTGTATTATCTAACCAAGCAATTTAATAATATATTTAGAGGAGACAGAGTCTCGGGGGGGGTGGCGCAAGTGAAGAGTTTCTCTTTTTCCCAAGGAGGGGGTAGATAATGACACGTTAAAAAAATAGGCGACCAATCACAATTACACCTATAGCGTATCAAATATTTATGCAGGTGTTTAAGAGTAGAGTGCAGAGTATTCTGGAGACAAATGAGAAAATAGGAGAATGGCATCGCGGATTTAGGAATGGGTATAGTCTAGATGATTATCTTTTTCCATTAAGTCAGGTTGTGGAAACATCGGGATTGCAGGGACAAGGGTGTGTGGCAGGATTTTTAGATCTTAAAAGAGCATATTATATGGTGGACAGAACAAAGTTGTATCAAATCATGTTAGAGGAGAGTTTGGATAGAAGCTGGATGGAGTTACTAGAAGAAAATGACAGGAATAACACGGTAAGAATAATAATAGCAGCCGAACAATCTAGAGAGTTTATAGCTGCTAAGGGAGTCAGGCAAGGCTGTCCGTTGACATCGGCAATTTTTTTATATATATAGAGAGAGAATAGCGCGAAGAATTAATAGAACGGGTTTGGGATGGCAGATAGGGAAAAAGGGTGCATATCAAGACACCCGTGCTGCTGTTTGCTGACGATATGGTAGTGTTAGGGCGGGGTACTAGCGAAGTTCAACAAATGTTGTATGCATGTGGGGAAGCAGCGGAGGAACTGAGTATGACGTTTAATTAAAAAAAACTCAGTTTTAGAATTTAATGGGACTAGAGGGCAAAGAAGCTTGTAGTACAGGGAAAAGAATTGGATTATAAAAGTCAGTACAAGTATCTTGGGGTGACAATGACTACAGGGGATGAATATTTAGAGGAAGGAGAGATAATAAGGAGGAAGAAGGTTGAAAGAAGAAGAAATGCAGTATGATGTAAGGCCCTCTGGGGGTTTAATAAATATATAGTAACAAAGAATATATGGAAGGCCATGTATGTGCCAGGATTGACCCTTGCTAGTGCCTCTCTGGTCCACAGCGCAGGGTTGACAAAAAAGTTAGAAACAATAGAAAGAAAGATGATAAGATTTGCATTGGGTTGCCGTTTTAATTGCGCCTGGGAATTTCTTGAGGACGAAGGGGGAATGTCAAAATTTATACAAAAGGAAATACAAAGTAAGCTTAGATTTAGTAGTAGGATTGAAAATGTCACAAATAAATAATGGGTTAAACAGATGCAGCTTGTAAATACGGCACTTAGGATTGAAACGAAGTGGGATCGCAGAGTAGAGTTCGCAGCTAGGGAAATTGGGTACAATTGTCAGCAATGGGCAAGAGCGAGGGTATCAGAAAAAATGGTGAAATTAAAGGTAAACAAGTCATATACAGACAAACGAAAACTGGCGATGGGCTCCAGCTTAAGTTTGGCAACTATGCATGGAAAGGAAAAGCGGGAAAGGGGCGGGGTAGAATGGGTCTACGATAATTCAAGAGCGAGTAGGCTATTGGCAGATGCCAGGGCAGGGGGATACATAGAGGTAAATATTCATTTCATATTTATTCACTCAGGTTGAGTAGCGATTATAACCACAAATACTCAAAATTTGTTGAGTTGTTCTCAAACGGTGCAGACGTGTTCGTGTGTGGCTCTCGGAAGGTACCGCTAAATTCTAGAATTTTGCGTGGAAATCCATGTGCATAAGTGAGCATAACATCGTTGAGATCATCGAAGTCGATTAGCGTGAACATCTGTAGTGTGCCTCGGAACTAATTCATTAGAAGCAGTGTCAACTTAAATAGTCATCATCATCACTCACCTCTACCTGTATCATCTTCACTTCTCACCACTATCTTCGTAGCTTTATTACTATCTCGTATCCAGCATCACTCTACTATCATTACCTTCATTATTGCCAGCTTCGTGTTTACTAGCATCCCCACATCCACCGTTAACCTCATTGAAACCACCCCATCCGTCATCATTATCAGCATCATCGTGTGTTACAGGCCTTATTATACTCACCATCAGCAGCAGCATCATCTTTTTCTCTCTTCATCAGCTCTACCTCACAATTACCTCAGTCTACTCACTATCGCCAGTTATCATCACGACTCTCATCACCGACGCCGCCGTTGTCACTACCTCCCCTTCGAATACCACCACCACGGTTTCAAATCGAACGCGAACTACAGTTCAGCCTGACACTGCATGGTAAATAAACAATATATTGTTTGTAAACAGGCGCGGCATAGCAGTAGCTAGCTATGTCGGTGCAACGGACGCCAACAAAAGAGCAGATCGTGCAACGTGACAAACCTGCGTACGTGCAAGTGGAAAGAGCTGTGGATGAACGCGTTGATGAATCAATCAGCGATGCGGGCGGTCCGGCTCACCGTCCAAAGGCGGGATGTGGAAAACGTGCCGCTTCGAGTCCTGTGGAAGACTCTCGCAGCAAGGATATGCGTGTTTCGCAGGCTTTTGTTGAAACCACTAGCGAGACAACCGGTGGCGTCCAAGACGGTGAAGAGATACCAGACGAAGCGGGGTTTACAACGGTGACCCGGTCCCGGCGATCTCCTGCGCCGAAAGTTGTCGTGGCAAAGCAAGAAGCAGTAATATTTTCGTCGGAAGACAATTCCCTGGAGCTCAATTTTAATGATGTATGCGACTTTATCGCTAAACACATCAAAGGAAAGGTGGAAGAACCCCGTTTCACAAGAAGTGGGGAACTTCTAATTGTTGTTGAGGCCGAAGAGGATAGAGCTACGCTACTGTCGCTGCAGGAGTTAGCCAACATAAAAGTGTCGGCGAGGATCAGTGGAGGGCGATCCACAGTAAAGGGAAAAATATCTGGTGTGCATCCATCAATATCGGAGGCTACAATATCGGCTGCTCTGAAGCCTTTTGGGGTTTCCGAAGCGATAATGGTGAAAACTAAAGACGCGAAGACAAATATTGTATCGACCACTGAGCAAATTATTCTGACCTTCGCGGGTGGGGATTTTCCAGCAGATGTTCGGTTAGGGTTGAAACGGCACGGCGTTGTCTTATATCGAGAGCCCATGCAATGCTTTAAGTGTTATAGCATGGATCACTTTGCAGCAAACTGTAAACTTTCTACACCGAGATGCAGAAGGTGTGGTTCTACGGAGCACCTGAGGAAGGATTGCAAGGCCAAGGCTCGATGCAGTCTGTGTTTTGGTGAACATGAAGCCACTTGGGGCTCATGTCCACATAGGCTGAAGCGTATGGAACTGTTACAAAAATCGTCCCAAAACAGCATCATCAAGCGCTCAGATGCCCCGCTGGTACCACTCTGCACGCCTGTGGGCCACATACAGGCCTCTGACAACTTCTCAAGGCGCACTTGGTCTTCCGTAGTAAGAAACGGAATCAAGATAAGCGAGGCAGCGCTCAAACCTCAACGACTTGAGCCAGAACGGGACCCAGCAGCAACAAGTGCCCCACTTAAAATGACCGGACATAAACTGAGTGACCAGCAAGTGCCGCTACCGAGAGTGGAGGATATAGTGCAACAGGTGATTGCGACAATTATGCCGAGGTTAACGGATATCATCGTGCAGACGGTGGCAAGGGCCATTCAGGAAGCTATTCCGAGCATTCTGGGAGGACTGATGGGCGCCCCGTTAGCTCCCTTACCTATGCTGCAACAATCCACGACCATTAGCGCTGATAGCACCCAACCTACACGGGCGAACAGAAGCGCAGATCATGTATTGCCATCTTCATCACGTCCCAAATCGACCTGACTTCTGAAGACAACAGTGAGCAGGCCGCACGCGTGCGAGAACCAGCAGATACAGCAAGATAATAATAAGTTCGGAGACGTAGTGAATGCAGGTATTCAGATAGTGATGTGGAATTGCTAGGGGAGGGGGTGTTAGATTTGCTCGGGGACGATGCATACAAAGGGGTAGACGTTCTAATTTTGACGGAGACCTGGGCACGAGAGCAGTTTCATATTCGGGGATTCTATGGATACCATGCGCTGGCATCGTGTAAAAAGGGTCCGGGTAGGCCGAGCGGGGGGGGTATCGATTTTCGTTAGACCGGCGGTGGGAGAAATGAGCGTAGGGATAGTAGCAGAAAATCTAATCGCAGTCATGTCACCTAAACTAGAACTAGTGGCTACCTATGTACAACCGGCGGGGACGGAGTCCACAGAGACGATGGTCGAGCGCCTCTTGCTGGGGATAGAAGCGCTACCGCGGAAGGCTCCGATGATCATAGGGGGGGATTTTAACGCAAGATTAGACAGGATTGACTCGGAACGAACGGTGGCTTTGCTAGACGTACTGGAGGAGATCGGCTGTTGGGTAGTTAACAGGGCAAATGTGTGCACATATGAATGCCACTCCGGGACATCAGTTATTGATATATTTGCAACCGATATAGACAGAAAGGACATACTATTTACAGGGGACGACAATCCTTTACAGGAAGGTGAGGGACTCAGAAAACATATACCTATGGGTATCCGGGTAAAAATTAGAGGCAGCGTTCAAGAACGAGGGAAGAGGGAAGGATCAGGGAGAAAGCTTAGCGGCAACGTCCTTTTACAAGGACTTAGCGGGGTACTTCCGGTGCCAGGGGTAATCCAGGTAGATTCCTATGAACGCAGTCTAGTAGGCTTATTGAGGTCTGCGATGCTGCCGCCACAGGAGAGAAGCGGAAGACCCTGCTTTAATGAAAGGTGCAGGGCAGCCAAGCAAGCTAGTAAGCTGACGCGAGAATATGTAAAGACCGTTCCGTTAATGAGGCCGTTGGCAGCGTTGGTTAAACGGCTGGTTAAGAAAGCGTATAAGGAGGAGAAGAAAAAGCACTGGGAAAAAATAGAGTGGGTAGCAATACGGGAGGCTGACGAACGTCCACATACATGGCTGAAACGAAAGGGGAGAAGACAGTGTTCCGTAGAGACGGGTAGGTTAGTGGAACATTTTAGACGAATATTGGCCGGGGCGGACACAACTCCGAAAGCGCCGCTAGAATACAAAGGCCCGTGGGATCAGACAACGGAAGAAGCGAGGGTTTGGATAGGGAGGGAAATCTCAATTAGGGAAGTGATAGAAGCAATAGACAGAGCACCACGGGGCAAAGCGCACGGGAAAGACTTGATAAGAAATAAACACATGAAAGATTCCCTAATTCTCGCACCTTGCTGGCAAGCCTTATTCAATGAATGTTTAAACAAGGGGGAAATTCCAGAGGCCTGGAGGAAAGCGACTTTAATAGTCATTCCAAAAGGAAAGGAAGTAGAAACTGAACCGGAAGCTTGGAGGGGAATAGCAATAAAACGCTGTCCGTATAAAATAATTTCGGGAATAATAGCTATAAGACTGGGGTCATTCTTGGAGGAGCGGGGGGTAATACCGGAGGAGCAGCATGGATTTAGGAAAGGAAAATCAACTTACTCAGCAATTCGGGAGCTGCTAGGAGCAATCTGGGAAACACTGTCTAGGCCAAGAAGCTGTATATATGCGGTGTTTGTAGATTTAAAGGCAGCGTTTGACATAGCGCCAAGGGATAAAATAGTTGAAGAGTTGGCAAAATCGGGAGTGCCGGGAGCAGTTCTGAGGTTACTTATTAATATGTTAAAGCAGAACACGGTGCAGATTGATAACGGGGTCGGTATTGCGGGGGAAGTGGCTCAAACCACAGGCGTCGCACAGGGCGATGGACTGAGCCCATTGCTGTTTTCCGTACTTTTGGGTGGACTACCAGAGTGGATAAGGGCGGGCTGGACCCAGGAGTGGGTCAGAATCTTACTGTACGCTGATAATGTGGTCATCTTTGGTGGCAGCCTTTTCAGGGTGAAACAAGCCATGAATCGACTAGTTACATTCATGGATGAGAAGGGCTTGAAAATTAACTGGGGAAAGACAGTAGCTATGAAATTCCGAAGGGGCGGCCGTATGGCCAGGGGTGACGTGATCCAAGTCAGGGGAACAGAAATTAAATTTGTAAACAAATTTACATACCTAGGTTACATTACACATCCAGGAGAGGGTCAGGAAGGCCACCATCGCAGCTGTGGCAATTAAATGGCCACATATGCTTTCAGTTCATGCAGCAATTGCTCTTTTCGGGATACAGATAGCACCCATAGCCACATACGGCATTCCACTAATATGGGATAAGTTGGGAGTAGGCGAATTGCGTTTAATTGATGGGGTGAGGTTTTTTCTTTTTAAAGAGGGTTTTTGCGCTTTCGAATACATGCAGGAATAGAATTGTTCACGTCTTGGAGGGTGGCCCGCTGCTGACGGAAGAACTACAAAAACGATTTAATCTGAAGAAAACGTGCGCCTTTGAAGTTTATATGCGAAACTGGGAAACCAAAATTAGTGAGGTGGACATAGGTATTTATGGAACAGCAGAAATGACGAGCACTGAATGGCGGGGTAGCGGTGTAGTAGATCGACATCTAACGACGGCCTTTGCAGCTCACGGATTTCATCACGTTCTGTGCAACGTAGAGGGTTTTCATGAACCACAGGATGAATGTCAATGCAAACAATGCTGGAGCAAATGTGATCGATACCACGCTGCGGTATGCCCGGCGGTTAGGTCTATAGCGGAACTAGCAAAACGCTAGATTGTTGGCGTCTCGAAACATTTTGATGTAACATAAACACATTTACCCAGTTTGGGTGTTAATAAAACAAATATATAACCACAAATACATCTCTTTAACAACTATAAGGACTGTGAGTCAAGACTATCACCGGGTGATCTGCATATGTATGGATACATACACATACATATACATATATACACACATATATAAACATATACATACACATACATATATAAACATATACATACACATACATATATATAAAATATATAAGCTACAAGGCCCCACAATGACGGGCTAATTCATTTAAAGATTGCACAAGATTGCATTTTGCGGCATGGTATCTTCGGCAGAGTTCACCGCAGCGGCGGCATACACAAGTCTCACATGGTTCATGAAATTCAGCGCGTTGACATAAAATGTGATGAAAGCCGTGTACTGCAAATCGTGTTATCACGTGCCTGTTGCTACGCTCTGGCCCCTTCCACTCCGCATTTCTCATTGCTCCGGTATTGAAGAATTCCGGGTCGAGTTCCGAAAATTTCGCCTCCCATTTTCTAGTGCAGTCGTCAAAGGCTGTGGTTTGCGGTAGGTTATAACGGCGTCTTAGGTCTTCTATAAAAAGTGGACAGTCTGCTAATAAGAAGACGAGGCGGTTGCGCGTTGACGTATGAAGTCCCAGAGTCCGTTTCAGGAAAGCTGCTTTTATCTGATTCAGCTGGTCGAGGTGTCTGGGAGTCAGGTGCGCCCATATTAACTCCACTCCATATGAAGCCGATCTTCAGGTCGAAGAGGCGAATGGCTGTGGCGAGGGACAGGCGGTGCGGGCTCCTGATGGAAGATGCCGCTATAAGGGCTTTCCTGCATCTCTCCATAACATGCACCGAGAACCCTACTCCATTCGACGGCATAATTAGTCTCAGATAAGGAAACTTATTGACGTAGGCGAGCTACCAATATAAAGAGAGTCGTCACGCGCGACCCTGCCCCCTCTACGGAACTTTAGTGCCTCCGTCTTACGAAGATTAATTGTTAACCCCAACTCTGTAACGGTTGTGTTGAGCCTGGCCAGCGCCTGTTGGACCTGGAAACGGCTAGTTTCATATATGGCTAAATCGTCTGCATATAAAAAAACCTTAACGAGATCTCTACACCCCCGAATTCGTTTTGGCAGGTCCTTCAAGAGGGCAGAAAAGAGAAATGGACTCAGATAGTCCCGCTGGGCAAACCCGGTTGTTTGCGAAAATGCCGGCAGTTCCGATACTCCATCGTCGATTGTCACTCGGTTTTCCTGTAAGATCTCTCTTATGAGGTTCAACATCTTCGAGGGAACGCCGACTTCTGCCAGAATGTTGAGCACACGATCACGTGGAGCGGAGTCAAAGGCGGCTTTGAAGTCGACGAATACCGCGTACAGAGACTGCCCTGGTCGGAAGAGGGTTTCTTTGACGCCATCCAGGAGAAGTCTGCACACTGTTTGCGTGGAACGCCCCTTCCGAAATCCATGTTGTTCTTCAGGTATAACGTTCGTGGCCTCCATGAAGGCGCTTAGTCTTTTCGTGATCAAGCACGACGTTATAAGCTGTTATAGCACACGCTCTTCTTTGCAATGCCTCTCCAGGCCGAGGGGTGGGTAGGATCACCTTTGCCTTTTAGGATCACCAATAGGGTCGCATTTCTCCATTGTGTTGGGAGAAGCCCCGTCTTGAGGCATTCGTTGAACAATGCTGTCCAACACGGAGCGAGTACAAGCGAGCTTCTAAGGTGCTCATTCCGAACGCCGTCCGGTCCTGATGCTTTGTTGTTGCACAGCCCTTGAGGGGCCTGCAGAACTTCCATGACCGTGAAGTCCTTCTCAAGTGCGTTCTGATGTCTTGTCGTTTCCTCGTCCCAAACAGCAGCAAACAATGGTGATTCGCGGGGGATCGTGTCGCTCGATGCAAACATTTCGCTAATAGGACAAGAGGTCTGCCCACTTGTATGAAGCTCGTTCTGCGTGTGTGAGGAGGATAGCCTCCTGTTGTTCGACATATAGTTTCTTCTGCTGAGTGTATGTCTTCCGGCAGATCGTTCGGAAAACATCAGCAAGCGGCTTAGCGGCAGGTTGCAGCAACGTGACAGTTGTGGTTGAACTAAGGGTGATGTTTCTTTTTCCTAGGGGAGCAGGTAGACGAATGAAGGATCTCCACGAGGCGATCAGCATACTGCTCGACGTCAATGGTATCAGGAATCGGCAGGACCTCATGCAAACGTTCCCGTAGAGCCGCAACGTCCAGATTACGGGCCCGAGGCACTCGTCTGGGGGCTCTCGACGTGTCGTCATGTACCTTGAATTCTAGCGCAGTTGTGATATGTGCTCGAATAAGACCGCCTTCACTCAACGAATTCCTTTCTCCAATATAGTTTACTCTGTCCTCGCTTAACCTGACCGCAAATAAATCGATGACCGAGCTCCCCGAATGGTTGAGGAAGGTCGGACATGACGCTGGGGTAACTATCCAGCAACCATAGTCAGCTAGGGTATCACGTAAGGCTGTCGTGCGACTCGAGACCTGAATGCCGTCGACCAACTTTTCAACGAGTGCGAGGGTAGATTCCGAGTCCGCAGGCCTTGCGTAGGCCGCTATGAGTCGAAAGCGGGAGCCTTGTAGGGCCACGAGGTTGTCTCCGACAAGGCAGGGGGTAATCTGACTCTATGGTTGTACAGCACGGACACTCCACCGCTGGGTCGTCCGGGCCAGCACTCTTTTGAGCCATGCAGTGGACGGCGTAGAATCCTGGGTAATCAAAAGGCGCGGTCGCCCACGTCTCCGTCAGAACCAGAATATCCACAGCATCCATTTGCCGTTTTAATTGCGCCTGGGAATTTCTTGAGGACGAAGGGGGAATGTCAAAATATATATAAAGGGAAGTACAAAGTAAGTAATTTAGTAGTAGGATTTAAAATGTCACAAATAATTAATGGGTTAAACAGATGCAGCTGGTAAATACGGCACTTAGGATTGAAACGAAGTGGGATCGCAGAGTAGAGTTCGCAGCTAGGGAAATTGGGTACAATTGTCAGCAATGGGCAAGAGCGAGGGTATCAGAAAAAATGGCGAAATTAAAGGTAAACAAGTCATATACAGACAAATGAAAACTGGCGATGGGCTCCAGCTCAAGTTTGGCAACTATGTATGGAAATGAAAAGCGGGAAAGGGGCGGGGTAGAATGGTCTACGATAATTCAAGAGCGAGTGGGCTATTGGCAGATGCCAGGGCAGGGGGATACATAGAGGTAAATATTCATTTCATATTTATTCACTCAGGTTGAGTCGCGATTATAACCACAAATACATCTCTTTAACAACTATAAGGACTGTGAGACAAGACTATCACCGGGTGATCTGCATATGTATGGATACATACACATACATATACATATATACACACATATATAAACATATACATACACATACATATATATAAAATATATAAGCTAAAAGGCCCCACAATGACGGGCTAATTCATTTAAAGATTGCACAAGATTGCATTTTGCGGCATGGTATCTTCGGCAGAGTTCACCGCGGCGGCGGCATACACAAGTCTCACATGGTTCATGAAATTCAGCGCGTTGACATAAAATGTGATGAAAGCCGTGTACTGCAAATCGTGTTATCACGTGCCTGTTGCTACGCGCTGGCCCCTTCCACTCCGCATTTCTCATCGCTCCGGTATTAAAGAATTCCGGGTCGAGTTCTGAAAATTTCGCCTCCCATTTTCTAGTGCAGTCGTCAAAGGCTGTGGTTTGCGGAAGGTTATAACGAGTCCGCAGGCCTTGCGTAGGCCGCTATGAGTCGAAAGCGGGAGCCTCGTAGGGCCACGAGGTTGTCTCCGACAAGGCAGGGGGTAATCTGACTCTATGGTTGTACATCACGGACACTCTACTGCTGGGTCGTCCGGGCCAGCACTCTTTTGAGCCATGCAGTGGACGGCGTAGAATCCTGGGTAATCAAAATGCGCGGTCGCCCACGCCTCCGTCAAAACCAGAATATCCACAGCATCCAGAGCCGACGGTGCGAGCAGCGCTACGGTTGCAGCGCCCTCGCAATTCCACTGTACTATCTTTAGCGACGTCCACGGCTCCTGCTCCGACCCCTGCTCCGATGACGGCCGGTGGGTTCCCTCCGATTGTTGGAGGCGCTGCGTCTGGTAGCGGGTTGCTGGGATACAGCCGCTAGGGCTTGGCTCAGGAAGTCCAGGATTGTCGGAGATGCCGGAAGGTGGTACCAATTCTTCGGGCCTGACCGATCGGTCCCTGAGCCCGGTCCAGTGCGGCGCGGGTTGATCAATCTCGGTGTTCCTTGAAGATGGGCACGACCGGCAAACCTGACCTTGCTGTTGGACCTGGCATCCTTGACCGGGGGGCGGGGGCCCTGACTCTCGTTGCACTGAGACGTCGCTCTCGATACCGGATTCGGTTGGAACGCGGATGTCCAGTTTTCTTTTTTCGGCTTCCTGAGTTTCACTCCTAAAAAACGCTTGATCCGTCTGGCATTGTTGTACGCAATATTTTTGGTGATTTCCCCCTTGTACAAATATTGGCCACTCTCGACTACTTGTCGTTGGGTGATAGTGAGAGAAAGTACTGAAAAGAGAGCATTGTCTTGCACAGCTTTAGCCGCAAGCATATCGTTGGCCGCCTTACAGTCCTGTCCGAATAGAGATACGGACAGGACATGGAGACCCCGGGCAAGAGACGTGCACTTTTGCGGCCAATGCTTCAACTGCTGACACAAACTTATTTTTCTCGAAATCTATGGAGGTAAATATAAGGAGGGGCAAAGTACAGAATGTCGAGCATGTGGGCTAGAGAATAAGTCAATCGAACATATTATTAAAGAATGTATAGCCCTAGGGGGGAGCATAGATATGGAGCTGTCGGAGGCCCTAGCTCTAGGATCAAATGTTAGAAATGACCTGGTCAATATTACAAAGAAGAGGATGTCACAATGGAAAGCAAATGCTCAGTAGGTATTGAAGTAGACATGGATTATATGAATGCGTAGGTAATATATATGCTGCCGCTCTAAGCGCCCCTGATATAAAAGGGTGACATGTGTCTTTAGGTATACATGCCAAGCGAACAATAAATCATTCAATCAATTGTTGAGAACAATTGACTTCATTTTCGATTAGAACTCCGAAAATGATACAATAATTTCGATCTCTAAATGCGTCGTTGTGTGTCTGAAGGAGGACTACGTTTACACACTTGATGGAGAATAGATACCCAGATTAAACAGCATTCGTGATTTTGGGTTAACGATAACACAGGAGCTAGATTTTAGCATTCACATAACGCAAGCTATTAAATCTGCTAGTCGTATATGTAATATGATATTTTGTTGTTTTGTAACCGAATGTCGAACGTTTTATGTCCGCTTTCATATTAGTCTTGTAGTTTCCAAATTCATTCACAGCTGTGAAGTCTGGCGGCCGTATTTAAAAACATATTAATGCAATTGAAAAAGTTCAGTCGAAACGTCTTTCGACGTGATGCCTTGAGATGTAAGGTAGAGCGTGGCAGTCTCGACTTACTGCCTATACGACACTCGAGAGCAGATTTTAAAATGTACGCACGAACCTCTCAGTTAAATTGATTTTTCATCTTCATTCATATTCGTAACAACAATTAGTAGTACTCAAACATTTTTTTCACCGTTCGATACGGTGGAGTTCGGTCGTGTTTCGTGTTGGCTCCCGTAAAATCAACTATTACGAGAGGCTTGATTGTGATTTTCGTAGTGATAATTGCGTCATCTAGACTTTCTATAGTGAGTGTTCGAACAGTGCACACCATACGCCTGGAGGCACTCTGGTTCTTCTTCAGGGGGTCCTGACTCCTTCAGGACTCTCGGACAGCTGTGTTCGATTTGCCGATGTCATCGCTAGCCATACGGCTGTGACCAACCTGCGGCGGGGATCAGTACTGCTTACGTGTGTGTTAAGCTCGTGGAGCTGTCGTAGCCTGGTGGTGGCGTCTGCGACTGTTAGCTGCGAAGTCCCGGTTCAAATCCCAAGTGTGGCATTTTTTTTTTTTTAGAATTTATTTTTTGTCCTTAGGCATTTAAAAGCCTAGGACAATGCCAGGGGAATCCTGCGGCAGTAAGCCGCCTGACAGTTTGGATATCTCCAAGCTTAGGAGCACAATTGCCAAAGAGACACCAATCGCGGCCAAAGCCGGTGTCTTGAAGCCAGTCAGCAGCAAGGCTGGTGGCGCATCCGAAGTCGACTCCAGTAGAGGTGCCGAAACGTCGGAGATAGTGGAAGAAGGTGCAGCGCCAGGGTGTAAGCGAAAAAAAGTTACAGGTTGCAATGAACCTGACGAACCATTTACGCTGGTGGTGTCAAAGCGTGAGCAGAAAACTATATCTCGCGAGCAACGTCAGTTGGATAAACTGAGAGTGGATGCGTCCAGCGGCCTACTCAACGCTTTTAAAGTAGTCATCCGGAGAAAAGCAAACGAAGATCCTGCTTCAAGTGAGTTCGCAAATGGTACATTGCTGCAGTTATGTAAGGCTATTCATTCCAATTGCCCTGACTGCAAGATATCAAGCAGTAAAGCCGCTATATCCGTATGGGTAAACTCAGAAGATGCTGCCAGAAAGCTTACGCAACTTTCTGCAATAGGGTCGATACCCGTCACGGTAACGTGCCCGGCTCTAACCTGATTCAAGGCGAGAATTCAAGGCGTCGATGTCGCATTTACAGACGACGAGATACGCGAAGAGCTAGCAGATTGCGGTGTGGTGCACGCTCGACGTTTATTCCGCACAGGTCACGCTGGTAAAACCCCACTCAGCAAAGTGATACTGACGTTTGACCGCCAACCGCCGGTATCTGTCTTCCTGGGGTACAAAACCCACTCAGTCGTACTGGAGCCTGAGCAACCAAAATTATGCTACAATTGCCAACGAGTGGGACATCTAGCGGACAAGTGCACTCTTCGCAAAGCCTGCAAGAAATGTGGAGGATCTGATCATTTGGCGTCGAGTTGCACCAAACAATCGAAATGTGTAAACTGTGGTGGCCCTCACGCGGCCGGATCGCCTTCTTGTCCGCGTGTGGCTTATCTTCGTGAGCGTAACAGGATTATCATGGAGGCCAGAGTTCTTCAGCAAGTTAAGGCAGCGCACCCGAGTGCATCGATTACGGAAGGTCCTGACGTCACAGGCACTGTCACAGAAACTGCACAAACTGGTTGTTCTAACAATAGCAAAGCTTCCTACGCAGCAGTTCTCAGGGGCATATCCGCCACGCAAGAAAGCACCTCGCCTCAGCTGCTTCTTCCTAATCCGCGGCCGTTACCAAAGCCCAAACAAAAGCGAGCCAAGGCATACAGGAGTCGCCAAGTTCGGCCGCGGCGCGCTTCTAAATTTATCACGAAGAGAAAGATCCATTCCAAGACGCCGCGCAGAGACGTTGGAGGCGCCATAACGGACGTCGCTCGGATGCTAGAGGGCATCAGTCCTGATTTGGCGGCAACTTTGAAGACGATTGCAGAGGCCCTAAAACCTCTCTTGGCCCTCCTTCCACTTGCAGAGAAGCTTAAAGCTTTCACATCATAATGCCAGATAACGAGATCCCAAACGGAAGTGAGGCCGATCATGCTTTTGTTGTCGGTGACCCCAACAGGGCAACATGTCCTGTGTGTAGAGGTGTCTTCACGAGGAGGGGTCTCGCCAGACATATATCGGTCAGACACGCCGATGCCGTCAACAGGCCGTCCACATCCCACCAGGCTCGGGCAGAAGACTTCGATGTTAACACACTACTGAGCGATATCCAGGCAAACATGCGTCATGCCAAACTGTTACGCATTTTACCCAAATCTGTGCGGTCTACTGTTGCGGAGGAGCTCACCAAGGTCTTCCTAAATGTCGCCAAGGACAACGACCTATCCGCCTGGTACTCCTTGTTCTCCTTCGCTCCGGTCGTGTTGCGACTCCCTCGAGCCAGAAAGGATGCTCAATCCCTGTCTGTTCTGATCAGGAAGAACCTACGCGACTTTTCGTCGGGATTAAGGCTTAGGGATCTGACACACGAGGGATCAGGACGCAAAATGATGGCCCACCTCGAGGATGACCTTCCCAGACGAGTGAAAGTCAAGCTGTCAGAAGGCGATATCTCCGGTGCTGCCAGATTGGTGAGCTCCCAGGATATGCTAGCGACAGCCAACGAGAATACAGAAGCTCTCCGCTCCAAACATCCAGATGCGCCTACGGATCTCTCCATGCCCACACCACCGGCAGTCACACTGCCTTCTTCAACCTCACGGGAAGAGGTACTGAGTGCGATGAAGACATTTAGCAGAAGTTCAGCTGCCGGCTTAGACTTCATACGACCCCGTCTGTTGCAGGACTTGTTGTCTGGTGCGCTGGGCAGCACGGCCGGTCGACTGGCGGACGCCATCGCTAAAGTCGTGGATGTACTCAGATGGGGCTCGCCCCCGTCTTGTGTTTTACCGCTCATCTTTGGGGCAAGGATGTTTGCATTAAAAAAAAAGATGGCTCATTACGTCCGATCGCTTGTTCCTCAGTCGTTCGCAGACTGGCGGCCAAAATCGGCTGCTACGATAGTAGGGAAGCTATTTCAGCAACTCTTGGCCAACACCAGCTAGGATTCGCTACCCCGGGGGGTACAGAGGTAGTAGTCCACTGTGCTCGTGTATTTTTGCAATCGCGCAAATTGCCAACGGTGATGGTTAAGCTGGACTTCCGAAACGCCTTCAATAGCGTCCGGAGGGATCATTTGCTTCGAGCCGTCAAGTCGTGGGCACCGTTACTGTTTCACCATACGAACCTGGCCTATGGTTTAGAACCATCCCACCTGGTAATGCCCCACAACGCTATGCTATCGCAGACAGGTCTTCAGCAGGGTGATCCCCTGGGTCCTCCACTTTTTTGTTTGTGTATTAAGGAATTGGTGGATTCACTACAGTCCCCTCTTAATGCCTGGTACTTAGATGACGGGATTCTGGGCGGGGACCTCCCGACCGTACTTGACGACATACGGAAAGTTATTGAATTTAGTGCTATTAGCGGTCTGACATTGAACCCAGTTAAATGTGAAGTATATGTCACAGCTCACAACGAAGTTGAGCCGTTAGATTTAACTAACCTTTTTGACTTACTTCCGGGCTGTCGTGTAGTGGACAAGGTTAATCTGGAGCTGCTAGGTGTCCCCTTATTGCCAGAAGGCATTGCAAAGGCATTAGACAGTCGAAGGGACAAACTTGACTTTGCGGCAAGCAGACTACCCCAATTGGGGGCCCACTGCGGCTTATTCCTTCTTAGATCTTGTTTTTCAGCCACGAGGTTAACACACCTGCTTAGAGGATGCAACCTGTTTTTATCACAAGAGCTCTTACAGCCTTTTAATGGACTTAGCTTAGACATTTTAGAAATCATACTAAATCTTAAGCTGACCGCTGCGGCAAGGGAACAGATAATGCTCCCGGTTTCTTTAGGCGGTTTAGGTGTGCCGGACGCGGTCATGACGGCAGGACCTGCAATCGTATCGTCATTGACCCAGGCCGCGGACAGGGTTAAGGCATTATTGGACAGTGATGGGTGGGACGCCTATAACGGTGAACTTCAAAGACTGACCGACGAATTGTCGTTGCTATTTGATTCTCCTCCCGACGATAGGGCTAACCAGGGCAATTGGACAACCCCGCTACAAGAAAAGCGACTAGCAAACTTGATTAATAGAGCACCGTCTGTTGCCGATAAAGCCAGGCTTCGAGCTGTTAGTAGTCAAGGGGCTGGGGCTTGGCTACACGCCTTACCATGTCCGCGAATTGGGACTCTGTTGGACGACGAGACCACGCGCATAAGCGCAGGGCTACGGCTTGGTGTTGACCTAGTCGTGCCCCACCGATGTCGTTGTGGTGATTTTGTGGACGCGTTGGCCCATCATGGCCTATCATGCGCGTTAAGTGCAGGCCGACGAGCACGTCACTCCGCTCTAAATGACACCTTTAGTCGCGCACTTCGATCTGCCGGCTTCCCATGTGTTTTAGAGCCCCCGGGTCTATCGAGGGATGACGGAAAAAGACCTGACGGCCTGACTTTGACGCCCTTTGAGCGTGGCCGCATGCTTGTTTGGGACGCAACTGTAACCGACTCATTAGCCCCTTCGATGGTCGGTGCAGGTGCGGACCGAGCAGGTCATGCTTCCAGGTTAGCTGAGGCTAACAAATGCAGGAAATATTCTTGTGTGGATTATCCGCACGAATTTTGTCCGTTGGCGTTCGAGACGATGGGAACTGCAGGCCCCCTTACGCTCAAACTGATTCAACGCGTAGGCAGAAGCCTTAATCTTTCAACAGGAGACTCGAGAGCATCCGAATTCTTGCGTCAGAGGCTGTCGCTTGACATCCAACGAGGAAATGCAGCGTCTGTTCGGGGCACATTGCTGAACTGGGCTAACCCTGGGTTAGAGAACCCGTAATCACACGTTCGCACGGAGACAATTGTCCACTCCAAAGTGCTAACATAACGAACTTATATAAGTTTCAGTACTCAAACATTATCGTCAAAAATAGCTACATGTTCTGACCAAATCAATAATATGTTTTCGTGGCGCATCGCGAGAATGTTGAGAACTATGAACTTGCGATATAATATTATAAACAGTACATATATTACGCATATATCACGCGCTTTTGTATGGTAAATCGTTATCTATGCCTCTTATATTGTGCACTGTATATATTGAATACAGTGCACTGTATATTTTGCAAATAACTATGTATAAGAACCTAAGAACCTAAAAACAATAAAGGAACTCTTGGATTGAATATGTAAATACGCAACCGATAACCGATTGCTCGATAAAATTCATTGGCGGAGCTTAGAAATAGCTTCCTTAATGCACGCAAAGTTCACAGAGTGGCTTAGATTTGTCCCACTCAATAGGCAATTAAACTTGGGAAGCCGGATAGAGCGAGAATTCCTGAGAAAAGCTATATCTCAGAGAATGAGTAAGGAATAGCGTTTAAATATGTGGCTACCCGCAAAATATCAAAATTTCTATGCGTTTTGATCAGAAGAATTGGGCGTCTCCTTAAAGAGTAACAACGACTTCAAGCAAAATGTAGGAGATTATACTTGCTCCTCTTTGAGTGGCAATTCGGGAAAGGAGCTAAATATGTATTCTAGATAATGAAACTAAATTCGACAAAACCGCGGGGAGAACTTGATGAATGCTTAATTTAAACATAGTTGTCCATTAGAGGTAGGATCTGCATGCAGAGAAGAATCTACTAAAGCAAGGAGAAAACAAATCCACGTGCATGCGTTGGGACGTCAGGTTAGAGTTTGGTATTTTACATGTATGTCCACAACTGAATTAAAAAAATAAAATGTTTATTTATCAAAATGTAGCATTGGGGATATGTAAAGATGAACGGAATATATATGAAGATAGAGCATTTTTTTAGAATACTCGTGCCGGAACGTCTCTAAGCTGTTTGCGATAAATTGAAGCGGTTCATCGAAAAAAGATACTGAGCTTCCGAAAAAAGAAGAAATACAGTACGACCAGCCGAGAATAGCGGAAGACTCGGCTGACTTGTATGAATTTAACTAATCCGCAATAGCTTATGAAGCTTCTTGTTATCCTACATTGGTTTCCAAGGCACGGGGAAGTTCAGCCTCCTCATTACCACAATGCTACATTCTGCAACTGAAAACTATTCGCTACAAAAGTATTAAAACTAGTCTCGTAGAACTTCCTAGATTAGGAGTACTTGTCAATATAAAGAAAACTACGAAAGGAGGCACGCTTACATGCCTTAGAACCCAACATGTTCGCTGACGCTAGAATGAGTTTGCCACGACGCTACTAAAGCTTTTACCGTATTCTCTAGAAAGCGTGCTACTGAAAGCATTGACGGCCAAATCAGCATTCTCCGCATCATGAACGTTAAGCCAACTTAATTGGCTCACACTATCATTCGAAAAATCTCCCAGTGCTGCTGCTGTTATCTGTATTTTTCGGGCTGACCCTCAGTCAAGATTTAACGTCCATGGGACTGCTTTTCGCATTGCTTCATAGACGGACCCCCATAAATACAAATGTGCAACGGTGAGGCTCGAACCCGCGCACCTATGTGACTCCTTCGGTGATACCTTTTTATAATACTAGTTTCACTTAACCTGGCCTCTTGAGAAGCCAGTTTGTCCTCTCGTTGCCTATTTTTAACTAAACTAGCAAAAAATGTGCGTCTATTATACAGTAATGGGGAAGGAGGGAATATTAAGATGCATATATATATATATATATATATATATATAGGAACTAGACATAAGCGAACAAGTACGTTGGGTTAAATACAATCTAATTTAGGCCATATGTAAAAAATACGGGGCACAGCTAGTAATTCAGTTTTAGGATATGCCAGTCAGGTACTATTTTGATCTGCATTGTGCGCAACAGATTGGAGAGCCGCCTAGAAGCGGCTTCTAAGTGTTGACTGATGTTGATCTGTTGTAGCTGACATTAGCTACAACGGATGAAGCATCCAATGAAACATTTGTAGAAAATGCTTCTGCACAGGGCATTAATTCAATTAAGTTTAAGTAACAGGTTAGTTACGTTATTTGTGCAACCGGATGTAGGCCTGTTTTTTTACTATGCATCTAAAATTGTTGACTGAAACTAGGCAGGTTTTACAAACCTGCATAGCATCACAGCAGAAGTATAAATCATATGTAAACTGTAAAAGTCCAACTTGGCTATTTTTTATAGGAATAGTCGGTGGCGACTCGATTGAAAGCATTCAAAAATATATATATATAAAATTAAATAATTTTCATAATTATAAATGTATGGCTAAATGTTGTATAATATTTAGTTACTGCGTGCATAGAGGCATGTGGGGTATTACTTCATACTATGCAAAATTTAAGTGATTTTTGTTATTTAGAAAAGCATCGAAAATGCGCATTAAGTATTTTCTCAAGAGCACTAAAGGCGATCACGCACAGGGAAACTGAACGGCGGGTTGCAACCTATGTTATGTCAGTGTGCGGGGTGACTATGCTTCGCCTGAAATATTCCCGGGCACGTTTTCCCTGATTAGGTAGCTCGAACAGCATATTGAGTGGTTCAGCCAGAAAAATTGGTAACTTCTTGTCAAATATTGGAGGAAGCTAGTCCTAATTAATAAGGGCGATAGGTGCAAAGCAAAAACTTCTGCTCTGTCTTCGTTGCTGGTGTCTCGCAGAAACCACGTTTCATGACAGGTTATAACTAGGACAACCACATTTTAACATAACAAACAAGTTGTGATATACCCTAGCTAAAGTCAAGGCTGGTCTCTGTGATAATTATATGCCTATATTCGCTACGTATCGGGCAAGGAAAGTGACTGATTTGCCAAACAGCGCTTCCGTAAGCACTGCATCGATCGGACAGGCTGTTTTTCTCTCAATATTTAGTATACCGAAATCACCAACTAGTGTCACAAGGAATTACAACAAATATGCGTGCATAAAGCGTAGTTGCCTTTAGAATGCAATATGGTGTTCCCATAGTTGGCCAGGTAAGAACAAATAAAACGCGTTTTGAAGTTATTCAGTAAGACTTCAGCTGCAATGAATTATTCAGGACCGACTAAATGAAAGTAATCCGCCGACACCCGTAGGTCTATTACATATAAAATACAAGTTGTTGAAAAACAATTTGACGCTGACAGATTGAGCAATTGAACAAGGTCTTGTTTAAAAATCTTATACTAAGATAGTATAACAAGTTGTATTCCTGTAAGGCATATAAAGCTGCGGGCTTAGCAGTCTACAATAGTGAAAAAAGCACTTCAGTTATTCCATGCCTTCTTAATTTGGGCAGTTTGTGGGTGAAGTGGAAATTGAGTAAGTATGTCATAGCATACATGACATGAACTCTTTCTCAGACATGCGTCCATCGTAATGTTTAATCAACACGGATTACAGTCCAGGAACAAAAACAACGTGTTCGTCTTCAACGTCTAAATACAATTGAATTTGTCAATCAGTGTGTACCATCGGAGTGCAAATGCGTCATATCAATAGAAAATAGCTTAGTTTCGGTTTAGTAAAATTATAAAAAAATGCTGTTATATGGAAAATCGAACCCCCTTATTCACGATTTTTTGTCATCCGATAGAGCGAGACCGGTATAGGGGCCAGCTGTCCTAATTATAGCCGAGGACCTTGCCTCACTTGGCTACATGCCCGCTTTAATGAAATAAGGCGCCGTTTCGTACATCGGTAATGTAACTCTAAGTGCGGTAACTGCTAGGCGTAAGCCTGGTTCTTGTCGTAGGGACTAAATCAAAGCCGTTTCGCCTTTTGTTGGGCGATTTTATTTAGAGTAGGTCTTAAATTTAGATTTCATTAAACACAATTATTGAAATGATAGAAGTACAAAATTGGTGAGATTCGCAACACAACGTAGCACAATTTCGTAGGAGGCCGAGGGAGCCTTTGCTTCATACTTCAAACATACTAATATTTGGCTAATGCATGTAGCACGAAAACATTTAAGGTGAATCTCAATGACACCATATCTAAGGCAATGTTTCGCAATAAAGTCGTCAGCCATCAAACTGCAAAATGCAGCAAAGGGAGGGCATTCTCGTTTGTGCTGTCTACGCGCATAGAAAATATGATGTTCTCAATGAATAAACAGTCGAGCATACTAAGAAGGCAAAGCGACGCATTTAACTGGAGAAAAACATAGCATTGCATATGATCTCGCTAAAGCGTTTTAATTAGGGTTGCGCAAGCAATGATACTCCGGTGACGCCCGAACTGAAAAATACAATAATGCGATTCCTGTAATAAACCAGGCCATCGTTTAGTGGAAATCTTTAGTGGAAACAAGAAGTTTAGTTGGCCTAATTTTTCCGCACCTAAAGCGCTCCAAAGAGTAAAGTTTGAAATTTTTGTTTCTGGATATGAACGAACATATCCTACAATATGTGTGGAGTCTGTAGATAATTTTTGTATTGTTCTGCCGAAGCTTGTAAACTTCTACAGACCGATCAGCTTGACACATGCAGTGCCTCGTTCATAAACGTGGCAAAACTCAAGAGTATAGTTACTTGAATGGTTATTGCATGCCACCTGCGGAATGCAGTAGAAAATCAAGTGGCAGTTGTATGCAGAATAATGAGGTTAGAAGTGAGGAATAGGAGAGCTCGCCATGTTGGCAGTCATATCACACTCCGAGGTCTGGTATCAGACTCTTGGTCCAGCTCCCCTTGGTCACCCCAGGTCTTACCTCCGCCTATTTCTTCTGTCAGGTCTCAATGGTGGCACTCCTGGCTGGCCATCTCTGGCCAGATCCAACTCTCCGTCGTGAAAGCGCTTGCTTCTCTCCCCCGCGAGCAGATCCCATGACAGCATTTTGGCTAGGACCAGACGGGCCTTGGTCGAAACCCCCGGTATGCGCGGCTTACTATGATCGCCAGCGTTCGTTGGGTTGACCTTAGTGCTCTCCTATTTTTTGCCGTAAGCATTGCCGTGTTCGCCAAGAACAGGGCCGCGTACAGCGCGGTTGATTCGGCCACTGTCGCCAATAGTCTCCTTTTGGCTTCTGACACTCCACCGACCCTCGGCAGAATACGCGTTAGGTTCAGGGAGACCCTTTTGACTTTATCAGTCACATATTTCACATGCGCCGATCCCGATCTTTTATCGAGGATAACCCAGAAGTACTTCGCCTCCTTTATGGTTTCTATCAAGTGGCCCGTTATAATGAGTCTTACCCCTTTTGTCCTCTTTTGGCCTGTTAGGTACATCGCCTCTGTCTTGTCGGGTGCCAGCTTAAGATGATGGCCCTCCATCCACTCGTTTACCCGGGTCAAGGCTTCATTGGCGGCGCTCTCTAGAACTGACTCGGTCCTAGTTGAAACCATAAGTGCGAGATCGTCAGCGTACGCCAACGTCTCCACCCCATTCGGGAGATTATCTATCTCGAGCACCCGTCGTAAGCCAGATTCTAGAGCACGGCTCCAAAATCGAGCCCTGTGGGACTCCCAACTGTAACCTCGTACTCCTGCAAGCAGACCTCGGTCATCCAAGTAGGATGAAATCATCCGACGGAGGTAAGCAGATATTTCCTTCCTCTTCATCGCCTCCACAATTACTTTCCAGTTCATTGTGTTGAAGGCATTTCCGACATCCAGGGGAATGAGAAGCACGAAACGCCTCGTTCTAAAGGTCTTCGCGGTCTCTCACCAGCCCGTTCCAGTAACCTCTCTAGGGCTCCGAGCGTCAAACGACTTTTCCGAAAGCCGTACTGAGACTCCGAGCGCTCCCTTGTCGTCGATCTCCTTGTTGAAGCGGTTGAATAGGACTTTCTCTACCATTTTGCACAAAGCGTCCAGTAGGCTGATAGGCCAAAACGCCGACGCCCCCCTTCTTCTAGAATTTGCCGTGGCTTCGGAACCAGCACATAGCTGGCCCGTTTCCAGGTCCCTGGAAGCCTTCCCTCTTGCAGAAGTGTAGTCATGAAGGCTTTAAAAACCCTCCGCCACCTTCCGACGAACAGTTTTTCAAGGGGGGGGCGCTGTCTGGACCAGGAGCCTTGCCGGAGGCAAGCTTTTCCCGGGCCCGTTCGACCTCTTCCAGCGTGACTTCCATGATGTCATCGGGGTCTACGTCGAAGTTCTCCCTGTTCCTCCTCGGCTGCGCCGGAACGAGAGTTTTAACAATATCCCGCAACACGTCCGGAAGGAGCCTGGGCGGAGGTCTTCGGAGCCTCGACATAACAATCCTGTAGGGCTGGCCGCACACGTCCTTTTTAACCGCCTCTATGAGCTTCTTTTACGCTCGGGCCTTACTCCTGGCGATGAGTCCTCGAAGTCTCGTTCAAGAGGCCCTGTACTCAGCAAGTTGTGATTCAGCTCGAGCAATAGCTTCGCTCATCAACTCGTCTTTTCCCCTATTCTGCTTTTGGCTAACCAACTATAAGCCCTTGTGCATGCCCGGTTGTGTCTGTTACATACCTGTTTCGTCTCCACGGTTTCATCGTGTCACTAATAACTTTGGCGCATGGTGACCCCGTCCGCCTCTCTTCGAGAGTTCCGCTGTCTTACGCGCCGAGATAGGCAGGGCAGAGAGCTGGAGCTCATCTACCCCCTCCTCCCCCCAGTGTACAGCAAGCGTTGTTGATTACGGCGCAGAGCTATTCCCTGTCTAGCCTCCTTACCTGCCATCTTTGCCACCTGGGGGGGAGGGGGGGAACGGAGTCTTCGGGGGCCGTAAGAGTGAGACAGATTTATCTGTGATCACTCATGGTTTTCTCCCCATCCGCTACCCGCCACTCCGCTACCAGAGAGAGAGTTGCTTCGTCAACCATAGTAAGGTCAATAAAAGCCGTCTGGTTTCTCCGGCGGAAGGTTGGTTCCGTAATTTAGAACCGTCAAGTTATTTTCGGCCACTCTTGCAGCGTCTGGGCTCTCTCAGTCGTTGTTCGGCTACCCCAAAGTGTCCCAACGGCGTTAAAATTCCCCGTGATGACCCCCTTCTTCCCCCTGTGGGTGCCAACGCTCTGGGAAAGCTTCTCAAGGAAGTTCTCAAACTCCTGCTTCTCCTTGTTAGGGGAAAAATAGCAGCTGTAAAGAACCGCAATCTCCTGAACCTCTATCCAAGAAAACTCCTCCCCTGTCCCACGGTTCCTTACAACAAGGTTCCTCTCGAAGCCCGTTCACCAGATCGCGGTGTCCGCCGCCGCATCTGATACCCAGTATGTCTTCCGCTTAGTAATCGCAACATTTGGCTCTGACAGCAGACATATGTCCATGCCTAGCCATTGAGCCGACTCCTCGAGTATGTCATGCGCAACCTTGCAGCGGTTAAGGTTTACTTGGCGTCGACGGTTTGGTACCTCGTCTTCCTCTTTTTCTCTTTTCCATATCCAGGTTTTTGTGGCCGGTTTAGTAGTATTTCCTTCATTGGGCTCCTCCCCGCCTCCTACTTCCTTTCGAATGCCTACCCCTTTTTCGTTTTTACCCTTGGTTAGACCCTTTGTGTTTCCCGCAGCCGCTGTACCCGTTGTTTGTACTCGGGGCAAGCCATACTATCTGCACGGTGGTCCTCCGTGCCGCATACACGACATTTTGCCTTTGGTGCCGCGCAGTCCCGGGCAAGATGGTCCAAAGCTCTATACCGATGGCACTCTTTCGTTACTGCCTCCGTCTCCTTGCATTCGTGAGCTCTGTGCCCCGGGATTTGGCATCGGGTCATCTTTGGGTCTGCTTCGCTGAGGCGGATTACCAGGTCACCTTGTCCATTATTCACCATGCCTCTTACCGTAGCTCCGGAAGGGGATTTGTCGGCTAGGTGCTGGCAGATGTTCTTCAGAGCATCTGCAAACGACCCTCCTTCCCCGACCCGGACTCTGACTGTGGTCTGGGCGAGTTGGCGCTCGAAGGAGGACCTTGGTTGAGCCGTAAAGGTGGATCAGGCCCGAAGTGCCCGAAGAGCAACCAGGGCAGTCAGGATCCTTTGCAGCTTCTTTCCTCTGCATTCAGGCGTGGTATATAGCGACGGAGCTGGGGTGCCCAGGCGCAAAAGTCGGTTAACAACCGTTTGGTATAACTGGAGCGTCTGCTCGTCAAGGCCCTGATCTGGTCGCAGGGTGCCAACCACTAATTGGCGCTCACTATTTTCTTTGCCGGTAGGACCCGAGAGGCTCTCCCATGCCTCACGGGCATGTAGCACAGCCGCCGTTCCGGGCGGCTGTTTTAGCAGCGCTGACAGGGAGGGGAACTCCACTGCCAGGGACGCGATGACCAATGCGTCTGATCTGGCTCCGGCGCTCACTAGCAGTCCCCGCACCGCTCTGAGGACGGTCATATTCTCAGGAGATAAGGGTGTTCTTTAATGCGCTTCTAGGGGCCAGTAGAGCTCCGTAAGTGCTTCAAAATCATTGGAGGTCCTTGCGGCGGTGATCTTCCTGTTCAGGTATGCCCGTGCTGCTGCCGGGTCCGCGGGGGCGCAGCAAACGCATGTTGCCCCGAGATCTGAGGACTGAGGGGGATTCCGTTCCCGCGCCTCGTCTCTATCCCGGTTTGCAGCATCCAGGGCTCCAAGCTCCAAGAAGCCCAATCTCCTCCTCGGCCTCGAGCCGTGCGTCACATAGGCCAGCTTGATGGCGTCTATTGCCGACTTGAGCTTGCCAAGATGTAGGTCGAGGTTCAGGGATGTCTCCTTTAGCTTCAACCTTGTGTTCTTCACTTTGCAAAGCTCTACCACTCTCGTGATATTCAATTCTACGTCATTTAAGGCTGCATCCAGGGCCGATACGCGGGCTGCGTCGACTTGCTTCGGCTCGTTTGCCTTCGGCGAGAGGTCGTCATTTAAGCGCTTCCGATTCGTCGTCGGCGCCAGGAGAGCGCGGCTACCCTGCGCCTTGTCGTTTTGCACAGTCTGATTCTGTCTGTGCTGAGGCCGCTGTTAAGCCGGGTAGATCTTGCGGGTCCCCCACAACGGCCGTTATCGGGTCCAGCCTCCCCCTGACCGGGGTGGCGTCCTCTCCATTTTAAACGTAAAAGTATAACTCCAATTATAGAAACAGAGTTATATAGTTAGTTTTCTACCGGGGATACTTGAGCCTTTAAAACCTTTCCTCTTCACGTCGTCTCTAGGCTTCGCTGCTTTTAAAAAGGTATGAAAAGTACTCGTGCCGGGGACGAGAGCGCCTACAGCCTGGTATATAAGGGAACTCAACACGTACAGTGGAGATTCTTGCTGCGTCTTCTAGACGATGTGCCATGCACCTACACTGATGTATGATACACGTACACTATCATGCGATGCACGTGCACCGAGGTGCAGTGCACGTACAAACCGGTGTGTAGCACGCGTGAGACCAACGTGCCCGCACGTGGACCAAACGTGCAAACAAAACCGATCGGTCGGTCCACTGGCCGGCGCTGTGGATTTAGTTGTGATTACCAACGGGGACTTGGCCAAGCTCGTTGCGAGCCGCAAGCGTTCGGCGAACGCGTCTTCAGACCGCAGCAACGACGACTAAGGGGGCCCGCGGCGTGGCTGCAGATGCGACTCGATGTCAGGCGTTTGTTACCTCGTACAAGACCCTCGAATAACACGTCAAGAAGGTGGTTGAGCTTTGTAGAACTCGAAAAAGTATTAGGTAATATAAAACCATGCGTTTTGTATTCCACCTGGACCATGGCGTTCGCAAGATGCACGCCTCGGGGTGGCAGGCTCCTCTAGGCCACACCCAGATAGATTAGGATCTTGCCCATGAACGTGAAAACTTTCCCGAGAGGCAGTTTTCTCCCTACCGGCACTGCTGGAACAGCTGCCCGGAACAAAAGTGGTCCTGCACGCCACTAAGCAATCAATGATGAGTGTACCCTTCTCCCTGAGGAGGTTATGTCTCGGACGTAAAGAGGTACCCGCTGCATGTGGTCCATGACAAACAACACACAGGGGCGTAGTCTGACATAAAGCAGTTATGTAGCTTTCTGTATCTACAACAGACCTTCTGTAGGCTAGAGTGACTGTTCGAGTACAGGGAGTGCGATTTATAACCCACAAATATAGAATTCAGTGGTTGTCAATCTAAAGGCTTCCCTCCATCATCGCTCTAAGTGGCGTTTAGGCGACAAACTTGCGTAACGCCCAGCACTCTAAGTTCCTCGAGGATTTTCGCCTCTGTGAGCGCGATGCTAACCCCTTAAACTCTAGCCCTGTATGAATCTACATCGTTGCATACGTTTTTTAGTTGTACAGTTTAAATGCTATTTAAAGGTTAGAAGTCCAGACGAGAATATTTGGCTTGTCACCAGAAACTCTACTTCTTTGGGACAATGTGTAAATGAGTTAGCAGTGACCCTTTTTCGAACTTAACAGACATGTCGCATTCGGTGTGTAATATACTATTCGAATTTGAGGATGCCTACCATACCTGCGTTATTATTGTCTCTAAACCGCATCCTAGCGTCTAACTGTTTTACTTCTCGTACTGCCAAGCGTTTCTAGTTATGCAAATTGCGAACTGTATATCCACCGTTACTATCACTACTATTATCCGCTTTATCTCGCCTGTTATACAGACAGGGGTAACATCTTCATCTTCTTTTCGTCTAAAGTCATGTCATATTCCGTCGTTAGGATACGTTTTTTCAAGAGCAGGAACTTAAAATTAAGTGCCTTATAAATGGCCTTCAGTTTATTCGATAGTAGCACTACAACGTTGGATACTGTATTACTTGGGGCCCGGGGGACATTCGCTGCCGACTGTATAGATTAGTGTCACATTCCAAAAAAAATAAAAAAACACGACTGGGATTCGAACTCGGTTTTCCCACTTCGTAATCGGTATAATCGATATCTGTTGTATAAGTCACGCACCGCGCTTATGCTTACTTGTCGATTGCTACGTAAGGCAATGACCAGAATAGAGTCATTACAATACAAGCTACTATAACACATGAAAGCGGATAATTATACAGCGTCTAGAAGAGACTAGACAATGTCTGGAAGAGCGCATGACGGCTACAAGAATTCTTATACCGCGGACCGTTTGTAGAATGTAAACATACCGTAGTAATATAAAAACACTCACGCAGTAGAACCTAACAAGTTTCAAACACGCTCAAAGGACGGCCTGGTCTGGCCTGAACGAGTTAGAGTCTTGACGCCTTGTGGAAGAGCCCCCAAGCGTCACTCAGCACCGTTTCACTGCATCCATTGGCGCTGCATCAATCGAATATGCTGTACGATTAGATTTTCCGGGAGCAAAATTAAGAAGTACCCGCACTCACTAAGTGATCGAGGAAAAAATAGACCTCATTAAATATTTGTAAACGGCTGTGAATCATCATCTACCACGCAATTTAATGGGAGGTTTTGGAAGTGCACACTGTCTATGTGCCGCTGGCAACTGACAGCAACTCGTGTGGGACTCACGAACCTAGTAAACCCGTATCATCTACAGATCAAATTAAAAAGTTGTCGATGAGCAGATGGCCGCGAAAATATGGCGGCTGGGAAACTTAGATAGGTACTAGGTATTCATTGCAATCGTTTCAAGACGTTTAACACATTTTCAGCAATATTTGTTAAACATCTTGTAAATGCAAATTACCTGCGAATGAAACCAAATAATAAAGTAAAACCGATCTTTATCAAGCGAGCGATGCGAACGCGTTTTCAACGAACGAAAGTTGGAATCAGTGCAGGAATACGTGTGGGATGCTCTAGTCTAACCACAATGCGCATTGTCATATATATTTATATCGAGATTATGCGATCAAAACAAATATAGGTAAAATAATATCAAGTCAGTACAATGCTTCTCAGGAGTTGGCAGACATTTGCTTCATTTGGCTTTCTTGCAATATACCGTCGCTTTTGATGCGCTAGCTCGAACAGATGGGATTCCGAATCTGCAAAAAAAAAAATTGCTGTTCAAATAATCAATAATTTGTAGAGCCTAGGTTGAATAGCAGGACCCTAAGTAAGCACACGTAGAGAAATATAGGCTACCATACTTAGCAAAACATGTACACATCTCTCAGCTGAAGCGTGTAGCAACCGACTAAGCATTGAGTGCATGGCGCTTTAGCTTATTTTCCAAACGTAAAACTAACGTTCCTGTCTGTCAGAGAATGCATCTCCCACGGTGAACCCATGCGAGATATATTTTCAAACAACGTTTAAGATGACCATGAAAGTTTAGTTACATACATTTCTCAATATCTCCGTATTTCGTACTTGAATTATTGTGAGAATTTACTTTTTGGGCATGACACCTTCCAGCAATATCTATGGCGCGTTCGTCAGGTGGCTGTTGTAAAGACGATAGCGCAAGGCATAAAATCAAGACAGTCACGGTGTTCGACACTGATCTCTCTCTTGGCTGTTTAAGTTATACTCAAGCCATCAATCAATCAGGTTTATTGACGTGCCCAACAAGTTGGCAATCTGTCACGTTTCATTCAAAATATACATAATATACGAGTGTTTGTACCGATTAAAAGTGTGTTCGCGATAAAGCAATAAAGTTAAGTATTAGTAACACAACAGAGGTTTACAAGTGTATGCACAAATCAGAAGTGTATACGCGATAAAGCAACATAATTGAGTATAATTAACACAATACAAGTTTAAAACTTTATAACCAACCTAATACAAGTTTAATACATATCTAGAAAAATTAATTTACAGCAATTCACTCGGAGTCACTTGTTTCTTCGTTCTTCAGCAGTAAGAGAATATGTCGTTTAAAAACAGCGGCCCGGCTTGCATTTCGAAGCGCCAATGGCAGCTCGTTCCAGACCGTGGGCAGCATGTAGGCCAGGGAATGCCGAAGAAGAGTGAGTCTGAACCCTGGCGCTCTGAGTTGGTCCCTGTAGCGCTGCGACCATTCTTACCTGTACGCAATTAGTGTAGTTTTCATTCTAATGGAGCCATTCGCTTGACGTGCGACTTAGAACTTTGTTGTATTATCACAACAATCACAAATCATCTAAACGCTCAATACGAGTAATGTTCGGCACCGCGTTAGAAAGTTGGTTGAAATCATGTTCGCGCTTTCCGGTCGTCATAGGGGAAACTTTGGCTGGTTTTAACGGACAATCTGATTTCAACGGAATTTCTGTGAGAAATCCAATACTACATAAATACAGTGCGTGTACGTAAACTCATTGAGAAACCATTGTTACGGAAGGGTCGACTTCATCAAGACAACGCATCCGTGAAAAAAAAAACTATTAGGTTTTGATCAACTCCTAGACACACCTCGGACTTTGCGCCCTTAGGCCGGCATTCAGCCCAACCACTTATAAATGTTCAAGTTTAAAAATAAGTGTTTAGAAAAAAAGAGAGTTTATCATGAAGCAGTAATACCTTGATTACCTTTTAAACGAGGCATCGAATCGTTGCTTGATCGTCGACAAGAAGTCGTTGATACTACAGAAGATAATATGTAGATTGCAGAAGTCTTCATGTTCTGAAAAATATTACTCCTCCATATGTTTAAATGCCAATATGCTACTATTTTTGTCGATGAATCGACCGTTTTTAGGAAACGTAGGATGAAGCATAGCCATATGCGACGAACAAATTACTTAGACTAACCTTTAAAGCAATATGAAAAACACAAGACCTAGTCAACAATTGAGCCCGTACGCGTACTTTACGCAGAATCACTCCAATTGCCATGCAAAGAGAAATGCCAATTGGCGGCAGCAAAGTTCAAACTGCTTGGCCTTTATATTTGTTGATCAATATTGTTGCTCCAATGTTGTTTTTGAATAGTTCACCACACAATGAATAATTAATCTATTGTACCATGCTGTTGCGTTCAATGATCCATTGTTTGCCTCGTGATTAGTATATTTGCTTTACAGTATTGGCTCTATGAATAAAACTGCCTACATTGGCCACATCAATCGAACAGGCTCCGTTACCAAGCTTCATAGTTTGATCTTCCAAAGCCGCAATAACAAGTTTTACAAGCAATCAAATATCACTCAAGTCAAATGTTTATTGAGAAATGAATCTGACGGAGTGTTGATGGATTCCGGCAATACAATAGGCTGAGCAAGTTGTTCCACAGTGCCGACAGGTACACTGCTCGTCTGCTTCGTGGAAGCCAACTTTCGTACACACAGCATGATGAAAGCTGTGCCATTGCATGACGCATAAATTAGGTAGCGAGTTTTGTGTTGGACATCGTTGCACGAGTTGTTTATCCTAGCCTTTGTCCTATAGAAGTCCATTATAGTATCAGCTTTTACGCGGCGTTCTTCACGATGGAACTTCATTGCTCTTGTCTTGGAAATATTAATTTCCAGTGAGGCATCTGTTGCAAACTCTGCAAGGATGGCCTACGCGTGCTAAATATGGAAGCAACTCTCAGAGTAGATAGCGAGGTCATCAGCATATTGGATAAGTTGCACTTATAAACGTTTCTACTTCAAAATCGCCGAAAGCTCACCAAAAATCGCAGAAAGCATAACTGAATTAAGGTAATCACCCTGTGCAACACCCGTTGTCGGTCCAAGTTTAAGATATTCGGCAACCCGTCGTCCAATATTATATAGCTCTCCTGAAGAAGAGCCGCCATTAACTTGAGAAAGCGTGATGGCACACCATATGTTGCTATTTTCCAAACGGCAGCGTTGCGAGTTGCAGTATCAAAGGCAGGTTCAAAATCCACAGAAATTGCAACCGTTGAACGCCCGCGGTGGCTCGCTGTTTTGTCGGTATTAGCTTAGAAGATGCTGGCTATTTTGCTTAGTCGGTTTTAAAGCACTGGCAATTTGGAAAAAAATCGTCCGCTGTCTGCTGACGAGAATATGTTTCTGAAATGCTGGCCAGGAAGTGTGGACGAAATAGGGCATGTAATTCATTTCATTACTTGGCGGGTCAACTTGCAAGCCTGGCATTCTGTTACATTAATCGTCTTTGCTTTTTGGGTTTAAAAATAATATGTACGAGGTAGGCCGTATTTAGGGTATTCGAGTACTACTTGCGGACCCTTATGTAGAGGTCTATCATCTCAGGACGGTAACGGGCGAGACCTAATGATTGCTTCGCACTTCTTGAGCCTCGTAGCGCTGTCTGTTGAAGAGCGGGTTTGAGCGTTGAGTGGTATATAGAGCTACGCAACCCAGAATTGTCGTAATCAGTACTTCGCAGAGAGACTCCCTAGTGCCGAGGGCATCTAAATCGGAGTCTAGTGTTCTAGATAAACATTTAATGCTATCCGCATGTACGTTTTGTGCGCACCTTAAGTACCAAGTTACCGGTAGGTGCGCCCTACTGCTAAAAAAATGCATATCCATAATGTTAGATGCCGTTCAGGCCTAGGTTTGTTGCGAAAAAATTAATTTATTTCTTACCACCCGGGCTGGGTAAGTGTGTCGTTTGTTGCGAAAAATGTCGCCTAATGATGATCCTTGGTGCCCATTAAAGGTATGTGGTTCTGAGTAGTCTGTGATCACCCACATACCATATTGGGAAAGAACATCCAGTAATATTTGCGATCATCGTGCACCAGCTTCGTCGAGATTACATTCATAAGTGCAATGAAACTCGATTGCTCTAAGACACTAAGGGCATTAAATACCTCATATTCCATTACACTGGAGCTTGCAGATTTGAAAGCAAGAAACGTCTCTAAATTTGGCGATCGCTCTGATAGCTTTGGCACCGCACCCATTCATTACATGAAACTAGCCCACGTGAATGATTATTATGATTGTGCCAGGGTTGGCGTCAGTCGTTTGCTCACGGGCAAACGTGTCAAATAAGTAGGACCAAATACTAAACACGTCGACTCTCTGCTAAACATCACGAAGGCCTATTAAAAAATAACAAATTATAGGGCCCCGATAGCCTGAGAAGGCCAAAAAAACATGTCGGAGGAAATACTCATTGTGGCCTGACACAACTACTACGTCGTGCAGGCCAACCGTGTTATCGCTCCTACTACAAGAGTCCTAGGTTAGAGTCTACCTGTTGCGCACGCCAGAAGAAACGTTGCCTATGATTACCACATATTTTTTTGCTGCTAATCAGCTACCACCGTCCTCCAAGTGCGGTTAACATTTGTTTCGTTGCACGGCTTTCACTTCTGTGAGCCTTAACGCACTGACCAGATGGCTACGTCTGCCCTACACTTTCTGTCTCCTGTCGTGTCCTGTCTGTGTATCTATGTGGGTAGCGAACGTGCGTTTGGCGACATATTGTAAATGCTCTATTTTGATATCGAAGTAGTAGTTATGTGTATCAGAAAAAAAAAACAGAATATCGTACAGGACAGCAGCTTCTTCAGTGAGTGAACCGTCCGTGTACATTATACTACCCGCTTTCCTTTTCAGTTAGTACGAAATACATACTACTAAAATCGTATCTATTTTTGGCTCGCCTTTTCATCAGCAAATTCTGCCTTGCTTAATTTCAACTAGTTTGTGCCGATTACATTGAGCTCAGTTGGCGAAGAGAGAAAACTCGAACGTCGTCCTTGCTCGATTAGCTCTGTGAGTTGACAAACTCGCTAGTTAAGGTACACCTTATTGCAGCATACGCCGAGTACCAGTACTAAAAGAGACTTTGAATCATAACGGTACGTGACAACGCTCCGGTTGTCCTCACGCTCGCTGCCCATATATACTCGACTCTCTCTAAATAAAGTCACTATCGCAACTTGGCTATCATATCAGGGACAATTTACTGTGCTCTTAAGGATTATCTGCATAAATTTGAATTCGTACAATCTTTTTATTCGCTAATACCAATTATAATTTGTTTAAAAAACTATATCATGACAAATCGACCCCTAACATCAAAAGCAGTGCAATAAAAAATATGTATATTAGGCTATTATAACAACAGCCCCGTAACTGACTACAATGCGGATTATTATCATGAATATAATAAAAAAAATGTTACGTAGCATTTCCGTTGTACATTAATAATATGACTATATCATTGTATACAAGAATAATAGTCCTGTTAGAATTGAGAGGCTTTATCAATTAGAGTATTTAGCACTCGGATGAAAATTTCAGAAACTCGGTGTCCCTGGATCAAATGCAGATCCAGAAAGAATAACGTTACTTCAACATAAAGCCGTATGTGTCAGATTAATGCAGCCCGATATTTCGAATGCCCCGAGGCATTCAATTACGTGGACGGGCGTCCGCATGCGCGTAGAAGCCTCAAAGCTGTAGCTCGTCAACTTAGGCTAGTCAAGCTAGTCGGGAAGAGTTTGGTCTTACTCCTTAGCTCTAGTCCCTCATACGGCTTACACAGACATTCGCCCGAATGGGGAGAAACATCGTGACGTGATCTTGCATTCGCTATATTCCTAAACGTGTCTACACATATGTGCCACGGTTTGCCTATGTCGTACGCAGGGTTCTACTAGCTAATCTCTATTGAAACGGCGAATTTGATCGCTCCCTCAGTCTCGGTGGTTACAAAAATGGGGCCTACTTCTCACATGGATAATGTATCTACGCCAAACATGCATGCCTTTATACAAAGGGCAACAGGCAAAAGTCATAGTTGACAAACATCACGTTGTGGCAAAGACATCTCGGTTGCACCACGAGTCGTCAAAGGATAAAACAGCCGATCGAGGTTTGCCCTGTCTGGTCAGGACAGCCTCACAGTTGGGCTCGAGCGGTAGCGTTGCAGTGTCTGTGTGGATTGGTGTACGTTTGTAGGAGCGACTTTTTCGGTTTTCCTTCGCGAGGAGCGAAGGAACGAGGGGAGAGGAGCACTGGAGAGGGATAGGCGCCCTTTCCCTTGCTCCCCCGCCAATGCCTCCTAGCGACCTACCCACGTACGTACGTGCCTAGGAAGGCCGCAAGACGACCTCATAGTTCCGTCGTGCAGACAGTGTGAATCTCGCCGTAGTGCAACCGTTCCCGTTGCAAGTGACCCACGTGGCAGTTACTAGTGAAGGCCTCTTATTCTTGCGGATAAGTGGTGCAAAATGAAGACCTGCGAATGCGGGAGCGAGGCAAACTACGTTGTTAATACACCTCTTCGCGGCTTCCACGTGATGCTACAAGTTGTCGCAAGATAGACAGAAAAAGGTTCACTTTGTTCGCGCGTAACAGGTAATTAAGGTGTAGGGTTTCTCGTTTCATGCAGCTGGATAACAGGGTACCATCCGACGTCAGTGTGCGGTGCGTGTGTTTCTGGCCGTAGGAAACGTTGTTATTATAGGAGCCCAGTGCACAGCGGAGTAATGTTAGTATCAACGACGTGCGCGCTTCTAGTAATATTAGTGGCCATTGGAGGTAGTGTGATGCCAACTGAAGGTGGAGCTGGCGGGCGTCTTAGTTCGCGAACAGTTACGACCCGTTATGGAGCGTTACGTGGCAGTATAGTGACATTGGAGGGCCATCTTGGCCCTTCACTAGAAGCGGATGGTGCAAGCAGCGCTCCACAGGCTGTTGAGGTGTTCCTCGGAGTGCCGTACGCCGCTGCACCAACTGGCAATATGCGGTTCATGCCACCAGGCACCGCTCCCCAGTGGCGAGGCGTCCGCTTGGCCGACCGTTTTGCACCGGTTTGTCCTCAGCGGCCACCCCCAGCTGCCCGAAACCTGAGCAAGTCAGATGCCGAGCTGCTACGAGCGACTATGCCACAAACGCGTTTCGACTATCTTCGCCGGCTCGCACCATTTCTACAGAAGCAGAGCGAGGATTGCTTGTATCTCAACATCTATTCACCAGCAGTTGGTAAGTAGTTCTACTTCGCGTTTGCTTATTCATGTATAATTCAGTTTTTATATTTATATATATATATATATATATATATATATATATATATATATACTACATGTTTTCTGCAGCCACTAAGAGCCACTATTTTGAAAGCTGCAAGCTGTTCTCTATCGAGAAGAGTCGAAGACACGTACACGTGAATATCAGGATCACCAGGCATTTTTGTGACACATTAAATAAACCAATTAAATGAACATGCGCGGTTATGTTTCTGTTTTCCTTCATTTATAAAAATATGTATATATATATATATATAAGTCATGACAAGTAGCGGGATTTATAGCTACCAACGGTATAAAAACGCTACTACTAATAATATTAGCGCCATGCTCTTTATCCTATCCGCACCGCAATAATAGTCCTTTGTGATATAACAAGCGTGTTTCTATTCATACTTGTATGCTTAACGAAATTTCTTCTGACCGCTACAACACATTGTGAACGCGACGCTATGGCTAAGGGTGCCATCACGTAAAACCAAGCGTTCTGGTTTTTAAAAGGTGTGACCTCCTTCTCTTTTAAAGCGTCGCTATCACCGGCTTTTTGCCACCGCTTATCGTAAGCGACATAAGCATACAATATTGGTCAGTGGAGCGAGAAGAGTCATCTCGCGCGCTGCATCACGGCTCATGTACAGCAGATTGCTCGTACAGTCGTTAAACTTTGCATTTTTGAGGCAGCGAGTGTCACGACGCATCGCTGTTGAGTAAAAGCACCTTAAGGCTCCACGCGAATAACAGACACGCTCAGATGCACACTAACACGATGACAGATATAAGTTGCCGGACGCGACGCGAAACCCTGAAACTACTACGATGTTATCAGTTTGTGTCCTCTTTCAATATACGTTAAGCAAGCTAAACGCTTCTGACGTAACGCTTAATTGTCTTTTGCTATTTTGCTAAAGGTTACATAGTTACTTCGTTGTGAGGTATAATTACACGTAAACTTGAATAATAACAATAATATTGAGAGTCGCTACGTAATACATTTTGCCACCATTAAGAGGGTGATGTTGATTGTAGCCTAATATGGTCAACTGAGTTATAAGCTCGCCTTCGTGAGAAGAAGTTTGATCCGGTTGAAAGGGCAACGCTTACGTCCTGCACCGCAGAACTTTAGCACCAGCAAACCGACTTGTTCGTTGAGACACTGAAAGATAGTTTCGGGCACGAGGCTTGAAACCTATCTGTACTCGGATGCTGCGGTAGTATCCAGGCTGTATGTATCCGTTGTGTTATCGTAGTGTTCAGCTATATTCGTGGCTAAGTCTCAGCTTGCGTAGCAGACTGTATTACCTACTTTGGGTATTCTGCACTTTGTGGAGCGACATTTCCCACATGCACTGGCCCATAACACTACTAAATGGTACGCAGCTGCGTATTCCAATTCGGCCTGACCCTAAAACCTAAAGGAACTAAGCGCCCGAGCCCGAGAGACAGCAGCAGAAAGGCGGCCAGGAGGAGAGAAGCGGCGAGGCGAGCTGTGCGCGACCGGATTGAGCTTGTCCTGTGCCCCCCAAGGTGGGAGTGGCGAAGTTGGTATCTTGTACTATTAGTAGTAGTAGCAGAAGTATGTAGTCGTAGTAGTACTAGTAGTAGGAAAACTAGTAGCAGTGAAGAGCACGAGTAAGCGTAATCGACACGCCTATACGAACAGACAGGCTGATGGGCTAATGGCTCAGCCTACCCGCTGCTGCTGCTGCTGCTGCCGCCGCAGCCGCCGCCGACGACGACGACGCATGCATAGAAATCGGTTAGCGTGCAAGCGGGCTACATACAGCGGGGGTTCGATCCCCCGACTAGCCTGACGGCAATCTTGTGAATCGCATCGTTCAGGCCGCCTCAACGCTCTTATGGACAGACGGGCGAGCGGGCAATCTATCTATCTCTCCGTCTGAAGATATGCGGAATCCAGCAACTCACCGACAACAACTCACACCGGCCTGAGATCTTCGAGACTCGCCGTGCGACAGGCATCTACAACCGTGCACTGCCACCAGTGCCTCCTCTCTCGCTGTTGAGTGTGGCAAAGTGTGCGGCTCCCGCGCTTCAGATAACCGCGTAGTTTGCTCGCTGCGGGCATGATCATCTGCCGTCGTCCCGCATTTTCTGTTGTGGACAGGGAATTCGCGTCGTGTTTCTACACTAGTTACATGCCGAGTAGTTCCGCTACACTAAACGCAATCAAGTGGCTACAAGTACATATTACTTGCTTATGTCCAATACTGATAAGCGATAGCACGTGATTCTCACAGCAGATAGACTATTACATCATATGCATGTATATGCGTATTAAATCAGTAAATGCATAATATATGACAGATATAACGTAACAAGGCACTAAAATCATAACACTTTGATTTTAGTGCCTTGTTACGTTAAATCGTTACAAAACATAAAATTTTGTTTCAAAGATTTCCAGGATAAGCACTGAACGCTACCGCAATACTGCAGTGAAAAATTGTGCTTAAATGTTACTGCTGGGCGTTTTAAATTCCCTTCCACCTCCTTCACCCTGCGCTGTCTGTGTGAGACGATTTAATGCATTATATATATATATATATATATATATATATATATATATATATATATATATATATATATATATATAAGCATTTCGTTTAGATAACTGCAAAAAATAAAATACGTTTTATTCAAAATCACATTTAGTTCACTCATATTGATTATGTATCATCACATGTATTTCACTTATATTGATTATAAATCATTATAGCTTTATGTCACTTATATTTATTGTGCAACTAGTTCATTTAACTACATGCTGAAACAGAGTTATATGTTTATAATTTTACCCAACCTGTGTGTTAATAACCCATAATGAAGCAGAGTTGAACAAAGCAAACCCTACCGAGGTTCAACGCGGAGACGCTGCGGCTGTGGAAGGGTCTCTTCCGTCAGCCGTAGGGCTTCTGAGAATCCCATAGAAAGTTGTATTAATCCCCATGATTGCTTGCTAATGGCAAATAATAAAAGCCAACTAATATGTACTAAAATCGTTTTAAACCGAACATTATCAATTATCGGCTTGCACAATCCTGCGTTTTGGCCATTTACCGATCAAAGCACAGATAAAGCGCACTGTAATATTGCCAGTTGGATGATTGTACTGTTGCCGAATCCGATGAGTTTCGTGCTAAATTTCGCAACGTTAAGCAACAACTTGGGCGGTTGTAGAATTAAATGTTCCGCCAGCTGTTCCTATGAGAACCAATGCAATACTAATCGACTAATCTTCTTGCGAGGCAGTCGTTAATAACGTGACCTAGTTCTTACCGGAGCAGAGCCAGTCGGATTGCATTTAGAAACCATCGCTGACCTTTGGCTTGCCAAGTGGGACATCAAGTTGTGTCTCCGACATATCTAGACCCCAATTATTTGCTATCTGTTTTCTCACCTGGAACTAATTCGTTACTGCTCAAACTGAGTAAGCAAACAGCCGGGAAGCAGCCAACAGAACAAACTAGACAGTTTCGAGTGGACACGCGCTGAATTCTTGTTTGATGTTTTATCTAACGCACACATTTTGCATTAGACTAGGCTTGAGCTTTCGAATAAATTCAAAGAACCGCAATAGTATCTCTGCAACGACTAGTCAACGCACCTACCTGTTAACGCAGATAACTGGAAACGACCGTTGCGGGAAACACGTCATCCTATTATACGCTATTTTCTACATGGGTTTCATCATAAAATCTGCCAGAGACGGGACTATCACGGAACGACGGAGAACTGTTGCCGCAGTCGATGCGGCATGCCGTGCTCTTTATACCACCACTTCGATAAGTGCCATATCTCTTAAACAGCTAGTCAACATTTTAAAATGTGTTTCAATTATTCACTTGTTTATTTTTAATATTCGACAAATGTAATTTTATGCAGGTATGTGTATGTATATATATATATATATAATATATATATATACTCATGCTAGATAAATGGTGCAATACATGGAATGATGCTTTGCTACCGGCACAGCTACTGAAAGAGCCATGGCCGTTGAGCACCTGTATAAGATAGTCTTTTAACTCGCCATAATTCCGTTTGTAGTAGAGCCTTTTATTTGATATTAGCACTGTGCTATAGTTGTGGTGGGAACTCATTGCTCCTGCATTGCCTCTAGCTCGGCGTTTGGCGTCGCTTCTGCACTGCCCGTGCCTTTGGCGCCGTCATCGTGTCTCGGTGCTTTACGAATAATTGGTGGTCTGAATGGATTTTAGAACGAGCGCAGTTACATTTGTTATAAATGCAGTGCTCTAGTCTAGTTCAGTTTAAACCAAAACAGACATGGTCCATAAAAGCTAGCCAGCCACACAGGTGGTTTTGAAGGCTCTCATTCATCACCTAATGGGCTGGTCAAGCCGAAAACGAAAAAAAGCCGAATGAATATGTGGTGAAGACAACAGAGCGCGCTCAGAAATTGTCCTCTAACTGCGGTGACGACAGTCAGTCGGAACTCTTTCGGTCTTTCCTTTGCTCTCAACAGTAAGGGTGCTGTTCCTTTAACGCGTCCAGTGTCAAACTACTTCATCTGCCGGGCCGTCTGTTAGTAGAAAGAGTGACAACCACCCATCACAAGCAGAAAGGCAAAGAGTTAACTAAGGTAAGATGTTGCACTGGAGTTTGTACGGACCGCCGAACCTGCAGGCCTAGTTACTCAGTGGTCCGATTCAGCGTCGTCGTTTGCTCGTGCTTAATCGACGAAGCACAGGAGATGGTGTATGCATGCATGCATGTATGTATGTATGCACGTACCCTTCCCTCCTCCTTTTCCTCATTTTGCGCTTCGTCGTCGCCGCCGCCGCCGTCGTCTTTGCTGCTTGAACGAGCTGCGCGGCGGTCTTTCCAGGCAAACTGCAGAATCAAACGGCGACGGGCAAGGTGGAAAGAAAGACGGAGAGGAAAATGAAAAGGGAGATAGCGTCAAGAAAGGCAGCGCCGGGAGAAAGGGCAGAGACGAAATAGTAGAGCTTTCCTCTCGTCGTGACTTTCTGGTTCGACTGGCCTGACGGGGTCGGGGCGGCGTTAGCGGCTCATTTTCAAACGGCGTCCTTCACCCGACGGCAAAGATCGACCTTTCTGCTTTGTGCTTCTCCCCCTGCTCATTCCCTCTCTGCCTTTCGTCCTCCCTCTCTCTGAGGTTCTCTTTCTCTCCCTTACTGACTGACGGTCTGCTGTCTTATTTCTTTGCGCCCCTGCTTCTTCAGTGAACGGCTTGCACCGTAAGGAGCTGCAGCGGCACCCCCATTGCCTCTGCTGCTGCTGCTGTTGAAGCGTCTATAGCAAGTGAGGCAGCGGCAGCTATTCATCCCATTCAAAGGATGGGCGAACGAGCTATTTCCTCGTTCGCAAGCGACCGAGCGTGACTACTGGTGGCGCGAGCACCAGCCCAGCCATAACCTGCGCTCGGTCAACGCAGCACACCAAGCAATGGGCAGCAGTGTGTGGTTGGCCGACTGGTTGTTGGGGGGTGGTTCAGCGTCTGAACGTCTGAGAGCGACGTTTTAGCCTGCCTGCCTGCCTGCTGGCTGTCTGGCTGACCGACTCCTTAGCCAAACACGGTTGGGCCGAACTCTCGAAAACCTCATGCCCCTCACTGTTGCTCTGCTAAATGCTCAGCGCACGCGAACGGGCACCACTGGCGGTAGACCTTCATAACGACGCGTTATAGCCTAGTCGCCGCGCCATTGGCACCATTACCAACGACGACGACGACGGCCATTTCTGTGGCAACAACAACAACTAACTAGCTAGCTGCGTTGCTTTTAACTACGGGGTCCTATTTAGAACAACACTGTCTCGTCTAACAAGCCCCAACAATGGCGTTTGACCATACTTCTTTTAATATAAACGTTGGCCTAGTCAGAATAGTGGTGGTCATGTAAAACTATATATATATATATATATATATATACATTCATGCGGCAGAACGGCATACTGCAGTACCGTGCGACTCTCGTGTCATGAATCGTGCGTGTGATCCCGATATAAGGCATCTTTGTAGATGCCAAGGGTTTGTTTCTTGTGTAACTTAGTCTTTTAAAGAAAGATACATAATATGGTATAATTTTTTCAATATCTAATTACTTCCTATCTCATGAAACGTGCTATTGATATCACGTCACCAAATTGATATCAAGCTTCGTCGTTATTTGTCTACGGCTTCCAATCGCCGACAGAATTGACCGGCCCTTACAGAAATCGTATTGGTGATCCGGCAATTGGCCGTTTTTCTTCAGCTCGCTTGTCAGCAGGTGGGCTATTATCGCCTCAAAACCTTACCGACCACACCTAATAAGCACAGTGGCTGGTATGACGAGGGTTCTCCCGCCGGGTTACCTGGCTTCGGTAATAGCACAACCGTGGCTCACTTCCAGGCTGCTGGGAGGCCTTCCTCCAGCAGCACTCTATCCGCCGCCTTCTAAATCAAATCCGTCCTTTTCTTTACGAGGGCTTTAATAGCCTCAGGAGAATACCGCCTGGACCTGGCGCTCTGCCATTTTTCATGCTCGCTGCACTTTTCACCTCCGACCCGTAACTGCGACCGATCGCTCTCGGAATAGGCCGTGGTCTTCCGCCAGTCTAACAGGGCATTCTAGGAAAAACACCCCCGTAACCCTCTTTATGTGTTTTTCGTTGAATCAGGTGATTTTTTAGTGCATTCACTTTCCTTACCACAATACGGTATCGTGCTCCCCTGGGATTTGATTACACCTCCTCGCATAATTCGCACCAGCGAATGATTTTACTTTGCTTATTACCTGACTAAGTTAGCATTTTGCTACCTTGTAGGCCTGAGCGCATTCGTCAACAGCTCTTTCCGACTGCCAGGACGTCGCGGTTGCCCGCAGCCCTGCCTACATGCTACTATGCAATCTTCTCGCCTCACAATTTGTGGCGTCCACCAGTACTTAGTGGAGGGCTCCTTGGTAGTTTGGTTGCCCGCTGCTCGACCGGCCTGCCTCGGTTTCCCGGTCAAATCGTATCGCACGGATCTGATCAAATTTTGCTACAACTCCTTCAGATAACTAATCCCACCAAATTGTTAAACGATCTGTGCCGCTAGCTGTAGAGTATATGCCTGTTGGATACTATACCCTATTTCTTCCTCTGCCTCGCATGCTGCCACGGCTTTGCAAGTCGTCGTGTTACGAACAGGTAAACATACTGAAATCTGCTGAAATATGCATATATAATTTAAGATAAACATTTTTATCAAATCGATCGTTTATGGGTAGATTTTGCTCGTCGTGTTTGAGCTAGCAGATATGCGTTATCAGATGCCGTTGAGTGACGACTACCTGTTAGATCCTAACGCAAAGAACGTAAAATGTGGTGCCAGCGGCGGTTGGTAACAATTTACTATAGATACGCGATGAATCCTGTAGTTGCTGGATCAGTTAAGCAATTTCGTTTTTTACAGCAAAATGACGGCGTTTGTACGAAATAGTAGAAGCTGGATCTTAATGGGAATGGCGCATCAAGAAGTCATTTCATTTCATCGGGCCAGGTAGCTGGTATATTACCTGTCTGTCCTGTCCTTGTAAATTGGTGCCGCTTCTATTAGTTAGAAGTGTGATTCCTAAATTAGAAAGCGGCAAAAATGATGTGTTTTAGAACCTAACTGCTGTCAAAATACTTATTCCATAAATTGCATAGCTTGTACACAGCCTTAATGGGATGCATGATTTTACAGTTGAAAGGCAGAAGGCTGCGCATTTCTATTTGTTTAAATGCATTGCCTATCGCGGGACAGTGAGGTAACACAGGATACATTTAAACTTATTTTGCGTTTACAACTTCTAGCAATGGCGGAACGTTAATGCACGTACCTCACACTTTGACGATTTCTTTTGCGCTCTCCTACGCAGTGTCCACACCAGAGGATTGAGTCAATGTGTGTCTGCAACAAGTAATATATCGATAGTCAAAATACTATAGCGACGTTATCCTTTCGTTGGGAATGACCAAGATGGCTGCTGCTCCCCAAAAATTGTAAAATACATAATTGTACAACTATAATAAACCCGGACGATTGATAAAACTTATAAATCAAACGATCTAATAGACAGCAGGCCGTGTTACGCCTGTCTCTGGATTACCGAAACGTAAGAAGATGGCTACTCCGTAGGTGCTTTTCTTTGCTACTACTGCTAACTGTTGCGCGCACGGAACACAATAATAATGTGTACGTAAGACGGATGGCCAAATAGGGTCACGCGTGCTTATGAACATTCAAATCGCAGTAAGATATTGTGAAGGTTAAGGGAACTACCTTGAGATTGATCAGCTTAGAGATCCCTACATTTCATTGCCGGTGCTGCTGAGCGTGCTTTGGTAAGGAATAGCACTTCTCTAATGTACTAATCAAAACATGTAATTCAGTCCTTGCGCCATGCAGCTCTATCAGTTAGAAATAGATTACTTCATTACTACCCTCATCTAGCATTCAGCCAAGATGAACGCATATGTGCTTTGAACATCCTACCTCGACGGAGCGGAACTCTATGAAGCAATTGCAATATTTGCATTACCCAATTACGGCGCAGCTTTCTTACGCAATTCGGCATAGATAGGTAGCTTACATAGATAAAGACGATTTAGTGCGTCTTTATCCATGTAAGCTACCTATCTTAGCAACCCATACGGGTGCAAGTATTAATGCAGTGTTTAAGGATCTGTGCAATTATTCATTGCCAGAATCAGCGCTTCCGAAGAGTTATTAAAGGTGGTGGCACGCCCGAGCTGCTCAACAAACGCGAGACTAAGCGGCCTAAAAATATGTTATCGCGGACTGCATCCGTTAGTGACTCGCAGCTATCTCCTGAAATTATCTTAAAAAAATTAAAAAACACATGCGCTCAGATGATGTACGCTCTATCACGAACCTGTAGAGCAGAATCTATGTAAGTGTATGCGTATGGCCATCGCCATTCTTGAACGAAATGTTTTGTTGTACCTGTCAGAAATATGCGAGACTTACTGTTTACTCAGATACTTTATATGTGTGCAGGTGAAATTGGGCTATACTGAGCAGATTAATCTCAAAACCAAGTGTGCACCACTTGTTTTTTAGAACATTTGCCATTTTAGAAGTCCACCACAATGTCACCACGATGCCAGCTGTCATATATTTCATGATATTAGGTTTTTAGTCGTTTGTCAGTGTTGCCGTCTGTGCTACAACTTTGTAGCTTAGCATCAGAAGGTTTTTGAACGAATTCCTAGTTCAACCGTTGCAGAACACACCAGATCGTAGGACGCTTCAGTTCTACCACCAGATCATCGTATACACGACAGCGCATAGCACTCCTGCATTCTCCTCTACCAACTAAGCGCGCGGGCTCGGTACGAAGTTCTCACCGGTCGGGGACTTCCTTTGGACTTTGTTATGTTGTAGGTAAACACGCTTGCATCTCCCTTTGCCCCCTCTCCATCCGAGACGCAGGGTTTTCGTTTTTGTTCCAACAAGCAAAATGGAAAGTTATTTTGTTGTTCTATACCACTACAACAACGTTCAGCCATTTGCTGCTATTCGTGGCTGTCTTTGTTTCGAGTGGCGCGGGACCACCCTTACCTGCCGTGATATACACTACGACGAAGCGCTTCGCTCGAATAACACACCAACAGATTAAATACAGGAACAATCCGGTCACAAAATGCAGATGCTAAATCTCAACGACACGTTTAGGCATCTGTCCGTACCGTGTTATCTAGGATAAACATTCATTGGTGGTCCAGCGTTGGTCATAGGTGATGTAATAGAAGGCCTATTTAAAAAGGTTCTGAATATATGATAAACGATGGTTAGGCACACCTCGTAGTACTTTCAGCACTTCGAGAACAGCCGTTTGCGCCGACAACGGAACATCTTTCAAGTTTGCGTTAACCGGAAAATCATTAAGAAAACCGAAGTCACATATTTTGGAACAGATGCAACCGTCGTCCTTTGACGAGCTTCATCTGGTCTTTAAACATCCGTTCGGGGCAATAACATAGGTATTGCACGTGGTATTCAGACTGCCTATTCTAGCGGCCTGGCTCCTCTTTTCTGGCTGTTGTTTTGTTGAATATAATCACCCACGCATCACATGTCTTGTTTAGTATAGCAGAATGTAAATTACTGTATAACCTTATATGCCACTTTGCCAAAACCTCGACAATCCGACTAAAGTATTTTCTAGTAGTTTTGTATGTACATAAATTCTTGGTTTGCCTACATTCTTCGAGCTTCGACACACATTCCTGGAAGCATTCCACACATTTCCACACGGTAGTCGCTCGTCTATCCGTCGACCTCATGACTAATTTGGTTTCCATTCAAACGGATTTAATGCATACGTTGATGGAGCAGTGGCCTTTCCGGTTCGTAGTTATCTAGCCTAATTGGGTTGTATTTTACAGGTTTTGCTCCAGCAAGAGATAACGCTATAAATAATAGCGCATGCAGTGTCTTTAGAGTAGAGGACACTTGGTAAGCAATCTTACGTATAAAACCTAAGATACAAAACAACCGACTTATTTATAACGACTTCCAGTAGAGTGTAACAGTGGTTTTCTACGTTTGAATACATAAATGTGTTTTTACTAGTATATACATATGATGTATGTACACTCCTTAAGTATGTTATACTGATATGATCGTATGCTAACAGATAACTGGCAATGATATATTGGCGTTGTGGTGTGTGCTTACTTGGCCATGCCACCTGCCATGCAAAAAGTCCATTGATGAGCTTCGACAGCCTTAGGACTACAACCTTAGGATACATGGAATGTTGAAATATTAGGTTATTGGATATCAAAGTGCTCTATCGCCAAAGCTGGCGTAGATCTGTCAAATAATATTGTTCAAATCATATATATATATATATATATATATATATATATATATATAATGGGTGCTTTTTTTTAGCATACTCATGGATAAGCCTCTTTTTTTTGCGACTACTGGTACTGCATTCAGCATATTTTCAACTTTTGCCGGTGCTTTTCCCTTATTCTCAACAGCGGCAAGCGCTAATCTTCGAGCGAGAACCGCCCCTTGGCAGGTATTACAAACGGTTATTAATGCTGAAATGTCATATTTCGCTTCAAAGCGTATTCTTTGATGTTACGCTTTATTGTTAATGCTGTCATCATCGTAGTGAATGGTGCCGTCCAGTCGTCAATACTGTGATTGTTTTTGTTGTATTCGTTGTTGTGGCTTTTCAGCACAACTATGCTAAAAACGAACATCGTACATTTGAGTTGATGTCGTAAGAAGTCGATGGAGTTTGGTAGATACCGATTCTGTTGTAGCGGTACAGCACGCAATGCCTATAGGGAGTTTGCAGAGCAATCCGCCTTGGATGCAATCATTTCGGCGCTTCTGCCTGACACGAAAACAACTGGCGTTCTCTCTTAAGCAACAGACAGAAAATATTCACAGCGTAATCCAAAGTCGGTTGCTGTTCAAATAAAGCAGTTTTTTTCGCATGAAGCACGTGATCTGCTACCCGTGAGACGCAGATATTTTTTTATTAAGACAAACCAAATATAGTGTCTCATATAAAACTGCAGATGAATTCTGGTATTCCACGGAAGCAAAACCACGCTTTAAAGTTTCTTCTCACTAATCTGTATCTATGTATATGTGTACGTGTATGTATAGACCTTCTTAAAAGTACCGGGTAGTTAAATAGGCGCAAATAGCGTAATGATATGGGCGTCATATGTGTTAGTCTGGACCAGCGACTCTAGTAGACTATCGCATTTTCCGCAGTAAAGAACCTTTTAGTGGCCTGATGTGATTTGTCTTTTGCGTGCGAACTAATTCCATTGACACACAGAGCCGATATCGATATGACGTGAACGCCCAAGGCACGCTGGCCGCTTGGCCGGATGATGCGTTTGAAAACGTCTTTGCGCTCGCTGTCCGCTGTCTTTCTGCAGTTGTGCCGGCACAGGTCGATGCCGGTTGTCTCACTCAGCAGGCAGGCGAGCGAAGAGCAGATCGTGCTCGACACTACCTTGCATTCTCTATCACATTTTACCACTCTAGAACTAACTGGCTGACTCTACATGAAACCGCACCTCTTTTGAGCAACATGCCTCGTCAAAGAGAGGAAGCCAAACTGGTTGCGCATATTGGTATGAGTTTGTGTCCATATGCTGTGTAAAACACACACACACACATACACGCATTTATGAATATTTATTTATATATATATATATATATATATATATAGACGACTGCATGGGTAACTAGTGCGAGTCACACTTAATGCTGTATTGCCGTCATGGCCGGATGCTGCAGTGGTGTCGGGGTACGCACGCGGTTTGCCTTTTTATTTTGTCTTGTTGTGTGTGAAGTATAATATATAGCCAGCATATAGTCTTCTAAAATACACTTCTTCACGACAAGAAGAGCAATCTACGAAACCCTCACGGCTTGGATAAACGCGCGATATCTTTTTGCTTGCACGCCGTCCAATAGCGGACGGCAGACGAAAATCGGCCGAGCGGGCAGAAAAGATTGCAGTCAAAAGCTTGACAGTCTGACAGGCTAGTGCTTGCTAAAATTGTTTTAGAGCAAGCATCGTTAGCCAGCTACCGATGCCTGGCAGAGCCTTAAGGTAACGGAGAAACAGTACTGGAAGCCTACAACGTTACAGCGCTGGGGCGGAGGGGGGGGGGGGCAAGCCAGCCAAGACAAGGCTTAAGGGGACACGGACGTTAAGAGAAGCGGGACAGAATTCAATTAGGCTGGAAGAGAGCGGTGTGTGCACGGATCGCACATGCGAGCTCGAGGAGAGGGACTCTAGGATGTTGGAACCGTCATCGGAAGACCAAATGGGGGGGGGGAATAGGAGATTGGTAGAAATCTTCGGTTCAGCGCTTCCTCGTCGCCAGTTGACGGCCGTAGGCAGACCTGCTTCTGCTGCTGCTGGTGCCGTTTGCTGGCCAGTTGGCAGGTATCCATCCATCCATTCATTTATCCATCCATCCGTCGGTGGGTCCGTTTGTTCAGGGCCCCTTTCCACCAACAACAAAAAGCCGCCTCACTCCGGACGACGTACTCCACTCGACCGTACGACGACGATGACGACTGGCGAGACAAGCAAGCCTAGCAGAGCACCAATTTAGTCAGCCGTAACGAACGGAAAAACGTCATATTCGAATTGCACTCCCGCGCGGAGCCCTGTTGAATTTACTGCGTTTACATTGCGCCTGATCGACACCCGATTTTTTGCTGCCGACAGAATTGTTTTCTATCTCTCTCTCTTTCTCTCGGTTCTCGTATTATAATAGGTGTATTGTCGATTCGAATGCTGGGCCTACCCGAATCTTCTAGTGGAGGGATATTTTATTTGCAAGATTGGATTGCTAACGGCTTGAACTTAGTCGCAGTTCTAATTCCTGTTATAATAGTGATAAAACGTGCCGCTAACACTGCGAAACAGCAAGGAGTGCATTATTTGTACTTCAAAGGATTTGAAGGATAGCAATACGTGCTTTAAAGTGTGGTGCATTTACGGTAGACCATCGGCCCAGATGCGGAAATCTGCTGAGCTATATAGCGGCAAAAATGCCTATAAGCAAACCGCTATTAACTGTAGCTATGCTAAACCATCTTAGAAGAGTCGTTAGGACTGACAACATTGAGAGAGTCTCATTATGAAAGCCTTGATTCCTTTGGAACATATGACAGGTTTCTTTGGAACAACTTTCTATCTAAACACAATTGCCAAGTGAAACGCTTGTTAAGTTCGTATTCTAGGAGAGGAAAATGTGGGGCTTGATATAGGTTTGCTTTGGAATACTGCTACCGTTGAAGGCACTCGATACGGATCTTCTCTACCAAGCTAAGGTGTTTAATAGTTTTGTATCAAGGTGATTTCCGAGAGTGTACCCTACATCACTAAGCAAACAAATATCAACAAGCCAACTAATGATCTACTATAGAATATAGTAGATCTATAGTAGATTACCAGTTGTCTATATAGGGGCAAAATACTTTAGTCATGTCTGACCGGTGTCATGTAAAAGGGCATGTCTAGGAGTCTTGTATAGGAGCAAAATACTTTAGTCGTATCTGACTGGTATCATTATTTTCTGTATTATACTCATTGTTGGATATCTGTGGTTTCGAACATTAGAGCAAGGCTTTTGAAACTTTATCATACGGCACCGCGCACTTCGCGCATTATTTTTCTCCATTGTTCTAATTTGAAGGATCTTCTGCCAAAAGCCTGTACAAAAACGCCGCAGGAGATATTAATTATTTCAAATCTTGTTAGTTTGTCCACCTGATCACGCGTATGACAGCAAACTGTATCACGGCGGCTTAAACGCAATTGAAGCCGGGGCGCCGAGTTTGGCTGAATGCCTTTGCTAACGATGTGTAATAGCAACACGAAGCGACGAGCTTCGTTTATTGATCTCTGCGATAGATCATTGCCGGCCGTCGTCCCTACACATTTAAGAGTTTTGCGTCGTATGCTGCGCTAGATGGTTATTGCACTGCGCATACTTTAAAACAAACAACCCGCGACTACTAGAGAATTCTTTAATAATAATAATAATAATCACGACGACAACAAGCAGGGCAATAAAGATGACAACGATAGAAAATAGAGAACAACGAAAAATAACAGCAACAACAACAACAACATTTTTCGAACAGAATCGCTCGTCAGCGGTACAGCACGCAAATAGATTCCACCAGCATTAGGCTGGCGGGGCGAAAGTACGTCAGTTCCGTTCCATGTTTGCTGTCGCCACGTACCCCGTATCTTGCCCAGTTTAGCGTGAACCGCGACCGACTAGGCTAGCGAACGAATAGCTATTGGGGTGGGCATCCTGCATCCGTCTGCCCGTAGCCGTAGCCGTCGCCCTCTCCTAACTCCCTCTCTAGCAGCAGCGACAGTGCCCCGAAAACATTCATACTCTCGCAAGCCTCAACTTGCAACACTGAACAGCGACACGACGACAAATAGATTGACCTCTTCCTTTGGGGCTCGCCACCCTCGATGATCTATCTACCTAACGGCAGCGGTCGGACGCTTGCAAGCTGACGTCGTCACCCGGGCGTCACCCAGAAGGCACGCCGTTCGACACATTATGTAGCACCACTGAAAGCAAGAACCACTGTGGCCCGCTTCCAGCAGCGCGTTTCCTGGCCGCCTCGTTCAATGAACAGCCGCTAACGGAGAGCCCGCCATGGAGCACTCGAAGGACAAAGAGACAGGCTAGATACCAACAGACCGAGACAAAGGAAAGTCACCAACGACCTCAAAGGCAAAATTGTTTCCCGTTGCCACACATGTGTAGGAGCCTGCGCAGTTTTGGGGCATGACTTCTCCATTGGCCTCCATCCTTTGCATTTGTCTGTCTGCCTGATAAACAACCGCTACGGATGGAGCAGTCAACAAAAGGCCAAATCTGGCCACTCGCTCTTCAAAGACAAAGCGCACTTTGTCGAAGGAATTGATTTGTTCTATCTGTTTCTGCGCTAAATAAAATCCCATAATTCTACTAGTATGACTGTATTCTAGAATAAGAGACAAGATAGGCAATTAAAATTTGTATAGAACGTAAAAGCCTTTAAAAGGCTTGCGAAGAGGGCCACATTTAAGTATTCCCTGGCACATATCGGGATCAAATAGAGTAGCCCTCGCCTAAGCGGATTATCCTGCACCGGACACTGGTATCCCAGGCGTAGGAGGTTTCATCTCGACACGACTCGCCAAGGCATTAGGAAAGTCCCTAGTATATCAATGATAATGTTAAATGTCACTTGCAGTGCAAAATACGTTAATTTGAAGAGATGGCTATATTTATTATGCTGCGCTGCAATTCATTCATAATGATGTAATCGCCATCTGTTGTTTTGTAATCTGGGTTACTTGCTCATCAAAAACAAAAAAATACCCATACGGTTCTTCCGACTGAAGCTCTTCACTTTGCCTGGAGCGGCTACGGTACTTGGATGACCTGTAATTATGGTGGATGCAAATTATTGTTGGCACGCGAGCGACTATGTTGTTCATACATCGTTGCAACCTGTCAATTAAATACGTGAAATGTTATACTAAATCATTTGTAATGGTAGAATTTCCTGTACGCAAGCGCTGTTTATACAACGATTCCGTAGTTCGGAATACGAAAACGCCTCGAGTACACCAGTGTTCGACCACGGTGTCAGTCTGCAGAGGTTTCAACCAACACAAAGTTTGGTTCGTCAGATTGACCCCAGCGTCCTGGAGGCCCTGAGGGAAAGAAGACGCTGAATCGAAGGAGTCGTGGGGCCGTACGAATAAAAGCGCCGCCTTCGTTGTCCTTGTCAGGCGAGACAATACGAGAGACGCCGGATTGCAAGAAGCGATCTGCCATTCACGACATCGAGGGAGGAGTAGGAGAGAGAACGACACATTCTGACCATACACTCGCATCCACTTAAGGCGGGAACCGCGGCCATTGCATTCAGCGCCGCAGACAGGCGGAAAATTAGCTTTGCAACTCCCGCCCGTTTGAACTTAGCTGTATGTCCGATGCGGCTGAATGCTGGAAAAACAACAAGCGATGCTGGTCGGGACGACAGTCCGATAGGACAAACCTCACGCTCCCTCAGTCCAACCTGTCTCTCTCTAAATGTATATATATATATATATATATATATATATATATATGAGGGTGATCATCGAAATGCCTAGATGCAAATTTGAAGAAAAAAAACATTTATTTAATCTTCCAAAGTGTTTTTGTTTCCTTCTAAACAGCTCTCACCCGGTGCAATGTTGCATGCAAACTTGGTCTTCACTTCTTTATCTCGACTTTTTAGACGCAATCTTCTATCGGACGTTCTTGCACAATCTTCGTAGAATGTTGTTAAAATATCGGTAAAGACTGTCACAACTAATCCATAAGATACTTCCAATTGGTCGAAAATCTTCCTGGTAGTAATTCGGCAAATATTGAGTACAATATTGCAAACTTTTTGGCGTTTTCGTCTGTTTTGGACGACAAAGGCCTTCCCAAACGGTGGTCATTTTCGGTCTCTCCACGTCAGTTGCGAAACCGACAGTACCAAGCAACATTTCCACCACTTTGGAACATATGATTTGGTTTTCAACGCAAAACTTAATGCAGATTCGTTGCTCTCATATTTTCGGCGCCTTGAAACTCGCCGAACCTCCTTTCTAATTTATTTGAACCAAACTCAAACAATAAACGCCGCCCTCAATTAGGGCGAAATTTAGCTAGTTTGTAGCTGATGATTGATCTTAGAAGCAAAACAACCTAGATGATATTTGGTGGTTTTGGTTCAATGTTTATCATTTAAAGTATTAGAGCTTGCCAATCCGCCCTCGTATATATGTATGTATGTATATATATGCATATGTATATATATATATATATATATATATATATATATATATATATATATATATATATATATATATATATATATAGACATCTTTCAGTTCCCGCGATCAGCTCTGGCCTCTCTGCTGTCTGCTCTCTTCGAAACAGAACAGGGTAGGGCTGCCAAATGCAAGAGGGTTACAACGAAAGAACGCGTGGAGATTGCGAAAATGTATCATGAAAAGGGAAACTCTGTAAGGTCATGCTGTCGAGCTCTTTGTGCAATTAACGTTCGACATAACTGGGCTTGTGAGAACAGCATTCGTGAACTTGTGCAAAAGTTTCACAGGACAGGGCCAGTACGTGATGTGCCTAGCTGTGGAAGACCACGGAGTGCTTGTTTTGCTGAAAACGTCACCGCTGTGCCCGACAGTGTAGAACAATGTCCGCAAACACCGGTTTGGCGACGTGCCCAACAACTGAGTCGTTCACGCACCTCAACCTGATGTGCTTTGAGGCCGGATCTGGCAAACTTTCCGTATAATATTTAGGTGACGCAAGACTCAAGACTAAGGATCATCAAAAGCAGCTTAACTTTGTCAAATGGGCTTTCGTCAAATGACGCATTGTAGTGTCGATTCTATGAAAAGAATTGTCCTTTCCGACAAAAACCATTTCTATTTCAACGAAAGTGTAAACTAATAAAACTGCCAAATCTGGGCAATTAAAAACATTCACGTTTTTCACGAAGAGCCGTTACATATGCCATATGTGAAAGTCTGGTGCCGCCTCTGGTGCAGAAGAATCCTTAAAGCCTATTTTTATATATGTCGAATTTGGACGGAATCGATGTAAGTAAACTCTGGTTCCAATAAGATGATATTGTAATAGAGCCTGTTGAGTGTTCCGCGGGTATTCTCGCGTAACGGGCACATTCACTGCCCTTTAAGGTCTTGCAATTGCACAGCGTTAGACTTTTCCTGTTGGTTAAAAAAAGTAAAATTCCACTAAACTTAAAATCAACACCAAAGCGAGCTAAAGCACGCTATTTAATTTAGCCTGATTTATGTGAAAAAGTGTAAAACATTGATGTCCCGTGTATATATACATGTTGTTTTAAATAAATTTTTTTTTAATCTCTTGGGCACCTGCTTTTCTTCGCCTTTCATCGAGGTTAGAACCTGCCGACAGCTGCTTAGGACATTGGAAACGTGTACAGAAAAGGTGTATGCAGGCGAACCTGCAGCACAAAAATAGTTTGCAAATGTCAAAAAGACGACTGACCTGGACAATATGCCTCGCAGCGGAAGACCTTCTGAGTTCGACAACGAACGTCCTGAGGCGGTTTTGAACGAGGACAATCGCAAGAAACTCGTGAATTAACCGGCAAAAAATGAACTGTAGTGTGATGGCAATCTCCAACCACCTTCAATCAATTGGTTTTACTCAACAACTCGGTGCTCGAACGCCTAAAAGCACCTTCAACTTGCGGCTCAACATCTCACCCGCCACGAAGCAACACGCGGACAAGCACCGTTTTCTGTGCCAAATCGTCACGGGAGATGAGAAATGGTGCCTATACATCAATATGATAAATAGGCAAAGAAATGGGTGGATGCTTCCAGGAGATAAGCCAAAGCAGAGATACAAGCAGAAAAGAGGATTACAATTAACGTTTGATGGAACTGGTAAGGTATGGAACATTGGAAATGCTCAGTGAGAACGCCACGGTCAACCAGTAGCTCTACTTTACCTAACTGACCGCGTAAAATTGGCTTTTCGACTGAAAAGACCCGGCAGAGATGGCTAATAATACTGATTCACAACAACGCTAGACCCTAGGTGGCACAAGTCATCAAAACCGCACTCCAAAAACTCGAATAGGAGGTGCTTCAACACCGTCGACTTCTCCAAACCCTGCGCCAACCGATTACCACATTTTCCGCTCAACGTCGAATTATATGAGGGGAGTTACTTTTGATGACGAAGTGGACCTCAAAAACTGGCTCAACAACTTCTTTGGCACCAAACCGGGCGATTGCTGGCGGAACGGATTCAACAAATTGATCGACAGGTGGAAGAAGGTCGTAAGCAGCATCGCAGATTACATACTTGATTTATTTAATTTTTAGTTTATTATTTTTGTTTAAATAAAAATCTTTCATAAAATATTGCGTTCACGCTATAGTCTGGTAAAAAACAGGATTAACTTTAGATGTAGCCAAGCTGTTCACGGAACTCTGTAAATGGCACCCAGTCGCCTTATGCAGATGCCGGTCTCTGAACCTTGAAGCATTCTCACTGATATGGTTTGCCTATATTTTTTTTGGAGGTACAGCGCGAAAACGCTTTTTCCATTGAACTACACGGTGTCTAAAAAGCAACCCTGTCATTTCTAGTTGCCCCATTAGTCCCAAACTTCCGCGGCAGCATTTCATCAAAGCCTTCACGACGACGGACAGTGTGTCGTGTGACACATTTCCCTTTTTTAGTGAACTACCAGGGGTATACTATCGCTTTCTATCCGGACAGCTAGATGCTGCTAATGGAATCTATGATTTGACTCATATCGGGTGTTTTAAACCTCAGAACGAAGCAAACTCCATCATTCTTTATGACGATGTCTGTGAACGCCAACAGTTCCTGCAAACTACAGGCTACCCACAAGTCGATAACCTCAGCTCCATCTTAATATCGGGATCATTCAGCGATCTACCAGGACTCCTACAGGAACGTTGTCTCTAGGTCTAGGTCATCCTCTAGGCGGACGATCCGGTACTGTACAGTCAAGTGGTTATGGACCTGAAAAATGCCTACGTATGCTAGAGACGAATAACAGTCGTAATGATTTGACTATTTACGTGCAGACGACTAAAATAATAAAGTTCCACTTGGACGGTACGTTCAAACGGATTGAATCTCGGCGATGTTCCTTTGTATAGCTTTTGTCCGAATTCTTAGCATTAAGATGACCCTAAGCGGCAACTGATTTGTCTCTTACAATCTAAAAATTCGTTAGGAGTCTTAGCTTTAAGCAGAGGGTGCGGGACGCCTGCAACGGTAGATAGTGCATGGGTAAAATCGCTGAGAGTTCTGAGAGTCGGCTGTACTCTGTCGATCGATACGCTACTCCGCTCTCAGAGTCCTCACAAGCTGTTTCGCCGTACTGGTTTTCATTATGCTTGTGCGAGTCATGTGGTCTGCTATATACTAAATATCACAATGGGGCATGCCAGTCAGCGCCGGATCTTTGGCGTTTGGCGCGATAATCATATTATGTATAACTTGCAGGGCAGACGCGCAAGGATTTATTGACGTGAGATGTAATATGTGCTTATACATTATAACGAAATGTGTATGAATAAATACTAATTAACAATAAATACATAAAAAGCGAGCACTAAGATCTGCTGAGTTTCCGTATGTACTAGAACCTCCGAGTCTATCCAGGGCCGCTGGAAAAATTGAGCGTGGCCGCATGCTTGTTTGAGAGGCAACTGTAACCCATTTATTAGACGCTTCGATGGTCGGTACAGGTGCGGACCAAGCAGGTTATGCTTTCAGGTTAGCTGAGGCTAACAAATGCAGAACATGTTTGCTAGCTTCTGCTAACCTAACGTTTGTTATCCACATCAATGTTATCTCTTGGTTTTTGAGACAATGGGAGGACAAAGTCCTCTTACACTCGAACCGATTCAGCGCGTGGGTAGAAAGAAGCCCTAACCTTTCGACGGGAGACTCAAGAGCATCGACATTTTTGCGTCAAAGGCTGTCGCTCGACATTCAACGAGGAAATACAGCATGTGTTCAGAGCAAATTGTTGAACTGGGCTAATTCTGGGTTAGAGGATCCGTGACTAAACGTTCACGCGGATTTTTTAAAGAAAATATAATATGGAGTAAAATGCTTGATACACACGGGTGTCGCTGTTGAAGCCACGGTAGTGTAAAACTCAAACTCACTAAAATGCAGCTGGATAACCGTAGCACTGTCTTTCTAAACTTACTTCATCTGGTCACTTTATGTTGCCATAAAAGCTGCTCGACTCTTTTTACTTGCTTGTCGAAGCCGGTAGCGTGGCGCATTCGCGTAGTCATTGCGACCGGAGGAGACATACAGGTGCACGGCCCTGCCGTTGCACATTTGCCTTTATTGTGGTCCCTCTTACTAAGCAATGCCAGAGCAATCCTGTAGACGTTAAATGTTGACTGAAGTCATCCCGAAAAAAAGTTTCTTGTAGACGTAAAGTATTGACTGAGTGTCATCCCGAGAAAAGGTTTATTCTTGCCTATGCGTAACGCACTTCGTGGCGCACGATTTTGTATCCTTTGGCCCTACGAGTTTTCCTCAATCCTCTCGCACAATAAGTCCCAGTTGTTTATTTTGCAATTTTTATTTGGCCTATGTGCTCTAAAGAGCTCTTCGTGCTCATCTATGCTCTTCCCATAGATAGGAATGTTCTGGCCTGTGCTTTGCCGTACTTGTTTCAAGCGGTATGTCCTTTGCATGTCGGCTATCTGGCTATTTCCCCTACCAGTATTTCCACTGGCAAGCATTAAATAAAATTATGTACTTTTCCTTTCAAGTTTTTTTTTTCTGTAGGCGGGTATAATGTAGCATGGGGGAGCATTTTCGTTGTGCGGAAAGATGACTGGAAGAAAGTAACCGAACAAATTACGTAGAGAGAGTTATTCCTTCTGATACAAACGTCACATCTAACGTTGTATGTCTGCCTTTATCGAAGGGGTACACAGGGTGTATTTATGAGTTTTAGATCTGCTTGGGTTGCCCATTCTAGGAGGATCTCTGCTCTCCTTTATGAAGAGTTGTTTCTCCAAAGACTGCAAGCCGCATTAATTTTCCCTTTTATAATCGCCTTTTGGTGTTCGAGGTCTAGCGCTTCCAGGAGGTCCTGGTGTTGCTGCAAGGTGGAGTTTGGACAAATATACACCGATTAGATCGTGAGATTGGTAGTGGTAATAAAATAAAAGTGTGTGCCTTGTTTGACTGATGTGAATACCTTGATCGAAGAGGACTTGATGCTAGCGTGGAGATTACGAAGGTTCAGATAACTGTGTTGTGGGTGTCTCAGATACTAGTAAGACTCGTATGTTATTTTCCACCACGAATTGACACGCCAGATCGTATGCTTTAGGAGCCCTGCTGAGGTTTATCTGCAGTGTTTTAGTACTGGTTATTTTGTTTGCGGTTTCTTACCCGTCGTCTGTATGCTAGACACTGTTTCGTAGGGGCGTTGTACTCATCTACGTTACATACATCGGCTGCGCTCGTCTGCTAAAGCGTGGCGCATTTTGTTACGCACGATGTTGTACACTTTGCCCAAGGGTTATCTATTCTACCTTCTCGCACAATGGGTTCCAATTGTCTACTTTGCTGTTATTAGTTATCCTATGTGCTCTAGAGAAATATTTATGCCTTTCTGTTCTCTCCTCATAGATATTAAAGCTCTGGCCGGTGCTTTGGCATATGCATCGCAAGCGGTGGCAGGTCATTTGCCTATTGGCGATCTGGCTATTCCACCAGTACCACGAGAGGCAATTAGGATGTTGACGAAGCTGGATTCTCGGCAGGCTTCCTCATATAGTGCTAAATGAGGAATAATCTTGTTAGGAATACCTTGATTGAAGGGAGCTTATTGTTAGAGGAGAGTACAGGTTGAGAGAACTACGTGATGGGATTGTAGTAAGAATAAATTATGTTCCGCCGAGAATGAGAACGCCAGACCGTATGCTCTAGGGGCTCTACTGAGGTGTATTTGCAGTATATTAATAGTGCTTAATTTTGTTTGCAATTTGTTACCCATAGTCTGTACTCTGGGTACTGTACAGTTGTGGCGTAGCACGCAGCCTTAATACGCTGCACTCGTAGGCAAAGCTGCATTCCAACATTAAGTCAATGGGCGGTCGCTTTTGCACTGTTCCTCGCGGGTACCGCTTGACCTTCTCCTCTGATTTGGAACTCCTCGGGCTGTTTAAAGGAATATTTATCTAACATTGGTAGTGCAGCCCTTCGCGATGCGTCTGTTTCCTCTGCATTTGAAGCAGCGACGGTATGTCCCTAGCCGTATGGTCAAAACTAGACAAACTAGATTGACAAGTTCTAGTACTTTGAATTTTGCCGCAAGATCGAAACCAATGGGGTCTGCTGGTTTGTTTTGCTTAAAGGCGCCAACCTTACACATAGGTTAAGTGTTGCCATATGTTCTAAAGTGGTGGAGATGTTACGAACTGCTTATGGTGATCAAGCAGTGTCCCAAAACATTGTGTATCCGTGGTACCGTCAATTTCGCTACGGAAACGACAAAACTGAACATGACCCCCGTCCTAAAATGCCTTTGACGTTAATAACAGAAATAAAAACGTTAAAACGTTTGTGATATCGTACTTAGCAATCGCCGTATTACTATAACGGAGATAGCCGATGAATTGGAGACACCTTATGGATCGATATTTTATGCATCAGACTGGCAGTGAAGTGCGCTCCAAAAATGTCGATTTTCCATCAAGTGAACGCCCATGGGAAATGTCCGAATTATACATTCAGACGGGTCTGTTCCCGTGGATAAAAAATTGGAACAACCTTTCAAGACTACAGAGGACAATTTACCGACCGATTATAACTGCGCGCTTCTTGCAAAGACCCCGGCCACGACTGGCGCTCTCTGAGTATATCTCAGACTTTACCTCCGAGCCAGTCTCAATCCAAGAGACTCGAATCGCGTCCAAAAAGATACGGCCAAGAAAACCACTGGGCTCAGATGCGGTTCCTCGCAAGCAGTAGGCGTACTTGTACAAAACCACCCAAAGATACTCAAAAACGCATGCTGGATAAAATACTTGCCAGCGGAAACTACCATAAGTCTTAGAAAATAGCGCGGGTTACCCTTTTTAACTTAAATCCAGCAATTTGCAACGAGGCCACTAAACATACCGGCCTTCTCGTCCATCCAAAGCAGCTAAACCGATTAATAACGGACGACTAGTAAGACAAGGAGGCGCGATCGGAAAACGAGCACGGTTTCCACACCCGATATTTCACGCGCTTAGACATTAGCAAAGTGCTAAGCATTAGCTAAAGCGCAGAGACATGCACCGATGATAAACCGGCCGCATTGTCTAGATGCCATAAACAAAGCACTTAACAAGACTATATTTTCCTAAAAACTAGCGTCCTGTATTCTACGTTGTGTCCAAAAGAACAAGCATCTACCTACGAAGGCGAGGCGTGGACTATACAGTTATCATCGGAAAGTTCTTAGATTCCCAATAGCTCCGGGACTTTATTTCGCCGCAGACGATCTAGCACTGATCGCACCGCCCGTGACAAAGATCTACTCGAAGGAACGGAGCCTTGGCAGATGTGCGACAATTTCTTTACACGCTATACCTCGTATTGGCATTACTTTAATAAAGGAAAACAATGTTTTAAATTAACATTTAAATCTAAATGCATTTAATTTAACTTAAAAACGCCTGAAGTAGTGTCCTCCGCAAAGTCTCAGCGGACGCTTAAATAGGCACACAGTACACACTTACGTCCATAAGCACGTGGGCGTCCTGAAGAAGGCTCTTATAAGAACTTCTCGCATGCGCTATGCACCAAAAACTGCCAAAGAAGAGCTCTAAAACATTCCCGCAGACTATATGACCAATCAACTATCAGCGCCGTATCTTAGTTTCAATGGTTGATCGCATTACGCTATATACCGCACAACGGCCAGGGCTACAACACGCTTCCTTCTTAAAAACCTAAGAGTAAAAGAACTAGCTTTAAAAAGCCCCTCAATCATTCCCCCTCAATTAAATGATGATACAGCCTTAAACTCAGCTTGCTCACCTATCCGCTCGTGCAACTGGTAAAGGGCCACGATGTATGTTTTCAGCAACACCCGCACCGCATTGGTGAAGTTTACTTCCTCTTATGCCGAGGCTTACGATTTAAAACACTGCTATGAACGCCGTGCCTTTTTCAATGCTGGGTAAGAGTTGTTGTCTCAAAACCTAAGACTGGGAAGTCTCCTGACAGATCAAGCTCCTATAAAATTTTTCCGTATGGACAATGAGACCTGGCCTATGGTACAAAAAAACACTGGGCTGGCAAATACATTCGCTGAGTTTGGCTCGCAAGTGAAAATAACCGCCGTACAAAATCGAGCAGTCTTGTCAGCAAGTTAAAGTGGTCAGGTGTAGTAATCTCGAGACGACAGTACTGCGACCACCCCCGGACACGCGCAAAGCGTTGCTGAACACGACGATCATCGCTCTAGGTGCCCTAATAGCAATAATAAGATAAATGTATCTCGATTCAACTGGCACACCCTGTATATATATATATATATAATATATTGTGGTGGTAAGATACAACAACAGTCACGTAAAATAACTTTACGCTGCGTAAGCGGACTCTTCACAAACTGAATAGCGCTAACAAATTTGAGCGCATGCACGTCTGCACTTCTCAATCGTCGCCCCCAGGCGTCGCCCGTCGCTTCTCTGTTAGATGGCTTGGTATCTGAGGAGGAAAACTTTGTCCTCTACGAGCATGTAGCAGGCAAATACTCTCCGGGGGAGCAGGCAAATACTCTCCGAGGGAGCAGGCAGTTCCTGGAGTTAACCTGAGTAAAATGTCTACTCACCAAAAATTATGTTGTGCTGCTGGCGGTATATCAGAGACATGGTTCATGTTGAACTTCTGAGAAGAAACCAGACGATCAGTACGGATCTTTACTACCAACAGCTCCAACAAGTTCAAGTAAATTGACTCAAACGCGCCCACAACTCGTCAACTGATGAAGGGCCATCTTTCGTCAAAGTAACGCGCGACCACATGCGAGTAACACTAGCCTTAAAGAAATATTAGACTTGGACTGGAACTTTCCAGTCCAAATCTGCAAGCACAGGCCGGAGAATCCCGCCATATTCTCCGAAATCTTGCACTTCCAGATTATTAATTATTCCGGTTTTGTCACTTCGCTTTTTGACTGAAAACATTGAGGACATCCACAATGAGGTGCTACTCTTATTCGTCTACAGATAACAAGTACTTAACAAAAGAGAAGTCGAAAGGCCATTTGATCCTTGGGAAAACGTCATGAAAAGAGGAGGAGACTCTATAATTGAATAAAAGTTCAAACGTTCTTGTCTATTAACGTTTTTGCTATAAGCGAAAACCACAACAATTTCTGCATCACCCTAGTACACATTCGTTGAAGTTGTATAGTTTTAGTTTGTTTTTAATATATTAAGTAATTAGATATGATAGCGGTGTGCCTTGCAGTTTTATCGACTGCCAATAGCATATATGAGAGAAGCACTTGTTGGAGCATGTCATCGTTTCCCTCATTTTGCAGACGAATGCCGTAATAACACTAAGCGGTTCCAAAAAATGTATCAGGGCTGACTGCGTTGGGATAGCGGGGGTTGCGTCAGCTTCACATGCGCCGCAGCAACAGCAGCGGCAAAAGCGGCAGTGGCTTGCATGAGCCTATCGGGCCCTGAATGAAGTGTGCCGCCTGCTGTATGTCTGTCTGTGTGTCTGGTTGCTGTCTCGCTACGAGGATCCGAAAGCACGACAGACAGACCGGCTGGCAGAATGGATGGGAAAGAGCATGACGCGAAGCTGGAGAGGTGCGGCCATTCGCGGCCTTGCTTACAGACTCCCCGGGAGCGTGGAGGGGGAAGAGGAAATAGAGGAGGCGGAGGGTAGGACCGATTGGGCCCTGCCGGCTGATTGTAGGACGACGACACTCACCACCGAGGACGAAAGAATGACAAAGTAGAAGGCACAGAAAAAGAGAATGAAGGGGGGGGGGGGCGGGGAGAAGCAGGACAAAGGCATAGTAATGGATTCAGCCAGGACCACCGGCATAGCAGGTGTCGCATCATCATCATCATCATCATCGTTACCTCGCCTTCATTCGTCCGTTACTAGTCCGGTGATATCCGTATAGCGTACAGCCATAGTATACATTATATTCTTAGAGCACCAACCTGCAACATGTGTCCTAAGCTGCTGCGAGAACCTACCGGAATGTAGGCACACTGAACATCAAACGAAACTAAACTGAACCTTTATGATGGTCGTACACCATGCCCGCCTAAGACATTCACCGAGAAGCGGTCTTGGCATCTATGCACGCGGATCATATGCGGGTTTCCGTAGGCCCACCAATGAGTATTCCATTAAATACACCATCTTGGCTAAACGAAGCCTTTCCGTAAACAGAACATGCACAGGGAATCTATCCCCAATGTTCACCTTCTCTAAAAACTGTCGACAATATTCAGTACGTAACAGGTAGAGTTTGAATTTGCTGAGACCGAGATAAACGGCCGATAGATCGTCGGTTAGTGTCCTTTGCACAGCAGCGGAACTAACTCCGGCATACGCAGACAACTGCATAATGCTCGCAGAAGGTTGCTCGGTTGCTTCTTGAAGGATGAGCTGTTTCGTATCTGTTGTTCTCGTCGTCCGTGGCCGTCCAGTGGCGTAGTAACGGCTATGAAACGACCCAGTTAATATATAGCGTATAAGCGACTGTATATATTCGTAAACGTGCTACGTCTATCAGGTCTATTTGCTTCATCATACATTCAGAGCAGCTTGTTCCTGCATTTGTAAACCGGTTATCGCAAAATTATAATACCGTTTGCGATGAAAAACACGTTGTCTAGAAAACTTAACACCTAGTTTTCTGTCAGCACTTGGCGGGTCGTCTGCTCCAGCTTTGGTGATTTGTCTTATGCCTGCCTTAAAACTACAAATCAAAGCGCGTGTGAACTTCGAAGGCCACGCAAGGCTGCTCAGGGTGAAGCTGTCTTCAAAAAAAGACTGGAGAGTGTCTGAACGAACGCGAGTGGTTTACTTGCTGAAGCAAGTCAAATTACTAGCAAGCATGCACGCCTTCGATATGACTGTCGAAAAAACTTAGTTAATCGGAAACCACGTGACGCAGCGCCATCCCTTTGGTACGATGATGGGGATTCGCTATTGCCTGAGAATAGTCGTACTTTGGGCGTAATGGCAAAACTTTACGGTTCTGAACGTGAAAGCTAACAAGTAATCACATATTTACTGTTTATAATTTTTCTTAATCCTGCTGTTTGCCACAGATTATGCGCCGAACACGACTGTATGGTAATCGGCAGGTATCGGCTCCTTCATGCATGTACTGGTTCTCCCGCAAATATTGATTTTGCACAACTGTGTAGAAGAAAAGAGACAGAATAACTACTTTTATCATTTTCATCCTCACTCCTAAACAAGGCGTTTCTACCCCGCCTTTCATTTGGATTTTCTTTCTTGCCGAGTTCTACCTAACCTTAAAATAGATACATATTACTATGAAAGACCCTGCATATATACAGAGTCATCAGGTATCTTAAAACTGCTTTTCACCGACCTTACATAGAAGTAAAATCATAGAAAAGTTAGCCTGGAAAGAGCTCCATATCCGTTATTAAAACCTTTGGGGACCATTCCTGGGGGAAAGTACATTATACATCGACAACGGTACAGGGATTGCAGGAAAGGCAACGCAGACAACAGGAGTGGCTTAAGGCGACGGACTCAGTCCATTGCTTTTTTTCGGTACTATTCGGAGGGCTACCTAAGGTGAGACAGGGGCGAACCCGAGATTGGGCAAGTACCTTAATGTATGCAGATGACATTGCGATCTATAGCAGGAGTCTATTTAGGGTTAAGCAGGGATTGGAAAGGCTAGTTTATTATCTCCTCGAGATAGGACTGAGTACTAACTGGCAAAAGACAGTAAAATTTTAAAGAGGAGGTCGATTGGCAAAAGGCGAGGTTCTTCGAGCCGGGGGTAATGTAGTGAGCTTTGTAAATGACATCCCAGTATTTAGGGGTCACTATGACGTCAAACGGTAGCATTCTCCGAAAACATAATGAAAGCAGAGTAGGAAAAGCCATTCGGGCGGCAAAAGTCCGCAAATGCCGTCAATACGTACCGCGTCTGCCCTTTTCAAGATTAAAGTAGAATCAATAGCAACATTCGGCATATCACTCATATGGGATAAATAAGAAGAGGCAGATCTGCAGTTACTAGATAGAGTAAATCATCATCACCATTTATTTTACTCATTGAGTATGCATATAACATGCTGCTCGCGGCATGTTGTTCGAGAGAGGCAGTGCAGTAATCTCTTCGCAAGGGCCAAGCAGGCAGACGCATGAAACTTCGTACACGCCTGAGAGCACAGTCGACAGATGCATGCCATGTACTCCTTGTGGAAGCTCGTATTCGAACAGACAAGGTCACGATAGCCGTAAACTATGTATCTGGTATAGACGTGGCGATTGTCACATGCAAGACCAGACCAATTGTGAGAGGCACTGAAAATATCCAGGTCTCCAACCTCTCGTCGGGCTTGTTCAACTTTACTTTCCCATTCCGAGATAAAGCTCTCGAATGGTACTGTACGCGTCGTCTTTAACCTCAATCGAATTATCTCAACAACCGGTGCACAGCCTAACATTAAGAACACAAAGCGGCTCCTTGACCGCATTGTCAGGCAAAGTGCTCGCTTCATGTACATCGTGAAACACCTTTCAAGCAGATTCTAGAGTAAGTAAAACACTGAAAGCTCTTTTATGCGCTTCGTTTATAATTGTGCCATTTTAATGTTGGTTTTCAGCCGCTATTTCATTTCTTCGTCGACTCATTTTTTCTGTTCGTTGTCTTTCCAGTTATTTTTCTTTCTCATTATCCCTTCCACCAGTCTGATGCCTTGCTGCCATTTAAACTTATCCTCGAGCATTGCGGTGACTAACCCTGTCACCGTCATGTTTAGAGACGCCACTACCGGTGAGTCCTGCCGTATGTCTTCGAATAGTCGCTGGGCATAGGAGGATTGTGTGAGTCACGTCATCCTCTTCGCTTGTGTCGCACATGTTCCATTCGGCGGCCGGAGCCTTGTCTATCCTATGCAGGTATTTTTGGAAGCACCCGTGTCCCGTCCATACCTGCATCAGATAGTGATGATTTCTCCGTACTCTCTGTTGAACCATTTCTCGTGGTCGGAGACGGCTTTTGCTTGCAGCGCCTCCTTTGGCACGCCCCCCCCCCCCCCCCCCAGTCTACAGAGTCTCATCACGTCGTCATATGCCATATTCCACAGCAGAGGCCCTAGTATGGATCCTTGCGGGACGCCGGCACTCACGGCGAACCCTGTGTTCCCGTGGATGACCGACCGACTGCTGAGATAGGATGCTGCTACCTTTGAAGATACTGGGAGATTTTCCTTTGAGCCATTACGTCAATAATTGCCTGCCAACTCAGCGAGTTAAAGACATTGCGGACATCCAGGAGGACGACCGCCAAGTGTTGGCTGGATGGCTGGTAGGAGATTTGGTATATTTTCATCTTTGCATTTTGCCACTTTTACCGTGCTTGTACTGCATTTATTTGGGCTCTCTTTAGCAGAGAAATGTAACAGCACAATCCAGTTTAACGATCAAGTAAGTGGAAATACTTCAAATCGAGTCTACGCATAGCAACGCTTCAGCTGTTTTACAACTGAGCGTTAGCGCCCTTACATTCCTCTCCCGGAGAGAGCCCAAATACGTAACGTATAAGGCGGATGAATGTAAAGATGAAATCTTATATATATGCAAGAAAATAATTGTTCCTAATGGAAGGAGGGGGCGAAAACGTCCTGTTTAGGGGTGACGATGAAATTCATAAAATACGTTTCTCTGCATTTTTTCTCCTACATAGTTGTGCAAAATCTACGTTTGCGGTAGAACCAGTCAACGCATGATGGAACCAATCATACCGGCATGTTCGGCGGAAACTTCTGCATACTCTAAGTGACACGAGACGCAAGTTAGCGAATGGCGAATTGCCAGATTAAGGAAGTTCATAAAAAGTTTATATGTTGTTATGTCTTACGTTGACGCTTTCACGTGCAGAACCGTATAATCTTGTCATTACGACCAAAAATTTACACCTAAAAGACTTTTCGAGGCAGCAGCAAATTTGCAAATAATCGCTTTCGTACTAAAGTAATTGCTTCGTTACGTAGTTGCCGTGTAGATTATCGTCGCCTTTGCCCAGCAACAGGTAACTAACCTGAGTCAGCCGTCCATTACACAGACAACACGTACATACGCCAAGATTTAGATGACGTAATTGCTGAGATTGTTTACTCGCTCAAATTAAATATTCCGACATAGCCAATTCAAAGTGAGACCCAAGTAGTCTAACGAAAATATATATTTTAGGTTCAGCCACATAATCGATTTACTTGCTAACATCGTACACACTTATTCATTATCGTTTGCTTGTCAAAAATCACACAAAACAAATTATGCATACGCTTTTGATAAGTGCGTTTTTTGATAGCATACTTCTGGTTATCGTACGATGATAGCCCGTGTACTGGTTTGCACTAATACAACCAAGCGTCATCGACCTAGGAAAGATACATTGTGTGTAAAACCACACGTCCTTGACATGTCTCTGCCCAAAAATATAGAAGGAAGACCCAATTGTGACGTATAATTAATAATAACTTTAGCGTCTTTTTTTAGTTTATTTTAAACGTTTGGTCCTCATAATCATATAACTATAAGTGTTACAACAACAACAACAACACAACAACAACAACAACAACAACAACAACAACAACAACAACAACAACAACAACAACAACAACAACAACAACAACAACAACAACAATAACAACAACAACAAACAACAACAACAATAACAACAACAACAAAAACAACAACAACAACTGCGGTGTAGTTTCATGTTGTCAGATTTGTTTTGCAATGCTTCATCTAGCCGGTTTAATGCATGTTCAAAGGCAAACGACGTTGGCTGGCAACTAGCAGTTGCTACTCGAGAAGAGACATTATGCCAGTGTCCCTTGGTGCTGCGATGTGCTCTCGTATGGCGAGTTTTGGCCAACGGTGGCTTTCATTCATATGTTGCCGAATACTTATGGACAATTGTTTCATAGTTTTATAAAGTGGTAAGTCGTTGTTCGGCGCACTGTCTCCGTTCGTGTATGTTCTATAATCATTATGTCAAATTTCAGGGCTGCGGCTAGGTGTTGACCTAGTCGTGCTCTACCGATGTCGTTGTGGTGATTTTGTGGACGCGTTGGCCTATAATGGCCTGTCATGCGCGCTGAGTGCAGGCCGAAGAGCACGTCACTCCTCTCTAAATGACCCCTTTAGTCGCGCGCTTAGATCTGCCGGCTTCCCATGTGTTCTAGACCCCCCGGGTCTTTCGAGGGATGATGGAAAAAGACCTGACGGTCTGACTTGGACGCCCTTTGAGCGTGGACCGCATGCTTGTTTGGGACGCAACTGTAACCGACTCATTGACCCCTTCGATGGTCGGTGCAGGTGCGGACCGAGCAGACCAGGCCTCCAGGTTAGCTGAGGCTAAGAAATGCAGAAAATACTCCTTTGATTATCCGCACGAATTTTGTCCGTTGGCGTTCGAGACTATGGGAGTTGCAGCCACCCCTACGCTCATTGATGCAAGCTGATTCGGCGCGTACGGTAGATGCTTTAATCTTTCGATAGGAGACTCGAGAGCATCCGAATTCTTGCGTCAGAGGCTGTCGCTCGACATTCAACGAGTAAATGCAGCGTCTGTTCGGGGCACATTATTGAACTGGGCTAACCCTGGGTTAGAGAACCCGTGATTACACGTTCGCGCGGAGACAATTGTCCACTCCAAAGTGCTAACATAGTAAGGTTATGTAAATAAAGTAAACCATTATGTCCAATTGTCCAATAGCTGTGCATTAGCCTGCTTCTTTTTTAATTTTTTACCCGATTGCTGCTTGAATGTGCGCATTTGTTCAGCTGTACTAGTTATGGCACTGACACCAGCCAGTAGTCTCACCGCTTTTTTTGCAAGACCGTTGCGGTACAGTAGGAAAGGTTCTACCTAACGAGACAACTCGTTGGCTCAGGTAGTTTACGTGTGAATTCCATAGCACATTACTGTGGATCATGACTCCAAGATATTTAGTTGCGTTTGTTTTCTGTATTATTTGGCAATTAATATGTTGGTTTATGTTTGCATTTTGTCGGGTATGGCTATGTCACGGTCTATTGGTGTATATTTGGTAATTTTTGAAGAGACAAACAATACTACGACTAGTTTAAACAGTACGTTTGGTTCTAGTAGTCTTAGCGCGAGAAACAATTAGCCCTAAAGAAACATAGGCATTATCTTTGGCATGCTATCATGCATTATGTCCGTATCAACTGTGCACCTCCGACAGCGTCCGGAAGGCTGTAACGGCGCTTCCCTCTTGTACATCGAGGCACAGACTCCGCCTCAAGAAGGCTTCTATCTTTAGTGGCGGTAATCGGGCATTTAAACAGATTTCCTAGTAGGTTCGCAATAAGCGGCGTACATCGTCTATTGGCTCGAATGCAAGAAGGGAGACGCTGAAGCTGTTGCCAAGGCTCGCGTATTGTCTAACCTTGGCTTCCGTGGCTGCGAGCCCGGACCGAGAGACTCCAGAACCGATGATTAGGGGTTTGAGGATGTCGTTTTCTGTCCCATTATAGACTAGCGCTTAGCTTTTCTTAACCTGTTATTACTGAAACCTCGTCCGGTGCTTTTATGCACTGTGCAAAACGATGCCCCGCTAGAAGAAACAATGCCCCCTCAATAGGAGAACTAATGATTTAGTAAAAGCAGGCAGAATGTCATTTGCCGATGATCGCGCATTAATATGCTTGAAAATTAGCATCAAGTACTTGTTTAACAGGTTTGTTAAGGGCTGACTGGAATAGATTGCCCTTATTTCTGTCACATGCAAAGCATATGGTTGAGCTTCATCGTAGTTCTAAACGGAGTTGACAAATAATTCGTATATTCATAAATGAAAAGTGAGGTTCTCGCCTAGAGAGTTTACGTCTTACGCGTTGCCTCCATCAAAAACTATATAACAGAACATTAAAAAAAAGAGAAGAAACATTTCATTCTAAGAAGAGGGTATTACAGATTCAACAGACAGGCAGAAAGATTTTCATTCAACATTATTCAAACATACGATGGCTGACTCGACCTGAAATAGTAGGGTTCTGCCAATTTGAATGCAAAATAAGACAATCTTACAAAATTGTAACATCAACCATGGTATATAGTAACTGCTTCTAATAGGTAATTGCTTTTTAGTTACATTTAGAATTGCATGTCATTGGCAACGTTCACGTAGCTACGTTGCACGCAAATAGTCACCCTGGCGGCGTAATCTGGGTCGCTAGAGTACAATCCTTCCTTGGCTTGTGGTGTGCTAGATTGCAGGATCGATCCCGATGTGAGGATCTATTTTCGTGTTCGAACGTGTCAGAAGTGCAACTGTAACGAATTAGGACAAAAGTCACACTCTTTGGCGGTACATTCAGATTGTTGTGAAAAAAGCTCGGACGAAATGAAAAAAAAATGCATAAATAATATTAAGTTCTACAAAGAACTAATCATGGGTGAGATATATAGAGTCGTCCTAGAATAAACAGAAGAGCAGATAGCGTCCTGTACAAATCCGTGTTTTGAACTGCCATCTGAAATAATTACTTCAATTGTTATATCTGTTGAAGTAATTACTTCAACAGGTATAAAAATTGAATTTGTTCTGAAACCGGGATACCACATGCATGGTTGGTATCAATATTTTTTTATTGCACGGCTGAGTTGACGATGACAAAATAAAGAGCGCTAAAAAGATATACATATATATATATATATATATATATATATATATATATATATATATATATATATATATATATATATATATATGCGTATTCCTTGCGCTGCATAGTTATGTATTGGGCGCTCGAAGAAACTTTCTGCACCTTTTAGTCGATGAGCAGCAAATTTTTGAAATGTAAGTCGTGCTTTAATGTTTTAGAGTTAAGTTCACTCACTCTAGCATCCAAATTACTCATCGCTCATCAGCGCGAGCGGCTATCGCACATGCAGCTGACGGTTCTCTGGCGCTCCTGAAGAGGTCGCCGGTGTATATCCAGCCGCGTCTACCCAGTTTCGTCGTCGGGTGGCCCTGTCAAATTCAGACAGCAGCTATGCCAATCCGAACGTACAACGAGGTCTATTTAATATAAATGGGCATCTCATATGAGGGCCAACACGCCGACGACGACGACGGCGCCCGACATAATCAAGTCGACGCGAGGAGTGCATATATAGGCAGGGCTTGCCGCGCGGCTAAAAGGTAGGGAAGCCACTGTGCATCCCTTGCAACCTTTCGCCGTTGAGTCCCGAAAGCTTTAAAGTGAACGCAGACAATTTTGTGACTGCCTCTTCCTACTCCCCTTCCTCAAGACAATGTTGAGTGAAGCAGCAGCGGCAGCAACAAGAGCAGAAGCACTTCCACGCCTATTCGGCCTTTTAGCGTCTTCTCTCGCTCGCCTTGAACCTCGAGCCTACGGCGAGGGAACCGGCAACGAAGTATTAAGCTAGACCAAAAACGCGATGTATCCCGCGATGTCTGACGGGTTCCTCGGCGACGAAAGCGGCCGACGACTACATCAAGCGGAGTGGAGTGATTGCTACTTGGCAGAGAATGCTGGTCTAAACGCCTTCTAAGATAGATTATCTTACCCTTATATATATATATATATATATATATATAAAAGGGTAAGATAATCTATCTCAAGGGGCGTTGTCCAATTCTTTTGCTAGCAATTATGCTATTCATGGCTGACACCTCTGAGCCAAGAGCGCAAATAACTCTTACACACACCAGGCCAAAGACTGCGTCGCACGAAATTTTCTAATCATAGAACTTGAACTGTCGGTCAGAGAAGAGCCTAATGGAGAAGCCCATGGGAGCAAGTTTATTAAGTTACTCAGCTTTATTAACTAATGGTTGGTTTGCCTATATTGTGTAAAGTGAAAACATGTTCACTATGTACATATTTATCATGGCTCCAATGAGATCCTCGAATACTCTGAAAGATTGTACTTATTTCTAAATTATTTTGTCATCGCGGCCTAACAAATGGAAACAGTTTCCGGTGAACTCACTGGTAAGGGATGACTCAGAGTGAAAAAGAGCCAGATACATGGGGGCCAAAAAAGCGAAAAACTTCAAAGAGGCGATCCGGGCAATACGACAATATGACCAGGTGGACGCACTATGCAAAGCCTCTAACACTAAAATTTGGCTAAAAGAACTCGCAGAAACTTATTAAGGCTATTTACCGCATAAATATCACCTGTGAAATGTCAAGGAAAGCTCAGCGGGAGGCTCGAACGGAGGCATTGGCAGAATTCAGAGCGAAGCATGGAGCTCAAGCGGAGAGCACGGTGAGCTCAAGTGAAGGCTGGAGGAGATAACAGAAGATAGGCTGAAAGAGGCTCGGGAAGACCGGTACGGAAAAGAGAGTCAGATGGCCCAAAAGGAGACGCCCTTGAGGAAATACCAGGTCATTAGCGAATTGGATGCAGCGGTGTGGTGGACAGGCGGAGCGCGGAAGCACAAGCAGAGAGAGTGGGATGGGTTCGCATGGGTGGAGGTGGCAGCTGCTGCATCTCCTCAATGAAGGGTCTCGGGGAACTTCTTGGCCGAGATAGAGCAGAGTGCTAAGGAATACATGAGGAAAAATTCCTAATAGTAGAGGACTTTCATGCAGCGGGCATGGCATGGAGCAGTCGGATAGTCTCGGCAAGAAGGCGGGCACTCTAGACGTGATGGCGGAGTTCTGGCGGCCGCCAATGACGAAGAGGCCTCAACCTTCACAAGGAGCATGCAGGAACCCTGCATAGACCTCACTAAGAACAATACCTGAAGGGGGTAAGCGACGAGGAGACGATGAGTAACCATAAATGCCCGGACCATAGACCCGCTTCGACGAACCCTTCTGGTGTGCATCCTCTGTAAGTGGTTAAGATTTTCGTAAAGAGATGATCGAAGGTATTCAAGCAACTCATGAACAGGGTGCTAATGAAGGGACCCTTTCCTAATGTGTAGAATAGGGCGGCTTTTTATCACTAAATATTGTGGGAAGATAGGTTCATCGGCTCTATCTGTTTTTTTTACCTTTACGGCTTTTTTTTACCTTATCTGTCACCTTAAATGGGGAGAGTACTGGAGAACGATCTCAGACTTGCCCTGGAGAAAACCAAAGTACTGCTAGGAATACTGGAAAAAATCGGCTCTGTTTTTCATCAAAAGGTCCGAGACCGTCAAATGCCTGCAGAAACAGAATTGTCATGAGTTTTAAGGAGAATCTCCTAACAGAGGTTCGGGGCCGGTGGGGTTTACGCAGGATAGAACCGTTTAAAACATATATATAACAATAGGACGTAAAACTATAAGTTATATATCTAGGTACTTATATCATCAATCTAGGGCGATGTCAGATGATACTTGGCGGAGAACAGGCGGATCTAGTGCACTGAAACTTCAACGCATGATAAGCTAGAATTGGAAGAGTTGCCTCTTCGTGGAGATACATAAAATTCCAAAGGAGGTTCCAAGAATTAAAGGGAACAGAATCATTATAAATCGTGCTACGAGAAAGAAAAACGCTTATATCGGTTGTACGTACGTTTTAGGAGTCATTGGGGTCCGTTGCTTTCGCATGATGCACAGGCAGAACCTCTGTCGCCGCCGGGCCGAGAGAAGAGACGGGAGATGGAAAATAGCCGTGGTGAGCGCTTGCGGTAAGACGACTCAGAGCCTTCATTCGTTGCGCCTGATCAACATAAGTGAAGGCCGGATAAAACCCTCGCTGGCGTCCCGAGTAAAGCTATGACCGTTTGCCTACGCAATAGCGGCGGAGTGCGGGCTTCGGCCGAGCTGCGGGCGCGACGCGCACGACTGGCGATACCGCGGTCTGGATCCCAGCCCGTAACAGCGGCGGCACTGGCTATCGGATTGCAGCTGAGGAGCTTCGTCGTCAATCGATAACGCCCGCATACGCTCCAAGTTTATTATGCAAATTTGTGTAACGCATACACGCACGCATATATATATATATATATATATATATACTGTCACATGAAAGGGTGTATTGTAAATGAGGGTGATGTGTATGATGTAAGCTTCCCTGCTACATATGAGCATATATTCATGAGGATACAAGGTATTTGGATTACATCATGACTGGTAGCCTCGGAAAACGTCATGTGGACTTCGCTAGGCTCCGATGTCCGCGGTATTAGACAAGGGTCAACGCAATACAGCGATTAATATATATTATACACGCACACACACAAACACACGCATATACCATACAGACGCACTGTTTTCACAAAGCCAAAATTGCACTACTATATCATAAACGTGCCAGCGGGTTTTAAGGAAAACAGATATGCAATATAATTATCACCGAAAACAAATATGCTGTATAATTAGTACCGAAAACAGATATGCAAAATAATTAAGTACCGATCGGTCTCCTTGCCAAAGTTGTTTTCATGAATTACCTTTGCAAGCCCCACCTGTCCGTTGGCAACGCTACGACATGCTGTGTTTTTACCTTACCTACAGCAAACCTTACCATATATGTACATACATATAGCGGTGTAGTCTTGTGGGCTAGTACGCTAGTTAAACTTAAGATTTGTCAAGGTACTACCTGGTTGGATCCTCGTTGCTGATCGAATTTTATTTGAGCGACGCTCATCGAGAATCGATGACAAATTCAATTATGTTTATTCCACTCAAGTTGAGTATAAAATACACAAAATAGGTGCACCTCTGCAGGCAGACCCGGCAGGTGCACAACTCATATTCTCCGTGAAACACGGCGTTTGAACATACCAGGTGACAAACATGCACTATGAGCCTGGTGAATATGTGGCGACTGTCACATGCAGGACTAGACTAGAAGTGCAAGACATTGAACACGTCTAAATTGTCGATTTTCCGTCTGGCCTGTTTGACTTTAGCTTCCCATTTCGAAATAAAGCATTTCGTAAGGTACTCTGTACGGAGCATCTTCAGCATCAGTCCGATTAGTTTAGTAGATGGTGGACAGCCTAACATGAGGTACATAAAGCGGCCTCTTGCTTAGAGAGACAAACAAAGCACCTATTTCATTTACAATGAAAAACACTTCTTAAACTAGTTAACATTTGCTAGCGTGAGTTGGTTCGACACTCTGTCAAGACCATATATCAGATTTGGAACAAACTTTAGCACAAAGAGCCTCACTGCTGAGAAAACGGACAACGCTAGGCATTATCTACTTCCCCGTACAGAGAACGTCCATGCTTCTTGTGTGATGAACTCGAAGGCCAAGATACTTGAAAGAGTTGCCAAACTCCATTAGTTGGCCGCAGTAAGGTATAACGTCCTTTGGCAGCTAATCGACCTACACGCCAGAATTTCATCGTTGATCTTCTTGGAGCTTTTCTCAAGTCCCTTCTGGGCAAAGAACGCCGCTACCATAGATATATTGCGCTTGATGGCTCCTAGGTCGCGATGTGCGACTAGGATATCATCTGCATACATCACAACCATGGCTTTTTGGTACTCCTATCGGACGTAGCCGACAAGGGCACTCGATGATAAACTGTTCCGCTGAGAGTTGGCTACCATGGTGCCACATGGAAAGCCCTACATTATCTCTGAATGTTCGTGTATGCTGCCATTTGAAGCGCCCCTGCTAGAAAAGCGTGTATATTTAGGTATACATATCAAGGGAATGATACGTTTATCTATTCATATACAACACGACAGAAACAGAAGTTTTTAGTCTCCCACTATATATATATATATATATTAGGCGAGCACTGCCGAGTGTGCAAACATATTGTAAATGATTAATAAATCATCACAATATTTTCTATATATATATATATATATAGTCAAAGTTAGGTAAACCGTCCGGGTTGCAGATAGCACAAAAGGGTTATCGGTAGTTCCACTACGTTTTGAGGCTGTTGCCAAAGGTGTATCTTCATTATAAACACATGATAAATAATTATATTGACACATGCCTTGATAGAACCTTTTTTGTTGGTGGTGACAGCATCTCGATTTCTGTTGTCGCAATTCACTTGCGGAGCCAGAAAACTATCTGCAGCAGTTTGTCGCGATTTTTTGTAACAGCGATCTGATGCATCTTCTGCGATACGTAATTAGGGCCGACGCGTAACTGATAAGCGCCAAATTACGGTGATCCTCCCAAAGACAAGGTAATAAGGTGAAAATGAAATTCCGCTAGTCAAGGCAAGTATACTTGAAAACAAAAGCGGAAGAAGAAGAACATAGTTGCACCAGTGGAGCCGAGTTTCACGTCTACAGACAATATCCTTTTGAGTCTTTCAGGTGTGGTGGTCTTCAGCTTGAAGGCAAATACTTGCGAAACAGCAAAACTTGCTCTGAGGCCATCTAAATATCTCTCCAAATCTTCAGTGTCTCGCAGAACGCCACCCTGGGAGCTATAACCGAATTATAGCACGAAGAAAACGATAATGTTAGTCTAGCATAACAAGTAGAGAGTTCAACGCGTTGGTCGCTTTAAGCGACGTGAAAAAATAAACCGTATCAGATAGACCATTCCGTCTTCTGCTACTGGCGGGACTTTCTGACGACGGAGATCTTCTGTCTACATTTTGCACCCAGGCTTGGATCAATTTCATTAAGAACAATATAACGAGATGGAAGAAGGGGAACGGGATCACAAGGCGAATGGAAGAGAAGAAGAATTGTTGGGCCAGCGGCCAAAAAACAAAACGCAGGACCGTCGCAGAAAAGCTACGGTCTAAAGACACGGCGCCCTCACGCGCCCCTCGGCCAATGTTGGTTGATTTTTACGTGAGCAGTACGAATTCAGAGGACCAAAGCAGGTGGAGTTCAAGAACCAGCCTGCTTCCGACTCCAGTGAACTAGATTCTACCCGAATAACTCATAGGACAGATAGTGTTCACTAGTCAGCTGCAAACGAAGATAAAAAAAGAGAAAGAGAGAGGGAGAGACGCCTGTCACGAATCGCGCACAAATACGGAGCTTTACCGTGGACAAATATAGCGTAACCTTGTGTGTCTCACAGTAGCTTAACTGGAACAAAGAAGGAAACAACTGGCGGGAACAAGGTAGATTTCCATTTCAATTAGGCTCGGGCTTTGCTGCCTGACGGCACTTATAAACGTCAGCGGAGAAGAACAAAGCGCATGGGGGGGGGGAGGAAAAGAGTGGAATAAAATGGTGTTTCTTTCGATGGAAGCTGGCTACGCTTACGAAAAGCGTTGAAGGACGTTCACCTCCTGAGTGTTTTTTCAGCGACTATTATTATTGCTTCTCTTACCCTTTCTCGTTCAAGGGCTACGACCGGCCGTAACAAATTAGGCTGTTGAGTGTGAGGAGAGCGGCAGAAACCAAGTGGAGAAAGAATGTAATTAACGCTGTTGATTGTCAGCTGGAGCCGAGAGGAAGTAAATATAAGAGACAATAGACAAGACAACTCCTGAAATTGAATAGAGTATTTTGCTTGATCTGACTATCGTTAACGAAACATAGATTAAATACTAAAGGGAAATAACATTTATGTATATCATTTACGGTCCTTTGTGTACGATATACGACGCTGGTAGCAAATAAAATTAATAATTCTGAAAGTATTTGGATTACATTTTAGTTCAATAAACCAAAATGCAAAACAATAATTTAGTTTAGATCATATTTAGGCCTAGTCTTGATACAATTTAAAAATTACGTGTTCATATGCCAAACGATTTTAGTAGCATAAGGTATGGCAACAAATAGCTGATTGCTAAAATATTGTTCTTCTAGACTTTTTAATAGGGTGGTTTATCGTGCGTGTAGTAGAGGTAAAACGGCTGTCCGTAGTTTGCACACACTCCAAATATATTACGTGAGACCTGTAACAAGTACGTACATAATCTTATATGAAAACTATGTGGTGTAAAATCAGGTTATGAAATACCTAAGCTAGGTGTCCTAAACTGATTATACATATTTATTTATATATTAAAGTTGTTTACTAATAAGCAAAATACTGTTCCAAACTAATGGAAATACTGAACAAATTCAATCGGCGCGGACTTACTACGGAGACATCCGCTAGCCTATTCATGGTTTTCATTTCACTTTCGTTTTTTGCCTATATGTTCAGTAAGTTAGGTCAACAGGGAGTCTGCAGCGTGGTTAGACTTTAGGGATACAGCAGCCGTCATGGGGGAACACAGGATGGTTTATTTGTGGATGGAATATGTAAATCTTGTGCAGATGATCGTTGACCAACCTCAAGACAGGTCTTTAGAACTAAAGTCGATCAATTTACATATTTCACTTGGACTGAGTTTTACGGGCGTTATTTTATGAATGGACGCATACGTCTATTAGGCGATTGATTCTTCTTGCCTGCTATCCCTCTGGCAAAAAAAAACGTAAGGCCTCTTCAAAAGCTAAAGACAGCTGACCGAGTGGTATTAGCGCAAATTTGCGTACAAATGCACTAAGAGTAAATACCTAAAATTGATCAAAATAGACTTAAAACTACTTCTAGTATATGTCGATTAACACAAGCTCGACCCAAAATAGAGAGAAGCGTTCTCAAAGCCGTTAACTGCATACAGGTGCCTGCAAGGTTTCGCCACATTTCGCTCAATAGTAGAATACATGACACGCGCCTATAGTTTTCCTGAATTGTTCGGACGGAGGGTAAGGTTGAAAACGAACTTGAACCATCATATAATCAATTTGAAGAGCATCTTGCTTTGATCATCGCCTTGCTTCCCCTTGAATAAGTAAGAGCCTGCTTATGTACTAAATCCGGGTTATTCGCCCTCCTCTCAGGATTTCCTTGAACAAATCGTAAATAGCGTCTAACATTATAGACCAATACTAAATAAGGCTTATTGCTTGTTTTCCTCAAAACGATTGGAGCACAGTGCCAACCTCGTCCGCTGTATATGGAATATTTATGACATGCTGTTCTAATTGGAACGGAAGCTCTATCACTGGAGTTTGTTGCGTCGCGCGTGAACTTATTTATAGGTTTCTGAGTAATTGGTACGTCTCAAAGTAAATAACGTAAAGCGAATGAGAGATCCTGATGGGTGATGTAGGGAGAAGGGTTTTGCAGAAAGACATTTCGCAACTTGAACCTGTGCGAGTTAATGGACTTCTGCTACGATGATCATTGGCCGCGACCGTCGATACTATGGTGACATACACATGAACAGTCATCCTATGCATTTGCTAGGATGACTGTGCATATGTATGTATGTATGTTAGCGTATAAGCTACAAGCGCATCGTCGTTAATACTACAGCATATCGGTTGAAGTCCATGAGCAACCTTAGGCGGTTCAAACGATTCGATGAGGATAAACTCCTCAGGACTGCGTCACACAGCTCTTCGAACGCATGCCGTTTAAAGTAATTATTTTCGAAAAAAGACAGAAAGGTTTATTACTGGTGCACGTTGGCCTTCAGCGGGCACGCGTACCAACTGATGCAAGCCCCGCCTTTTTAGAATTTTCATTTATTTTGCGTTAGAGGACCCCGGCAAAGATTACTAAATATATATAGTACTAAAATGTTATATGACAGTATTTCCAAGGCATTACAACTTTCCTGTTATACAAAAATATCTGTTAAGGTTTGGTGGTGTCTGTGAGCGCAACCATATATGCATGTATTGTCACTGGGAAGGTTCTTCTACATAGCGCGCAACCGGCTAACCGGCGGAAAAGGGCGCCTAGGATAGATAGATTCATAGAGCACGTGGCTCTTCCTATCAAGTGGAATGCAAAACAGTTGTAAGTACGCAGTTAAAACTTTGAGCTGTCAACCCAGTGCTTCTCTTAGATAACCAACTCAGATCGAAGTGTTTGTGGCGAAATCTCTCTCTCTCTCTCTCTATATATATATATATATATATATATGCAGGTATATAGATTGGCCACAGCTTTATTACGGTTACTCGGTTCTAGTTGCGCTACAAACCATCCGTTTGCTCGCTGTTGCATTGTTGCACGTCCCTCTCGAAGGCGGCTGCCGGCCTTCCGTCGTTTGCGAACGACAAGTGTGTAACCGTCAACCGTTCAACTTGTTTCTCATCCGCGCCGCTGCTGCCGTTCCGATCCTTCTTCTCTAGCCCGCTGTCACATTTTCATCCGTTGTTGTTGTTGTTGTTCCATTTTTTTGCTGCGTAAATCTCAACAATCCAATCAACAGATGCAGTCTGTCTGTTGCATCTGTTGCATCTACAAAACGCTGATCCGTCCGTCGATAGTCATTGAACGCAAACAGCCTTATTAAGCAGTAGTCCGTCTAGGGCAAAATCTTCTAAACGAGTTCGTTTGCAGCATAGTCCAAGCGCGAAGGTAGCAGCATACGTTTTGGGTAGACCTAGCACGCGTTTGATATAAAATGCTTTTAGATGGTCCAGCCTTCTCAGATCGCCTAGCACTGTCTTCAAGTTGATATCTCGAAGTTCACTGAGAAACAGCTGCTGCTGCTGCCCTGGCTAGTATTGTCTCGACTGCTAAAAGAGAGTCGTGGTTTCAATGTAACGCTGAGAAAATGGCTAACGATCTTCAGTGCAGTTTTATTAATTTTGATGCGGCTGCGGCGTTTGTCCCTTCTCGGCTAAAACGAAGATCTTTTAGTTTAGCTATGTTGATTTTCAGTCTGCTCTCAGTGCACTAATTAGGTTTAATTTAGGAAACACTGCAGGTGTCCTTGCGGTCATCTACGCAAAAAGCGTGCGGAACTTTTGCTTTGCGTAGAAGATCCGAGAAGATTGCTATGTACAATATAAAAAACGAATGGACTAGCAGATTTTATTGCGCCAATCTTACCGTCTGCGTCGTGGTGTCTTTGAAATAATGATCTCTGTTCTGATTATGGTTCTTACCGTCTGAGTCGTGGTCTCTTTAAAATAATGATCTCTGTTTTGGTTATGATAAAACATGTCCCAGACAAGGCTGTACATTGCGTTACGTTTTGAGAATTTGCTACAAATGATCTTTACAATAGGGTTCCCTAGGACAGAGTCAAATGCAGTTTTAAAATTTATGAATGCAATATACGTCATTTTTTACTTTGGCGACGTTTTCCCACAAAATCTAGCAGGAAGTTGACAGCTTTTTCGGTTGATTGTCTGAGAAGGAATCCGTGTTGCTCAACGTGGGTAGGTTATTTTACGGGTACAGTATTCAGAGTTGATTTAAAGTGTTCATAAAATATCCAGCCCGGTCCTGCAATCGTGTTGTTTTTCTTTGCCTAAATTAGTTGCACAACTTCCGATTCAGTACAAGGTATAAACTCTACTGGGTAATCTGTGTCGGGCAGTGTCACATCCTTTTTTAATAGGTTTGCGAAATACGCAGCTAAGATTTCTTTACACTGTTTTGTATCAGCATATCGTATTGTCTTTCGGTGATATTGATGTCGGGGTTGCCTTATTTCTATGGCCTGTTGGGAGATGTGCGGGTTTATTATACGGCGCAGCTATGGCATAGGTGCCACTGTTTTTGGGCTTTGAGTGGGCGTGAGCTCAAATCTTACTTGACAGTGTTTGCGCTGGGCTAAAGGTGTGGACCTAACTTGACAAACATTGTCCCCGGCTGGCACGCTGACGAAAACACAACTGCCAGCTTATACATGCAGTGATATTACAATTGTTTTCTATTTGAAGTCCCAGGCTTTCTAGGCCAGCCGTGATTGCTAATTGGTGTTCATCTTTCTTCGGTTACGTTTACACAGCTTACGTCACCAGCGACTATGATGTCACCCGATATACATATTAGGCAATAGTGGCGGCTGATTTCTAATACGATTTGTCGCGATGTACACCATAGTAACGGGTCCACTAAATGGTTCTTACCGTTACACAGACTGCTTGACCTTGGAAAACTTTATGGTTTGGGAAAACGGTGCAATTTGTGCCCAATCCATTACTGCATTTGTGAACATTGGCACATCATCTGGGTTTGCGTTCACGGCTTTGTGGTGCTCTTCCATACTTCTCGTCGCTATCCTTAGTGTTGTCGGTTTCTTGTCATATATATATAGTTCTATAACCACTAAAAAAAGCTAGACAAGTTACCCTGGAACTGCATGAATGTATTATTGTCCGGTGGTTTCAGAGTATGAGAAAACAAAATGCAAGGATGAGGCAATCAATATTAACATTGAATGTAAGCTTGCATCATGTGTAGCAAACCCAGGCTAATATTATTGCCCAAATTTTAGCAGCTCCTACTTGAAAAGGTCATCGTTATCCAATGCAATTACAATTCCAGGATCAAGGATAGTCAAATTTTGGTCGTGTAAGCCATTATTAAGGTCACCTTAGAACCTCATCATTGTAAACAGCGGCTACTGTGCCTTTGAATTTTATAAAGTTCATGCTGCTCACTCGTTAGTTCAGTATGGCCCAGTGAAACTGTGTATTAACATGGCCTAACTATGCTATGTTTTTTTGCAATGACTAAAATTACTGACTTGGACTCCTCGAGGTACTCGTAGTTCCAGGCAATGTGATCATTCTGTAGAAGGACATAACCGCAGGGTATGTAATGCCATGCCCCAAATCAGATGCCATCACCGTTATCGAGAACGCTGTCTGATCCGAGCTTTTTCGTAGTAGCTAATGATTGTATGCTTGCGCCCGATGGTTGCATATGCTCATTAGTGATTTATGTGTTCGCCATGAGTCGGCCTGCCGTGCAGATGTTCTATCTTGCTAGTGCAAAGGCCGTTGCCTTATTGCGGCTAGTCGAGACACATAGCAGACGGAGTCATAAAACCAAGGCACGGCTCTCCATGCTATTATACGGTACGCATGGTTGCCCGTTGGGTCCAAATTAATGTACGCCGCCCTGCTTCCACTTACCTAAGCATGCACACGTTACTTAATAAATTCAAAAATAAATGTCGCCATATGGTCAGGCAAAACGAACAAAGTATTTGAAGGGAAAAAGTGAGTTGCCCGTTCAGCTGAATGAAAAGCATACAAGTGGCTTTAGCTGCCAGGCTTTTTGCATGTCCCAATAGCTCTTTCAGTTCTGTCTATCATGGGACGACGAGAAGGCATTTTCGTCGTCCCTCCACCGGCCTCTTCGGCCGTAGTACTCGCCGGCGTTATACAGAGGGTTCGTAACAGTAATGCCTCTGGTTTGGTTAATTCCGCAATGGACAGTTGGAACAAGTCTTAATCCTTACAATTCGATAAACTGAATTTATTACTGAAAGTGCTCGCGTCTAAACCGAATGCTCTCCGACGGGCAAAACGCTCTCCTGTCGGCCGTACCTAAAGGGGAGTAGTGCGATAAATAGCAGAACTCCTGAAAAACGAGCTGCTGCAGAACACACTTATCAGCCATTCTGAAAAGACAGCTCACCCACCCCGGATGGGCAACACGGGTTTTGTGCAAGTGTACTATATTTTACCAACCTGCCAGAATTTGATAAAAAAGAAACAAACTCTAAGCGAGAAAAATATTAGTAACTTAGATTATGCATTTGCTCTTAATAGTAAAGTACTCTTTAAACTTGTGAGAGTAACTCAACACGTGACCATTCAATGTCACTAAAGACGTTAAGCTTCACTGGACTCGAGTTTTTCTAGGAAACTTCTAAATTAAATTGACATCAATTGCAATCTATGCTTCAGAGTTCATTGATAGGAATCTCCGCCTCAATTGTTGATGTTAGAGCGAGTGTAGCTGGCTTTTCTTAAGTGGGTCACGGGTCTCAACACATCGACTAGTTCATTTTCTGACCGATAGCAGCTGGTGCGGTCGCAGTTCAAGCTGTCCAAAACCGTAGCCCGTGAAGGATGCACCCGCCGGTGACAACGACAAATTACGACTATTGATATATTGTACACATACTATTATTTGTAATTATACTCGTGCATGTGGTAGTAAGTTTAATATACATGATAACAAATATTCAGCTCGCCTTTAAAAAATTGTAAATTTGTTTATTGCGTACGAATAAGTGAGTATGTTATTTAAAAAAATCATTGATTGATTGGTTTATTCGTTTGATAAGTGTGTGTACACATATCACCCTTTTATATCAGGGGCGCATAACGCTGCAGCTACTAATTACCTGTATTGTACTCCCCCGTTGTTTGCCCTTATGTGTTGGCATAGCCTGTGCTTCGTAATCTCTACCTGTGCCTTTTCTGCATCTTAACCTAAACCTAAACCTAGCGCCTTCCCTAATTCTAAATTCTTAGTTCCTCTCAATTGTTCACACTCTCTAACTAGAATTTGTATTATTATATAACTATGCTACCCCACCCCTTTCCGATTTTATATTCCCGTAACTTCCTTCACACTAGTGCATAAGTGCTGTCCGCCACTTGTGTGTGTATGTTGCCTTTACTCTACTTTTAATTTGCCCACTGGACATAGCACTGTCTGTCCATTGTTAACTACTGAGTCCTATCTGTCTTGCCGCAAATTCCACCCTCCTGTTCTATTTTGTTTTTACTCCCATTGTCTTTTCTGCACATTGTATCTTTTTAACCCATCGTTCGTTATTCATTGTCCTAATTCTACTACAATACCTCAGCTTACTTTGCGCTTCTCTTGCGATCAATTTTGACACACCGCCTTCCCCTTCAAGAAACTCTCTGCAATTGAAACGGCACCCCAATAAAAACCTTATTACTTCTTTTTCCTTCTAAATTTCTTCATAAACCCGAGCTATGCACTAGAACAGCGTTTCCAAATGTCAGCCCTGGCACATACATTGCCTTCCAAATGTCCTTTGTAACCACATATCTAGTGAACTCCCATAGACTTTTGCACCTTACCGAATTCCTAGCCCTGTCTGCTTTCTTTATTCTTAACATTTTTCTTTTTTATACAATTCTTCCTTTGACGCTATAGTAACACCTAAATATTTTTATTGATTCCGATACCCTAATGCCTTCTTTTGGAACCATCCGAAAAGAGCTTCCGCACCAATGTAACCTCCGAAAATACTAAAATAGCGCTCTTCTTTTTACTAAATACCATATATAGTTCATCTGCTGCCTTCCTACAGACATAAAGCATTCCTTGAACCTAAGTTCCTTTCTAAAATAATCACATGATCAGCAAACAACAGAAGGGGAATTCCAATGAATGTTTATCTTTCACCGACCTGCCACCCCGATCCGGTGTTATTCACCTTTCTTGCGATTATTTCTATATATTTTAGAAAAAATACTGATGATAAAGGGCATGTCTGTCTTAGTCTTTTAGCAACACCATATTTACTCTATTCTCCCTCCTTTCGTTAATTGTTTTTTGTGTTTTTCCTATACATTTCCTCTAATAAACCTATCTAACTTGCGTTAAAATCCTTCTTCTAGCGTAATCTTGTACGAGGTATCTCTATTGACCATATCGTAAGCTTTTCTTAGATCCAAAAAGCTCCTAATACAGCCACGTCACCCCATCCTATATATTTCAACTATTTAATTCAGCAAAAAAATAAGGTCGTCTAACCTATATCCCTTTCTAAGCCCACATTGCCATTCCCAATTTTTATCATATCAAACTTATCTTGTACCCGACTCTTAAACATTTGCATGAAGATACGGTACGTAATTGGTGTAACAGTTATTGGTCGTCTATTTTTCAAATCATCGTTATCGACGCTATCCTTTGGCAGCAAATATACCCTTACGCGAACTTCTCGGTATGTTACTTCCGGCAAAGATGCTATTAAGAACTTAAGATAAATAACGTATGTAGTCCTCTCCCAACGCATTTACTATATCCATTGTTATTCCGTCTACCCCGGGTGCCATCTTCACTTTCACTCTTCTAAAAATTTGTTCTATTTATTCTACCCCTGTGACTATACCTGTATCTATGCTGGGCCTTGCTTCACTAGCTCCACTACTAATAAAATATAGTGCTTCTACCGCCGCATTCATCTCTTCTTTTGAGTACACTTTTTTCCTATTCGTCCTGCCGTTTTATTCCTCCGTTTTATTCCTTCATGCACCAAATACTGAACATTTGCCTTTGTCTGCATATATTTTTGCCAGTATTCATTGCCCTTACCCGGGTTCTTATTCACTATCTTCCTGTGCTTCCTACTCCACTTCTTTCTTTCAAATATAGCCTCCTTAATCGCCTTATTCCACCACCCCCTCTTTTTCTCTCTTACGACCTTAGCTATTTTATAACATTCCCCGAATTATATTTACCCCGAATTATTGTATGCACTTTATCTATTTCAATCTCTATGGTGTCCCCTAAGAGCTGTTTAGTTTCATTTATTTTATGTACCCATCTCTACTTATCTATCTCTTTGTGTCTACTTTCAACTTATTAGTAGCTATCCCTTCCCCCCGGAACTTCCACCTAATTATGGTCACTGCCTACCTATCTACAATAATCTCTCCCACTCATCCCTGTATTTTTCTTTTGACCATAATATAATGCACATGACTTCCTATTTCCCTGACTATACGTATATTTTCCAACCACTACGTTATCTAAATTTAGTATATTCAGCCCTGCCGTTGATACCTATTGTAATAGCATTTTCCCTTTCATATCCTCTCTCCCGTCTAACTGATGAATTGGGTGGGCGTTTATATCTTCAAGGCACATAGTTTCCATCCCGTCACTACTTGCAACCGCCTCTGTTAATCCACTGTACAATTTTCTACCTTCCTCTAATGTCTCACACGGCACCCTGCTTTTTTTAATAAATATACCCACTTCTTCGAACTTATTTTCTCCTGTCCCTGTCTCTCTATTTGTCCCATACCAATTGTATTCATGAAACTCCGGTAGAACTTCTGCCTCACATAAATGTGGTTCTGTTACTACTATTATATCGACTTCTTTCTTTTTTTATCAGCCTGTATAAATCATCATATTTACCCTGTCTCCTACCACCTCTAATATTTAGCAATGCTATCCGTTGGAAAAGTGCTCGCTTCTTTTTACCTCCTTTTCCTCTTCTATCTCACTTATGGTGTCTGCTTAAGATCTTTCGAGATTCGCAAGGTTACCCAGAGCCAACCTACGGATTACATCCAACGCCCCCTCCAGTTCCAACATTCCTTGCTGTCTCGCTTCCATCTGCATTTGCATTCCGCGATTGCTGTGCTTTTTGTTTAAATATCTGGTGCCCTTTGTCTTCTGTAGCCATTGTCCCCCCAGTTGTCTCCTTGAATCATGTTGTACGCAGTGCCTCTATTTTCCCATCCAATCATTTGTTGTGTTCTTCCCCCGTAGTATCCCTCCCTGTCTATAGATCCATTTCCCGGCCCCCAATGATTACCTTCCTGAGCTAGCCTCGTTACATGTCTATATGGCATCTGTTCCTGATCTACCAATTGCGGTGGATATTCTTCTTGCCTTTCATGTCTATTTGTAGCTCTTCCCCCTACTTTCAGAGTTGTCATTTTTATTCCAAGCCATTCGCAGGCTCTCCGGCCAATTGCTCGTGCCGCCATTTGAGCACCCACCCCACCGTAGTGAACACCGTCCGAAGCCATGGCTCCAGCGGTATCCTGTATGTATTCCAGGGGTAGATATTCAAAGTTAGCTGCCTGCACCAAGGGAGCTATTTTCATATTAACAGCCTTGCAAGTCTCCCTATAGTCTCGTCCTGCTTTTCGATCAACTGTTTTTGGCAATAAGCATACCGTCAATTCTATTCTACGCTTAGTGCAAAAACCTATTAATTTTCCTACTTGCTCACTGACCTCCCTTACCGCTTCCATTTTTCTATTTGCCTGTATTACATCTATTAACCCTCCATGAAACACCAATCTCTGTTCTACATTATCAAACATATCCATATCTTCTTCAATTAGTTGCACAATAGCCCTGGATGTCCCCCCTATTTTTCCAATAATCGTTAGCCCTACTGAACTCCTCGGAATCATCTTCCCCAACTGTTCTTCTACTCTTAATACGTTTGAATCTCCAGCAATTACTGCCCTTTTGCCAACTGGTGGTAATGTTTGCAGTCGCTCTCCTCCTGTCTCCAGCTGTTTCTGATGCTGTTTGTTTTGTTGGTGCGTTGTCTTCTCCAGCACAGCAACAACAACATCATGGCCTCTTCTTTGTTGTAGAACCATTCGCTGGCCGTCGCCTCCGCGTACTTCTTCGGCTTCCCTCGTGTTGTTCTCATCAATATCGTCATCTTTATCGTCATCATATTCGATCAGCTCCTGCTTGACCGCGGCAATCTTCTCCTCTCTCTCCTCTAAAGCAGTTTCTCTCTCTTCAATCCTTTCAAGCCTGTTTTGCACATCGGTCATGCGCGTCTCCCACTCGTTTTGCATTGCGTTCGCGAGACCGCACCGCTTGTCCAGCTCTGACTTCACTTTCGCCATCTCTGCATTCATCCGCTCATGCATAGCACATCCCGTGCACCCAGCGAACGGCGGATCCCGCTCTGCAGTTTTTCTGTTGTCCATCATATTTCCACACTTGCACACTAAAACTCTACTTAAGGGCACGTATGCTATCGACTCAGATCCCAACATAATGCACGTACAAACAGCCTATTTCCTGTATATATATGTATATATGCAGATACAGCGTCAACCCTGCACGTCTCTTTGCACGTCGATTTACACACGTCCTAATGTGTTCCAAAGCACATGTATATACACTATAGAGCTGTTGCTGTCTACGTTTTCACCTTTCAATTGTTTACTTCACACATTTATATTCTCACAGTGCCGGAAAGCCTATTTCCAACACTCCGGTAACCACTTTCCAACGAAACGATTTCGGCCTCCAGTTTGATACACAATCCTCTGACAGTTTTCCTGGTTCACTTGTGAAGCGCAACTATTCTTGTACACCAGGAGCACCACTCTAAGGCAGGAACCTCCAAGAGCAAGACTGCTCGCCTCGACGTTCGAACAACGACGTTACAAAAAATAATATATATATATATATATATATATATAATTGTTTGAATTTGTGCAATTATGGAAATTACGAGCTCAATGAAGAATTACTAAACTTAAATAAATTTGCCGTCCAGAGAAGACAGTCCCATGAAAAAAATATATATATATATATATATATATCTTGCCATTAAGGCTGCTCGAGTTTGTAGCAGTTGTTTTAGCCTTGAAGACAACTTTTGCAAATCATCTTACCATAAACCAGGATTCATGATTCTTAAGAAGCGCTTTTACGAAGGCTTCGCACGTCAGAGAACTTCCTAGTTATATATATATATATATATATATATGTGTGTGGTTTCTTATTTCTTTTCTAAAAATGCAGACCACGCAAGCCATTTCCGCATGACGAGTCGTCTGCTCCAGTTTTGGCGATTTGTCTAATGCCGCTTTAGCGGTTTGTCTTATGCAACTTTATGCCGCTTCGGCGCCTCGAATGGCGTGAATCAAAGCCCGCGTGAACTCCGAAGCAAAGCTCGTGCGAACTTCGCATCAAAGCCCGCGCAAAAGCTGCTCAGGGTAAAGCTCTTGGCAAAAAAGACGGGTGTGTTTCTGAACAAACGCGAGTGGTTTATCTGCTGAAATAGATCAAAATGCTAGCAAGTATGCATACCTTTACGTTCGATATGACTGTCAAAAAAGCGTAGTTACTCGGCATGCGCGTAACGCAGCACTATCACAGAAAATGGTAGGCATTAAATTTGCTTTGCCTGAGAATAGTCGTTTTGAGCATAATGGCAACATTTTGAGGTTCTGAACGTGCAAGTAAAACACTTTTTTTATGGTTTTCTTTGACCCGGCTATTTGTCTTTCGTTAGCGTGCGTGAATGTCATTCAGATTATGTGGAATTTTCAGCCGGAACAGATCATACCGGTATGCTCGGTTCCTTTATGTGTGTTTGACTGGTTCTTCCGCAAACTAGAATACGTATCACTATGTAGGAGAAAAAGACAGGATAAATACTTTTGTAAATTTCATCCTTCCTCCTAAACAAGGTGTTTCCGCCACCTTCTTCCATTGCGAAAAATTATTTGCTTGCCAACAACAGTTGTCATTCAGGAGCAAAAGCAGTTCGCTAAGCTGAACAGCGAGGTTAGCGTATTCAAAGCACTCAGGGTTCGACTCAGATACAAGACAAATCCTGACGGGAGTTCGCACGGCTTTAAAGAATGTTCGATGTTGCGGTAACTCGAGGCAATATAGGGTCTGGTGGCGGATTGTCAAATCTCAGGCGGCATCTTTATTAACGTTTCTATCATCAACTTAGCTCAGAAGCTCTCGCGCCTAACGTACATCGACGGTATATGGGTGACCCTCTTTGTTTTGGCTTGGCCTCGTTTGTGGCCAGGATTGTAGGTCCCTGCACTACACTCACGGAAGAAGAGATTTTGACGGGAATACCACATTTTGGCGTCGCAGGTTCCCGAAGACAGTTCGTTTCTTTAAGCAAATGATCAAAAAACCTATTTCCAAAACGTCTTGTTTAGATCCGTTGCTTTTGCATTGTTTAAACGTTCGCTCGCAGCAAAATTGGTAGTGAGGGACTCTAGAGGCATTGTTAACCTAGCCGTTGGGTTTTACCAATTGGGTTTCCCTACCACGGGGTGCTGAAATATTGGTCCACGCTACCAGGGCTTTTACAGATTATCGGCTTGATATATCCGTACGATTTTGGTTGAACTTGACCTGAACGCGCTTAACGCCGCCAGGGGGATCACTGGTAAAGAGTGATTGAAGATAAGGACGCTGCTATAGATCATCAAGTCAAAAAGGTTTACGTTGATCTATCGTACTTGTTCTTACCCTTAGCCACTTACCACTGCTCACCTGGCTGTAGGAGTCTAATAAAAATAACCCTCTCATCTGTTTTGTCTCTACGATGGTTAACTCGCTCGAAGGTCTATTTAGTCTATGGGATTTGGGCGAAGGCGTCATAAAAGTAACATTAGTATGGTCTCCTTCCCAATCGGGTGCTCACCGTGTCAAAGCTGAACCGCTTGCTCACGGGAATCAACTGATCAGCCCTTTTGGAGCAAAGCTAGTCTCCACTAACCGGTGCAGATGAGGTGACGGGGTAGACTGTCTAGGTCACTATGGACTCTCCTGTAGCCCGAGTTTGAGCAGAACCGCACGCCACTAAGCCCTGAATGAGATACTCAGCAAAAAACTACAGTCGGCAGGCTACCCGCGCTCTTTGGAGCCGCCCGGTTTAGTCAGAGACGATGGGCAGAGAGAGACCTGATGGAATAACCCTGACTGCCTTCGAGTGGGGCCAAATGTTGATGTGGGATGCGACCGTAACCCACAATTTAATGGTAGGTACGAACGCAATCCGCACGTGGTGGCTTAGGGAACGCAGCCAAGTGCAAAAAGTGTTCAAGCCTCGATTACCCTTACTTGTAATCACCCACTGCGTTCGAGACAGTTGGGGGCTGGCTTACTGCAATGTTTGTCATTAGATGTTCAGAGGTGGCGATGCCTCGGTAAGGAGAACCTTTATGAAAGGCTAGGTGGACTAGCCCAAAAACTGGATCTAGTGTCTTAAGTTATACCCCGAGCAGGCCGTGCACAGATTAGTACCTCACAGCTGTATCTTTTGCTACACATAAATAAATGATTACACAGGTTTAAGAACTAGTGCGGTAATCTTTGAAATCAGGTACAACTCGTTGAGAAAATAATTTTTACAATGGAATGTCGAGCGGGAAAAAATGTCTTCCTTTGGAGAAACTTTCCAACTCCGCTATGGCAAGAACCCTGGTCATCCTATCGAGAAACTATCATACCTGCGCGTTTGAAAAAAAATTTTGCATCTATTGATTTGCATCCAATGTTAGCTCAAATAAAAAATGTTGTTATACAAATCATTATCAAAAAATGAAACTCTATAATTTCTACAATTCGGCGCTTACGCTCAATCACTCATGTTTTTTTTTAACATTATGCTCATATTGGCTACAACGTCTATACATCTAATGACGACCATTACGGTACCAAGCTATAAGCTATAATATAATAATATGTGCTTGAAAAGTAACACAGGCTTTGTAACATACACATCAACGTGAATGCAGGCACATACGCTAGCATTTAGGCTTTCTCTATCAAATAAACTGGTGTAACTCCTTCGTCTTCTCATCGACGAAATTGGTATTAATATTACACAGGCGCTGCTGCTTATCGCCGCTATAGCCTCGCATTTTCTTACTCTCTTGGAAAGCAAACCCCAGGCACCCTAAAGGTAATTCCCATATACATCAACTTGTTTACAAATTAATTTTATCTGACCCTGTTTTCTAGTGTGTCCTTTTTATATACATGATAGCTTTATTAACCGATGGTTGGTTTACAATATTGCGCGTTCAGAGAAAGCACACATTCACATATACATATATTTATCACGGTTCTAAAAGTCGAGTCAACGGAACTGTTCTATCGCATCGTTGAAGGTGATATAAGTCACACTGTCTCCCGCAAAGTTTGCACAAGCATAACGAGGAAATTTCATTTATGTATAAAGTGTGTCCTTTTTGAGCAGTCTTTGAGTGTGAGGGGAAAATGAACGTGGTGTGTGGCTCACAGATTTTACCAGATACCAAATTTTGGCGTCACAGATTCCCGAAGACAGTTCGTTTCTTTAAGCAAAGGATCAAAATAACTAGGCACTTAGTTTGTTTCTTTTTGAAGTTGGCCCCAAAGGCCCCTAGCATCACAGCTTCTCGACAATATTTGACGTCGCTTGACCAAACAATGAGTGACCCCCGCGCAGGAATAGAGCGTATTTTCATTGGCCTTGAGCGTGGCAACACAGGAGTAGTTCTAGGAACAATGCGCAAGCTAACGAGCAGGCATGCATGGTTTGCCAGTTCTAACAGTTAACAGCTAACTATACATACGTGGGAGTAGGGTAAGCTGACACGTGGGCATACGGGACAATTTCTAAACCCATAAGATATGCTTAATAAGTTTTTCCACTAGAATTATGATTGGCTAGAACTGATGGTATCGCTATGAACCAGATTATTGTTACTGATACAGCTAGTAGTTCGTAAGAAGTCGTGTTATGCCTACAACATAAGTAGGACCATTATTATGTTAATAGAGGCTGTTATAGCACCAACAAGCTAAACAACTCGGTCGTTGCTAGGGCAGAAGCTACGACAATTCCCGGCAAGGTCCAAAACCCTCCTCATTGTAGTACTGCTGGATGTTAAAAATGCTTTCAACAGCTTACCCTGGAGGGTGAGACTGGTGGCGCTCAAGAGAAAAAAGGTTCTGAACTACCTTTATCAGGTCGTCTCGGACTACCTTAACGAAAAGCGGGTAGACAATGCGAAAGAACTTGACTCCTTAGAGTTGGAGATAGGAATGCGCCGACATATTTTTTTGTCTGCTGCAGAGAATTGCTCATCCCTAGCGTTGCCAGAGGTGAATACATGGCAACAAAGAAACTGTCGTTGATCGTTTGACGTTTCTATGATATTTTTCAGCTAAGTATATGTTAATTTAGACTGCGTTGAGTAATTTACCTATCATGATACATATGCGAGTCTTTATTCTAAAAAAAAACATGGTTATTTTTTGTTAAGAAATCAGCCTAGCTCAGAAACATTATCATTAAACATAGTTTATCATAGAAGTATAACGTTGATATGTGTAGTAATTAATAAGCTATCAATAAATCAAGTTCACTTGGTTTGGCCGCACATAGCTAGAGCACTGTCGTATACACATTCCCACTTAGACGTCCAGGGTTCCGAGTTTGGAGTGGCCATCGTTTAATAAGCCGAAAAAACGCCATTGTTGTGTCTATTGGAGGTTGGTTAAACCATTTTGGGCAAAATGCAACCGGAGTAAAACTTGGTGCCCGTGCCGCAAACCCATAGTTTGGGCCTGAGACGGTATTCTAGTTGTCTTTGTCGACAAACAAACATAATGATTAAGATGAGTCAGATAGTGAACAAATACACCAGCCAATGAGCGATACGTTAAGCCTGGGTATTACGTCTTGCACAAATTGACAGCGCGATACGCGACATGAAAGCCTTTTTTGACAGCCATAGCAACAGAAAAGATCAACCTTTGAGGCGTCAAAGTATAAACTATAGCAGCGACAAGCCTGGCGTTGCTGCAAGCATTGGGTAATGTTTTGTAATGACGACCAGGCGAACTAGCTTTGATTTATTTAAATGACTATACGAAAAAGCAAAGAAAGCGTTGCTCATCTTCAAACGTAAACCTGACATTTGACGTAGCCTACTGCACAACCATATATATATATATAGTAGGAGTAAAGAATACGGGCTGTATTTAGGGGCCATTTTGCATTACAATATGTATAATTTACGTAGCATGGAATATGACGGTAATATCTCTCACACGTAGTCCAATAGGTAATATCAGCCAATGTGTAAACAGGCAATTGAGACGCATAGTGCGCATTATTTTATATCACTGATTATAAGGCGGGTGAAAATTCAGCCCTGGCGTTATCTGAAGGAAAAAATTGACTGTCCCTATTATCATGCAGCCTCTGTTAAGACCAATTTGCCATTTAAGTAAAAATAATAATTTCATCCTATATTAGCACCTACGCTGGGTAACAAGATATTAAAACAATTATCTGACACAGATCTGATAGATGCTCTTTCCCTGCTCTCCGCCACATATCATCTGTCATTCAGAAAGCGCGCTTGATAAGAAGCATAACAGTGAGCTAAGATCCCTGCTAGCGTGTTAAAAACGCGAAATTTTGATTTTATTCAAAAATTTGCCTTTTTTTATACCTGCAGGCTTACGTAGACACTAGTGAGGGGGCCGAAAGGCCTTCCTCGCTAAATATGGATAAAGAAATGGAGAAAAAACAGGAAGAGCACCAGAGTATGGTGACATCCCTGTCCGGACTACTGACGAGGACAACTTCGGAACCCAATCTTGCGGTCCCAAGAAAAGCAAAGAAAGACACGGAGTCAGCAACGTTAATGAGCACGGAGGCAGCTGCAAGCAATGATTCGCTATGCAGCTACACCAAGGTAGGAGGTAAAAAGCGAAAGCAAGAAGACGATGAAGCGTCCGAAACGCAAGAGGATGCGACAACAACGATATGGGGGTGCAAAGAGTTTGACGAGTTGCTCAATTGCGCGCATAGCCTTGTAAAACAGACTATCCCAGCAAATACAAAGGATAACGTTAAAGGTGCAATAAAGGCTCTCGAAAGCAGCCTGATAGCACTAGAAAACAAAAGAAAGCTCTCAAACGACAGTGACAACGATAGACACCTGGATAAGCTCCGAGTGGAGCTAAACGAAAAAGAAAACATTAACAAATTGCTTTATCACCAATTGTTAGAGAAAGAAGAATTAAATAAACAGCTACAAGAGCATATTAAACAGCTCGAAGAAGCTGTAAAACAGCGACGAACGCCTGAGGAAATTAAACAGGCCGAGGAAGAGGAGAGGTGCCAAGAAATCTGGAACAATCTGCAAAAGGCAGAAAACGCAGACCAGGCGATAAACGAGCTAGCAAAGGAATGGCCGCGAAAAGCCTACCGTCAAACTCGAATAGTAAAATCTAGTATCCTAGGTGATAGAGAGGTGAGAGCACTCTTGGTACAGGATAAGAACGCCAAGGATATGGAAGTGATTAAGAGGTTAACACAGTATTTCCCCGCAGCCCCAAAACTGGCTGAGCTGACCGTGGGCAAAGTTGGCATGCTAAAGATTAGCCAAGAAGAAATCGATCTGGGCGAACCAACGACCGCTTCAAGGGACGTGTCGTCACACTCAACACGAACCCTGATAGTAGGCAAAATCGGGGAAGAAGAAAACCCTAAAGCCGTTCTCAAAACAATTGAAATGGTTATAGACAAAATGAGTAAGGTCATTAACAGAGAATGGAAGACAGAAGAAAGCAGAAGAAGAGGAGCTCTGCACATCACAGAAGGAACCAACCCCGAACTCGCCAGAAAAGCGACAGAATACTGGCTGCAAAGATTCGAAGGCGAGATTGATCTGTGCCTAAAAAAGAAGGCCCCCCGAACAGAGAGACGAACGCGAGGTCCACAAAAACCCAAGACCGGGTCAATTATCATCAATACAACAGGTGATAAAACACAAGCAGAATGGTCCAGCATTCTACAGCGTGATGTGGACACAACCCGAGCTGGAGTCACGGTAACAAACATCGTATATCCCAGAGAGGGCGGTATCAAAGTACTTTATAGGGAAAACCAAAAGGGAGCAACTACAAGCTTTCTAGACAGCATTAGGAACAAAACGTCTCTGCAGGCCACAGAAAGCCAGCCGAGCATGAAGATTCGTGTGCTGGGAATAAATAACGAGGTTAGTAAGGATACCATCGAACAGGCTGTTCGAAAAGCCCTCAATCTCGCCAACTCGGAGGCCATAGTCATCGAAGAACCCCGACAAAACAAGATGGGCAAGTGGGGGGCCACCGTCCTGCTAGAAAAACGGAAAGCAGAAGCACTGCTGGCCAAGCGGAGGCTGACAATCGGGTGGGTGTCGTATCCTCTAATCGAATGGGTAGTACCCCCGTGCTGCTTTAAATGCCAGAAAATTGGGCATTGGGAACGCGAATGCAAGGAGTCAAAAGTGGCAGACATACGATGCCACAAATGCGGAACAATTGGCCATGCGGCCAAGACGTGCGACAAAAACCCCAAATGCTACAACTGCAAAGAGGGTGACACCGGACACGCGGCCAACTCCATGGAGTGCCCGGCCTACAGGCAATGTATTCGAAATACAAGGGACCGAAAGAGCGAGGTAAGAGGCACGGACTCTAAACAAGGACCCAAAGCAGTCCAGCCCCAGCCCAACGCTAACGAGCAATCCACTTCAACAGAGGACAACATCATGGAGGCCGCCATTGCTGGAGACGAACAAACGTCAAGCGCCAAACAAGACGACGACGGCTTCGTCCCTTATAAAAAGACGATGAAAAATCCGAGAGACAGGGACGCGAACACCATCCAAAACGACGCCGAACAAACTGCAATGCATACAGATTAACTTGGGCCGGTCCAACGAGGCCCAAGCAATGCTGGACGCAAAAATGCAGAAAGATGATGTGCAGCTGGCGCTGATTAGTGAACCCAATAGGAGATGGCTTAATGACGGGCCGGGCAAGGAATGCCTTAGGGATGAAAACGGCGACGCAGTGCTCTGGGTCCAACCCACAGTACCCGTTAAGGCGCAAGGAGCGGGAAAGGGCTGGACATGGGCGGAACTTGACCAAGGACCGACAGTGTTCAGCTGCTACATATCGCCAAACACGCGACGGCAGGAATTCACCGATTTTCTGGACAACCTCGCGGAAGAGATCAGGCGATGTGCGGCAAGAAATAAGACCATCCTTATTGGGGGAGACTTTAATGCGGCCGCAGTGGAATGGGGAAGCCGACGCTCGAACGGAAGAGGTCGTGAGCTGTCAGAGTGGTTGGCCCAATTGGGCATGACCCTCTTCAACGATGGCCTGCGGCCTACGTTTGAACGAAGGGACCAGTCTTCGTTTATCGATCTAACGTTCGGTAATGAAGCTACGGTAAATTTGGTGACGGGGTGGAAGATTTCAGAAGAAGATTCTCTGAGCGACCACCGGTATATTCAATTTGAGTACGGCGCGAACACTGCCCAGCAAGAGGGAAACATCCGTCGCTTAGCATGGCGTGCCGATAAGATGGACATGGAACGGCTTCGTACGGAGCTGAGCGAGAGAAGCCAAAGACTTCTCAGAGAGAAGGAGGAGATTCTGCCCGGCGACGTTGTAGATCTTCTGCGGCGGTCATGCGCAGCAGCATCCACCCAGAGATCGACCGGAACGCGTCGGCACCCGCCGCCTAAATACTGGTGGACAGCAGAAATTGCTAACCTCAGAAAGGCGAGCAACGCGGCCCGGAGAAAATACACGCGGGCCAGAAGGAAGAGGATCGGCATAGAAGTAATCTGGCAGATTCTACAAGCTGCAAGAAAGGCTCTTAAAAAAGCCATCAGGAGCAGCATAGAGAGAAAATGGAAAGAACTGTGCGAAGAGGTGAATGACAATATATGGGGGAAACCCTATAAAATTGTCATGGATAAATTAAGAAGATCTCGCCCGGCACTCCCGAACGGGCTTGTGAAGTGCGCGGTAGAACGACTTTTTCCGAGTCGCGCTGACCCCGCTCGGCCAGAGATTGAGGTTCCAGAGGCGGGCGTGCCACCCATTGAGGATTGCGAGATAATGGCCGCCGCGGATCGCTCGCCGAAAGGCAAGGCCCCCGGCCCCGATGGAGTACCAGCAGAGGCGGTGAAGATCCTCCTACAGGAGCAGCCAGAAGTGTTCAGGCGGATGGCAGACAAGATCCTCGAGGAGGGGGTCTATCCAACAGAGTGGAAGACAGCAGACCTGGTCCTGATAAGGAAACCAGGAAAGCTACCGACAGACCCAGGTGGGTATCGCCCGATATGTCTCCTAGATACCATCGGGAAGACATTTGAGACGATACTCAACTACAGACTGATTGCTGAACTAGAGGAAAAAGGAGCGCTGTCCGACAGCCAGTTTGGCTTCCGACGTAGGCGCTCGACAGAAATGGCCATCAATCTGGTGCTAGAGGAAGCCGAAAGGCAGCGACAGAGAAACCAGTGGTCAAGGGAGCTTTGCATGGTCGTCCTTCTAGACGTCCGCAACGCCTTCAACTCACTGAGCTGGAAAGTAATCCTAGAGGTTATGGCTGAGAAGGGTGTCTCTCCGTATCTGCAGAGGGTAATATCCTCCTATCTCAGCAACCGAAAAGTCGTGCATACAGACAGGGAGTTTGCCATGACAGCAGGAGTCCCACAAGGCTCTGTCCTAGGGCCCACGCTGTGGAATATGGCGTACGATGATGTGCTGCGGCTCTGCGACATGGAGGGCGTCCAGACCATTGCGTATGCCGATGACTTGGCTGTCCTTGTCACGGCGCGCAATGCGGACGCACTTCAGGGGCGGGCCCAGCGTGCCATCGAAGCAATAAACGACTGGATGGTGGGGCACGAGCTCCGGCTGGCCCCTGAGAAGAGCGAGGCTGTGCTTCTTACAGGACGGAAGAGGCACGGAGACGTCCGGCTGGCACTGGATGGAGTGGCCATTGAAGTCAAGCAATCAGCCCGATACCTGGGAGTGACCATTGACAAAGCCCTCAATGGCAACATACATATAGATAAGGTAACCGCCAAGGCAGAAAAGATCGTCAACAGCCTGGCTAAAATTCTGCCAAGAACACGTGGCGCGACTGAGGGCAGGAGAAGACTTCTTGCCTCTGTGGCAGAGTCCACCGTGCTTTACGCCGCACCTACGTGGGGTCCCAGCGCGATGAAGCTAAAGAGGAATAGAAACAAGCTTCTGAAGACGCAGCGCAAGCTCGCGATAAGAGTCGCTAGAGCGTATCGCACGGCCGAAACAACAGCGGTGATCGCGATCGCCAGGCTCATTCCGTGGCCTAGGCTAATCGAGGAGCGAGTGCGGCGAAGACGAGAACGCCAGAAGAAAGCGGTAGCTCGACAGCAAACGCTCGAGAACTGGCAACGGGAATGGAGCCAACTGCCAACGGAGGCCCCAGGAGCCTGGACCCGCCAGGTTATCCCCGACCTCATTAAATGGTTCAAAAGAAAGCATGGCCACGTCACCTATTATCTGACGCAGGTGCTAACGGGGCATGGATGCTTCCAAAAGTACCTGCACAGAGTGGGTAAAGTCGCGGAGCCTACGTGCGTTACTTGCGGCACGGGCGAGGTTGACGATGTTACTCACACTGTCTTCCTCTGCCCAGCACTCGAGGCGGCACGAGCAGGTAGGAGCGCAGTGGCGGACCCGTGCATGACGGTAACCGACCTGGTTAACGCCATGCTCGAAAACGAGGAGAAATGGAAGCAAGGGCTGGACCTGGTAGAAGGCGTAATGAGGTTGAAGAACGAACTGGAGCGAGCACGGGTGGCCGCGAGCCGACGACAAGAGACGTCCACAGCCAGCGGGTAGCGCCGAACGAGGAAAAGCATAAAGGAGAATAGCAAGTGAAATCTCCATGTTTCAGTGATGTAAAACGAAAGTGTACCGCTGGAATATGGTTATATGAATAAAACCCTAATATTAAAAAAAAAAAAAAAAATCATCTGTCATTGTCTTAGTTTTGTAAATATTCTTTGGAATATTTACAAACTTCTTGGATTTATCTCTTTCTGTTTTACCCTCATTGCCCCATATTTGTTTCAGACGCGTCTAGTCTGCTAAGCCGTGGGGCGGTTTGATAGATACAGTATACTTCTAAATAAAAATTATCTAATTCGATTTATTAGTTGAGCCCTCTATAGGTTGCTTTTGACTCCACTTGAGACTGATTAATGCCTCTGCTGCATCCGTAAGTAGGATCTGCGACTTGCTTATCGCCGCTACAGCCTCGCATTTTCTTACTCTCTTCGAAGCATAAGCTGGAAAGCAAACCCCAGGCACCCTAAAGGTAATTCCCTAATACATCAACTTGTTCACAAATTTAATGATCTGACCCTGTTTTCTAGTGTGTCCTTTTTGAGCAGTCTTTGCTGTCTCATCGATCACCTCTTCAGAATTTAAGTGCCACCGTTTTCCCCCAGTTAATGATTAACCCTCATTCATCCGTAAGTCTAACCTAGTAAATCTAACCACACATCTAACCTGGGAACATGTATTTCGCTATTATTACAGTAATCACAATTTTTTTTTATTAAAATATTCTAAATAAGTACTAAACAAATTCTAGAACCCCTTTTTCAATTTGTTTATATAGGCTAGATTAAACTCTGCCTTATAATCCATAGAAACTGCGTATAGCTTATTAGGGGCTTGGAGAGTCATATACCTTCTAAAAGCTGCCGTTGATCACATCCTGGGCCTCCCTTTTGAAGCTCTTAGCCATCGACTGGCAGACGCTTTGGTAACCGTTCTAAATAGCTTAGAAAGCTCTTTTAATCATGGAATTAAGGATGAGGAATAGGTGCTGATGACCTTTTTTTTACCACAGCCGCAAATTGCATTATCATCATTCACTATTTTGTAGGCCGATCACTGTTCCTTTGTTTCTCGGAGACCCCTCCTGTAACTTGCCTGCTACCATTGCAGCGCCTCCATGTCATCTAGGGTCCGTTTGTAGAGCCACCCTCAACGTGCTCTGTCAACCACACCTCTAAGATGAGCCAGCTCATGGCTAAACCAGAGAAGATAATTGCCCTAGAATAAAAACATTTCTTTAAGGAGGTTCTTTTTAATTCTAAACTAGCCTCCGTCCCCAACGGGCTTGTAACTCACCGTGAGGTATATCTTCAATGCACTGAGGGCCGGACATGTTAAGAGATCTAGGATTTTCCCAACAGTGCCTGTGTCAGCATTCCTAAAACTCTTGGCGATAGGGTTCATCATCAATTCTTAATGAGCATCGCTCAAAGAAAATTTAATCGAACTGGCGACACTCCAGTAAATGGAAACTATGACTAGTCACTAGTCCCATAGACCACGCCGCTATTCCGTTCTTTTTCGGAGGCCTAAACTGCATCCAAACAAAATCCGTTGTACAGGTGTCGAAGCTCATTGAACGATTCTTCCTTACCAGCTGCAACTGAGTCGAATACTGAGAACCCGTCCACCCTGAAGACATCATCTTAAACCATCCTAGGTTATTGACATTGGACCTTCGATAGCAACGGTGCCATGTTACTCTCCAACATGACCTCTACTGGGCATTGGTCGAAAAAGGCCGTGCCAACAACGGAGGAAGCGACCTGTAGATCTCGTCCACAGTTATTGCAATATAGACATGAATAATTCAAGCTCGCACTTCAGTGCTTTTGCTGATCAGGGGGCTCAGGGCAAGCGGACTAGAATGGACTAGCGGAGTTCCCTCCAGATATTGGTCTTAATCTTGACCGTGCCGCTTGACACACTAGCATTGTGTAGACGTGTGTAGACAAAGATCGCATTCACACTCGCATTCAAAGCGTCTCAAAAACACAACAAGGGACTAGGATTCCCCGAGGCATTGATGGTTACACTTCACGGAATTACGCTGATTATCTTTCATATATCGATGTCGTAGACGGGTTTTCAGCTTAGATGGGCAGCTGAAACTAGACAGACAGTTGTATTCCTCGAGACCGATGTGCAGGCGCATCCGATAACCAGGGAGCCCCGGTCTTGTTATGGACCAGTACGTCTAGACTAGAAAAGAGAAGAGTCATACTTCAACCTGAGCCTACGAAAACCGTGCAAACTAGGACTGCATAGACCACTGCCAGGGTAGATTGATCCGACTGTAAACGAGACTTCTAGGTGTCTTTCAGACTTGTCCATTGCTCATGGGGAATCCAATGAGGAGACCCCACTGCTCAATCAGTGAAGGTTGTTATCGTTCTTTGCGACAATTTTCGCTGTTGATTTTCAAGCTATCGTGTACGAGGCTCGTCGCGCCGCCTCTAGTGCAGTACAAATCGCAATTGTGTGGCCAATTGTCGGGCCCCCCCCTGGTATGCACAGCACGCATGCGTTCAAAGCCGTCTTTTCATTTTCTCATATATATCTAAAACTGTTCACTGCCAATCATGGCTTGTGTTGGGTAGTTTGTGAGCGGGCTCTGTCCGGGCCATTCATACCAGCCTATTAGATTTAAGCGTGTCAACTTCTTCCTGTAATTGCTAGGAGAGGGGTTGACTCCTTCTAAAACTTACGTGTGAAACATTTGAGTCCACGTGGAGTACCCACGTCAGATCATCTCTAGGTCTTCTTTCGCACTTTTCTTCCGCCAAAAGGTGCAAGTCAGTATATCTATGCTGAGGGTCCTGAAGGCTCGACAAGCAACGCATAAACCACTGCTTGAGGGCAGCGAATTTAGCTTCGCGGCCGCATATCTATTGTAAACTTCAATCGATGTTTTTGCAACTGAAAATTCCCGTCCTCCGTTCATTATTTTTACTTACCGTGGACAGCAGCCTCATTGCAAGACCAAAATGCAATTGAACCGAAGCAATTGTCGACAATCGGCGCTTTGTACTTAAGGATTAACACCTTCTACGCTAGTCGACTCAAGGTATTATCGACTGCTATCGGGTGAAGACTACCGTTTTTATTCTGGGTTAATGTTTTCCACTGTAAGTATTTGGTCATTTAAGCCGAGATGTCGAATATGGCCTAACGGCATTTTTTCGGAATTAAGTTAGCCGGGTGTTGCTTATTTTAAGCCAATATTAAAACCATTACTGGCTAGTCTTACAAAATAATGCTGCACTTGGGACTTAACATAACATTTTGTACCGCGTCATCTGAATGTTTTTTTCTGGAACGGTACTGGTTCTGCCACCCGTTATCAATTACCATGGCCTATTGTGCAATATGGGTATTTCTTGGGACATAAACCTTAGCCAGTCTAGGGCATGTAATCCCGTAGTGCTGCGTCAAAGGCGGCTTGGCTAAAAATCCACATAGACAGCGTAAACAAAACCGCAACAAGTTTTTGAGTATCATCCGCACATAAGCGTTTTGTTTATAACGCTTATCCCAAACGATCGAAATGTTTAGCCCTGCCCCGAGACATGAGTTAGACGAGCTGGTCTAGCAATGTGAAAATCTCCTTTTGAAGGAAATTATGACTGGTTATATTATTCTGTTGTAAGGGCCGCTATGTGCAAATGTATGACTGTCTCTCCGCTATAAGCGAAACATTTTGTTAAGTCAGACGTGAATCATGGGCCATTAATGTGTTCCTCGCCCACAGTGATCATTTTTGTTTGTACATCGGGATTTCGCCCTGAGTGAACTTAACCATGTAATGCAAGAGTAAACACTCAAAAGTAAAATATTTGGAGCTGTTGCTTTTAGCATGGATACTCTTTTCGTCGGCACTCACCATCAGTCTACAAGATGCTTATCCGAGTGTTCCCCACAAAGGAAACTAGTCTTGTGCATCTGCGACGACTACTGGGGCGAAACAATTAGCTTTCCAAGACCTCTATGAAATTCAGCTTGCTATGCTTCGGAGGTTGACTACGCATATACACATGTATTTAAGAATTCAAAATTGAAAAAATGAATTAAGATCATGCAATGCAAGAGCAGACCTGCTTTTCAGTATTAAATCAACTTATGACAGAGGTACTACGACGAAGTCGGAGAAAATTCCATTTTAATGCACGCCTATTCGAACTACTGCAAATAATCTAGCCATTCCTAAATGACGCACACTTCAAAGTGCTCACAGCGACCCGGTATAGAGTACATAGCCTTTACTAAGATATAATTAATACCTCGATTTGAGGCGATCTTCAGACGAACCTGTTTGAATTATAGAGTTGCGCCTCTGATACATAAAAATAACCTTATTTACTGTTCACAAAACCCTGCCCCGGTACTGTACCGGAGCATATTTTGTGAACTGTCGGCATTTTGTTTGTGCAGCTCTAGTCGCAGGCCAAAATTAAACATTTTTTAAGGAGCTTGTTTTTAATTTTTGAACTGCAAATTAAATGTATTACGCTATCAATAGCTGTAAACGTATCTTTTGGTTGAATTTGTAAGGTATGATGTGGAGTGGAACGACCATTGTTTCCTAACGCTAAAACGCCGGCAAAAACTGATGATTATAGCAGTAATAATAGCAACAACTAAAGTAAAAATTTACTTTTTACGCGTATAAAAGCAACTTCACGCCAGGCAATCGAAAAAAATCATAGAGCACAAAATTTAGGTCCTTTGCAGGCTTTGGTTGCTTCACTCGACTTTCTGCAGCACCTAACGGCAGGGCTATCTGAGTGGTGATTTGCACCGAGCTGAATCCACTTTCTTTCTAGATATAAACGCAGAAATAAACTAATCTGTATGAAACAGAACTGGTATTTAAATAATGCTGTATTTTAGTAAAGAATAAGCAACATTTAACGGATAGAACCTTTTGAAGATGAAATACGGACCCAGAGTAAGAGTTACCAGTGAATAGAAGTATCAAAAGAGACAAAAAACTGCATGTTTTCACCTTATTTTTATCTGCTTTGTAATTATCAGATATTGCATCGCATTGATACTACACGCGAGCCTTGTGCTCACTCTATTCGCAAACTTGTGTACTCCTAGATGCGAAAAGAAGAGTCGCTCGAGACATATTTTTCTTCGAGCACCTTAAGCGTGAGTTACTTTGGATTACTCTAGATAGTGTTGTGAAAACTAAAATCCAGAGCTAGACTAAATAGACTAGCTACTATTCAGGATATTCCTTAACAATGTAGCCTATCATTTGTTTTACAGTGGGGCGATCTCCGCTTCATTTGCCAGTGCTCGTGTTCCTCGTAGGAGAGTCCTTCTCTTGGAGCGTGGCTAATGCGTTGGACGGCACCATACTCGCTAGTCTGGGAAATGTTGTTGTCGTCACTCTCAACTTCAGGCTCGGTTTGCTCGGTGAGTAGCACTCTTTTGACACATTTTGCCAGAAGCTTTTCTTTTTGCAAAGAAAAAACTTTATAATGTACTAATTTAAACAGATTTGCAGGGAATATGTATATATATATATATATATATATATATATATATATTGAAAACTTGCTTTTTCTTCCTTCCTTCGGTAGACACTACGATTTGCTTATTCTTTACATCACAATATTTTTAAGCGCCTAGACGAGCTTATTACTAAAATACTTTAGTGAATCGAACAATATGCATATTGACTGGATACAACATAGTCTGAAAGAGAAGGGTAGAAAATATTGCATTGCACTTATTGTACCTAATCTGCTTTTGAATGCGACGAGTTATCCTTAATGTTGAATTAAGGTACCGATTCTGCACGAGAGCTAATCTAGTACAACCTCAGTCTCTAACTCGCGGCATTAAACTGAGAAGTTCCTAACAACTAAAAGCGTTAGTAGAGTAACGGAGGACTTTCGATATTTTTGTTTCGAGTTAGACGCTTTCAATATTGACCTCAGCGCGTGAAAACGCTAGCGTCGTAGTAACTAATGTTAGCCGTAATTTGATAATCGCTCACGGATCCTTCACGGATAAAGGCAATTATCAGGGATACGTGTACGAATAGTATGATATGGAAAAACAAACATAACCCAACTCTCATGTTAAAATAATTTTGTTTTTTTTTTATTTTATTTCTGCGGCTACTGCCAAATGGAGCAGGGCACAGCCGACTATATTCAACAGCGTGATTTGTTTATTATCAACAGGTTTCCTTCCGCCAATGTCTTCGGACAGCGGGCGTGGAGCGAACAATGGACTTCTTGACGTCGTGGCTGCTCTTCACTGGTTAGCGAGTAACGTCGCCGAGTTTGGTGGAGATTCGCGCAATGTCACTCTGCTTGGACACGGGCACGGGGCCGCTCTCGCCAACCTGCTTATGGTGACACCGATGGCCAAGGGTAAGTACTATTGACGCCGTCACAGCAAGATTAAATGTGGGCCGTTGATCTGCATGATTTTTACACGTGAACAGCATATTGTCTGCCATATTGGACTAGCACACGCGGCTCACAAAACGTAGCATTTACAACAGATTAACAACCAGCCCGCTTCCTTCCGCACGTTGAAATATGCGCTGGTTGACTTTACCTGTAGGTTGGCTTGTGTGTAAGGTTGGCTTGACCTTTGGTTGACACAAAAGTCAAGTCGCCTTTTTTTTAATATCATCGTTTAATATAGTACACTCAGTGCTCTAATACTCCAAGGTGCTAACAGAACAAAGTTATATAAATAAATTTAGGATATATATATATATATATATGGCTCTATATATAAATAAATTTGGTATATATATATATATATATATATATATATATGGCTCCTTAATATTGCGGACCCACTTCTAAAATCCCGAAGCCTTGAAATTAATACTAATAAAAGCTTTACTATCTCCCACCTATTTAATAGGAAGGAAGGTAAAGGTTTTATCAATACCGTATCAGAATTTACCGTTGGAGATCGGCAATTGCCAGCTAAAGGTATGAGCGATCGATGGCGATATCTTGGAGTCGACTTTGACAGCAATGGCAGAGTTGACTCCACCAAGGATATACTCCTTAACTTACTCAACAGACTCACAATAGCTCCCCTTAAACCCCACCAAAGACTCATATTGTTAAAAGACTTTCTCATTCCCCGTCTCCTATATAAACTGGTCTCCGGTCCCAGACCATCTTACACACTCCTTAGTGACCTAGATAAAGAGATCAGAAAGGTTGTTAAGTCGAAATGGCTTAAGCTCGAAAACTCGGTGCCGAACGCCTACCTGTACACGCACACAGCACACGGCGGTCTGGACATCCCCTGCCTCCGAACATTCATTCCCAGAATCCGCCTCTCCCGCCTGACAGCACTACAATACTCCACGCACCTTGGGGTCCAATGGATGCTAACCACCGAGCACTTTAAGAAAGATCTTGCGAAAACAAGACTTATTTGCGAGCGCTTGGGAACCTCCATTGAGACCGCTACACAAGAGACCGATTACTGGTCTCAACAACTACACAACACGTTCGATGGGGCACATTTTAAAAAAGCACACGAAACGCCCTTTGTACATTACTGGATTAAGGGTATGCCCTACCTATCTGGTAAGGAGTATTTAAACCTACTAAAGCTCAGGATCAACGCACTACCAACGCGTGCCAGATTGGCCAGGGGACGCCCGGGCTACAACAAACGTTGTAGGCACGGGTGTCATGCGCCTGAGACGTTGGCTCATGTCGCTCAGATGTGCGATATAACACACAAACAAACCATAAAGAGACATGACGACGTCTGTGATCACGTGGCGCGTCTTCTCCGCGAAACGGGTCATGAGGTGGTTCGTGAGCGAGTATTCCGTCGACCGGGCGCACCGGGTCTAAAGCCCGACCTCGTAATAACAACACCTACCGAGGTCTGGGTTTTAGATGCCGAGGTTTGCGGCCCGAACCGGGACCTGGCAAAAGCACGGCAAGACAAGATCGCCAAATATGACGTCGAGTTCCTAAGAGCGGCGCTCCCCTACTCGCAAAAACCTCGCAGATTCGGATCCATCACTATCTCTATGAGTGGTGTATGGGACTCCGAATCTGCGAGGACGCTCTTGGGGCTCGGCGTCACGAAGAGGAATCTTATGGATATCACCGTTTTAACCTTGCAAGGAACCTTGAGGATATATCGCTCGCACCGGGTCCATAAGAGCGGGGGCTACCATCAAGCAAGGACACGGACAACTGACTCTTAACTTCGTGACACCTTTTTACCACCATTTTTATTAAGGCGAGCACTGCCGAGTGTGCAAACGTATTGTAAATGATTAATAAATCATCACAATATTTTCTATATATACAGGGTCATTCAGGGAGTATTGTACTTCTTTCGAGGTTTGATAGAACTCGGCAAGAAAATAATTTTTCCCTATGGAGGGAGGACGCGGAAACGTCTTGTTTAGGAGTGAGGATGAAATTTATAAAAGTCGTTATTCTGCTTTTTTTTCTCCTACATAGTTGTGCGAAATCTACGTTTGCGGGAGAACCAATCAACGCACGAAGGAACCGATTACACCGGCGTGTTCGGAGGAAAAAGGGAGATACTTTACCAGCTTGCGTAGCAAAAATTCAATACACAGGTTGAGAAAAGTCATAAAAAGACGATATGCTGTTATGTCTTACGTTAACGTGAAAAATCGTGAAATTTTTCCATTGCGACCAAAACTGTATGTCCAAAAGACCACTCTAACGCAATGGCAAATTTAATGCCCACCACTTTCGTACTAAAGTGATGATGCTGCGTTACGTAGTTGTCAAGTCACTAAGCTTTTTCGATAGCCATATTGAAAGCGAAGGCATGCATATTTCCATAGGGCGTATGAGAAAGTTAGGTACATATTTTGAGGTTTAGTAGAACTCAGAAGGAGAATAATTTTGCCTAGTGGAAGGAGGGAGCGGAAACGTCTTGGCAAACTTTTACGGTTCTGAACGTGAAAACTTGCACGTAAAACATAACAACTATGACTGTCGAAAACGCTTAGTTACTTGGCAACTACGTAACGCAGCACCATCACCTTGGTACGAAAATGATAGGCATTAAATTTGCTATTGCGTGAGAGTAATCTTTTGGACGTACATTTTTGGTCGCAACGGAAAAATTTTACGATTTTTCATGAAAAAGCGTTACCGTAAAATATCGACTTTTCATGACTTTCCTTAATCTGTGTATTCGCTTTTTGCTACGCAAGCTAGTGAAGTGTCTTCCGGTGTGCAGAATTTTCCTCCGAACACGCCGGTGTAATCGGTTCCTTCATGCGTTGACTGGTTATCCCGCAAACGTGGATTTCGCAGAACTATGTAGGAGAAAAAGGCAGAAAAACTACTTTTATAAACTTCACTCTTTCTCCTAAAAAATATGTTTCCGCGTCTTCCCTCTATAGGGAAAACTTACTTTCTTGCCGAGTTCTATCAAACCTCGAAAGAAGTACAATACTCCCTGAACGACCCTATATATATTTATATAAATATATATGAAAATACACTCAGTACTCTAATACTTCGAGACGCTAAGATGACAAAGCTATAAAGAAAGATTTAGTATATATACACTCTATTGGCACACCTCTCTATTTGCTCTATTTGTGCCTAGGATTATTTTCTTCTCTGCAAACACTCGATTAACTATGTCATTCATGTATGCATCCTGCATGCGTACCACTTCGTATCTAGTCCGCAACTTAACGTGTCAAGTGCATCCAAGTAAGCCATTGACGGTCGTTAAAGGTTAGCACAAACCAGCTTTACTACGCCTTTAATGAGATCGCGTGTGTTGTGTTTCTCTTTCAGGCCTGTTTCAACGAACTTTATTGATGTCCGGCTCTGCTCTGAGTCCCTGGGCCATCGCTCGAGAGGCGCCGGCATTTACAAGGCATATCGGTCGCTCACTAAACTGTCCAAACGCCGATGAGGCTCGAGCGCTCTTTGACTGCCTTAAGACCAAGTGAGTAAATACCATGATTGAGATTAACACTAACAAGCAACGTTGTTATTTGGAGCACACTTTTTAAAATGACTCTCTCTCTCTCTATCTTTATATCTATATATATATATATATACAGGATCTCCTAGGAAGATTTGAAAAAGTCTAGGGAATTGTAGAGCTCGATGACGTTTTTTTCTATTCGAACATGGTCTTGCAAACAACGTGTTTTTGCCCGCCATAAGGGCACCAATGCGCAATTGCAAGACAGGTATTAGGTAAGAAGTGCACACTCGTCAGAGCAAAGTTTGCATGCATAGCCCTTGTCCGCCCCACGATAATCCTGGTGTTTACCGAGCGTGTAATATAAGCCGTTAACAGTATATGGCGTGACCAGATGACGCAGCTTCTGTAGGGTGTTTTTAACTTCTGAGGAGGGAAGTAAAAAACAGGCGAACACACGGCACTAAATCTTCGATAATATAGGGGGCTCGAGACCAGAGTTTTCTTCCGAGGCAGCGTTAGCTTTATTTCGTGCAAGAGCTACCTGCAGGCTGATTCTTATTGCCTTCGATTTTCCTTGTCGAAACCCGTGTTGTTCTAGAGAAATCGCACCCTTGACATCCAGAAAGATGGAAAGCCGGTGAGTGGAAACACTGGGCAACAGTTTGTAGAAGCAGTAGTTCTTCGCCATAGGATGGCAGATTAGTGGACTAGCTCTTTGAGACCTCACCTTGAGAATTCACCCGGTTTAGACAACCGGGACGGCGCCATTTGCGAGACATTTCAAGTGGTTTACAGTGGCATAAAAAGAAGAGCGGTCCTCGGAATTTCCTGATGAGTTCTGGAAAAAAATGCTTTTCTGTTCTTTAGCGTGCGATTGCAAGTCGGAGATTCTTATGAGTATTGGAGGTCCTCCAAGCATAGCGCAAGCTCCTTCCCCCAGTGGTTCAAAGAAGCGGAAGTATTGGGTATGCTGTAAGGAACTGATGGGCCGCTGGTGAACATTCCCTCAAAGTGACTGCGTAGCGCATCCGCATGTACAGGGCAGCTCGTGGCGTTTCTAGTTTATTTCAGATAGACATGCGAAGCTTTGCGTACTGTCGGCACTAGCACCAATTTTTTCCTTTCTATAAAAGCAAGCATTTTTTCATCTAGAATCCGTATAGCCTTCGCGCAGAATGCAATACGCTTTTTGTATAAGGTAATTTGTGCGTGCTGCTTTGAGAAACTGGATGATTATATGGCGTGTAATGAAGCAGTCAGTGTCGGAGCTACCCCGGAGAGCGACGTGTCAATGCTCGTATCGGAAGAGCGGAGGAAATGAGTGCGTCGGACACATGGGTTAAATTGCAATGAGCAAGCTTTTTTTATATTATACCAAGTTAGTGAAGTGAATAAATATACTAAGAGAAAGAGCGAAATTGAGAAGAGACTATATATATATATATATATATATGCAAACGTTTTGACAGGCCGGCGTCGGATTTGGTGTCCGTTGATATCGAGGACTCATCGTATCTGTCAGCGTTCGGTCCAGTCATCGATGGAATCGTTATTCCAAAGGAACCGCTGCTGCTTCTACAGGACAATACCGCACTACTGGCAAATTTTGACGTGGTTCTCGGTGTCACAAGCCTTGAAGTAAGCATATCTGTTTGCATGGTTGCGTACGTAAGTAAGCAGACGAGAACCCACGTGCATCTTACGCATATACTACCGTTTAATACGGAATGTAATCCTTTGCAGACATGACAAAGTTGTTTTTGACGAAGTTTTCAACAAACAAGCAAGATCAGCGACAAAAACCTGTCTGGAAAAGAACTCCAAATTACAATGGATGCCAAGTTTTAGATATCTTAGGTAATATTTTAAATACAACTTTAAACCAGCCGATCAGGACACCAGCTATGCGCTGAACCGACTAAGTGTTACATTTGAACTTCCAGTTTATCTTAAAACAGGTTTGCATCATAGAGTATGTGGCATTGTTAAGCTTTTAAGAGATACAAAGTATGCATGCAAGATTAATGAGCGTAGCCTACAGAAATAAAAAAATGCGTATAGGGTATTTTTAGACTAGGAGTTTGATTAAGTAGTTCCTAACCTGATTGTTTCTATCTACGCTTAGGAATGGAACTGGATATCTGCGGATGAAGCAGAGCGCGGTATCGACACGGAAAGACGTTCGAGAGTCATACGAACGTTGATCCGAAATCTATTCCGGTTTCATCGACAGGAGATTCTTCAGAGTGTGCTCAATGAATATACGGATTGGACACGCCCGCTTCCACCACATCCCTTGACCACACTTGAAAGTAAGTCCTCACTGTTGTTTCGTGTTTTAATAATTCAACAAGTAGTATTTTCATTTTGTTCTAGAGCGCGATTTATATTTAACGTAAGGGCTATGCCTGCAGCCCGTCTAAAAGCATAACATACCCCCACCGAGATGTATCACGAGGAAACTGCATTATTACACACATGCACGGAGTATTCCTTAAAGGCAGGCAAATTCCTACTATTGTGACAAAAGCATCCATATTTAATTTATAATACTATGTACTCTTAGTTTATCTAGAAGGAAATGACTGGAACTCGCTGACAAAAATGGAAGATACAATTTTTGTAACGGGTGATGATCAATGATCAAATACAGTTCTATTGCCTCGTGTTGCATATAAATACCATACTAATTTAGGCAAAGTTCTGCGCCGTATTATTACCGTATAGACTACTGTCGTTATAGCGAAATACCAATTATTTGATTTGTTAAATATAGGACGCGTGCACCTTCACCTTGAGCGATAAGGCGGTGTCGATACATCTGTCTAAGGCTGCACCTACCTATAAAATACAATAAAATTGTACTCACGTAAATAGTAACTTCATGTAAGATATGAACCAATATCTAGAAAAGTGGTGGAAAAATGATAGGGGCGGGCAATTTCAATACTTGGGTCAGGAAAACCGGGTCTTGCATGCAAGGCAATGTCCTCGTGTTGAGGACATGTGACCCAATGCAGGAATTATACTAGCCTTCAGCTCAAGCAATTGTAAATAGCTACGACTAAATTTATCTGCAAATTTAAAAATACCTTAGTTTGGTTCGATACACATAGCATTCTAACGAAAAGCTGCATAATCTCTTGCATGCGGACTTAGGAGCACTGAGCACCAACCATTTGCAGAAGGCTATTCCTAAATGAATAAAGAAACTATACTTGTCAGACTATTCTGCTCGTATCACTTTAAACCTAGCTTAATTAACTCGGAACGCTTCCAGGAACACCCAGCGGAGCCGACAGGCCTATATCAGAAACCTTATTTTGCTCATTTATTTATACACTATGAATCTGATTCAAGCACGAACCATAAGCCTTCTTGTTGACGTAGACCGATATGCGTTAAAGCGCAAGCCTGAAGCAGCATTTGACGAACATAAACAACCTTCAACGTTCTTGCTAAATTTCGCAATTCACATTGTTCTTCAATCCCATGCAATCAGTTTGTCGAATAGACAGCCAATGATTACTGAATGCCTTGGTTGCAACACACCATGTCTCTGAGTTCCGCGTTGGTATATTTTGCAATGACAGGCTACAAAAATTGGAATTCCGGTTTGGCAAGAATGCTCGCTCATTTTTATTTCCCTCAAGGGAGATTATGTAGTTTTCTATCTCTACTCGATTTTCCTAATATAACATGACCAACGTATAGATAATAATAGGGATATTAATAATAAAAACGTAATAATAATAAAAAAGACTGCTCACGCGTTCTACGTCAACTGCCACTACTAATGCATAATACGTTACGACTACCGTTACTATAACTACTACGACAGCCACGGTGCTAGTGTTTGTGCCAGTGAGGTCTGCGCATATTCGCATTGTCCATCTAATAGAAGATGTTCGGCCGCAAGCGCGCACATGTCGTATTGAACCCCGGCCATGCATCTGCAAGACATGTATGTACTAGCAATTGACCTGATAAGTCATGTATTTAAAACTCATTTAAATGTGTGAGGTACACAAAAGTATGACGTCATATACGTAAAAAAATAAGCAATCAACAAGACTGTTTTATATGTTGACATAGCCTTCTTTATCAAAAGAACTTTAGTTAGCTTCAAAAGAGCCACGGCGAAATCCGCCTTATTGTAAGAAAGGCTACTGCCGATCCACAATCGATTGAGTCCTAGCCATTTAATGTCGTTGACTTTCTTACGGTACTGATAAAGTGAGCCTGCAAATCACAGAATTTAAAATGAAGGTCTCCCGTATGATTTGATCAAAGTTCCATCAACATTTTAAGTCTGCTATCAGCATCGAGGTCAAATGAATCAACTTGGAATGCATACATTGCACAGACTTGTGCAAAAATACTGATTTTTTACATCAATAAAGAAAGAGAAACCCTTATACAGGAATAAACTATAAAGTACTTGTTGCCGGCTTTGTCCGAAAAGGAACGTCTCAAGACGCTCCTAATATTTAGTCTTTTCTCCCGGCAGTCTTCATGAGATGCCTAGATGAGGGCCGTGTCCCGAGGTATGGCGGGAATGCAAACTAAAGGTCACCTCAAAAGAAAAAGGTGATCCTATGAATGTCTAACTATGAAGAGGCATCGCTATCAAAGGTTTCATTTATAAAATATTGGTGCTTGCATTACGCATTTCGATAGACCTCCAGCATAGCAACATAATTCCGCGAGAACAGCATTGATTGCAAACAAGGAAGTCGGCTAAAACAGCCTGCACAGAATTATTATCAGATGTGATAAAAAACCTGGAACGTCTTAAGTCCGCTTCTGACACTGCTCTGCGTAGTGCTGTACTTTAAAAGCTCGTCTATGCAGGTGTTGGCCTTAGGGGACTAACCATAACTGCCAGCATTCTCTAGACAAACCCAATAAATCTTGACGATACGATTTGCGAGCATGATCCCATTATCTAGACCACCGGTTCTGCTCGATAATCTTAGCCCTCTGCTTTTTCTACCCTTCTCAGCGATCATACCCTCAGTTCCGTAAACAATGTTTGTAATACACCTATATGCAAGGCTAGCGAGAAATTATTCAATGTATAATTATCGCCTGGTAAACTTAAATGCCAGATTATCTCATCTGTCTAGATGTGTCTAGAGTTATCTAGTAAGGAATGCAAACCAACTTCTTGTTTAATTTCGCCGGATATAATAAAAACATGCGTATTTGGATTATTCTCATTGCATAAATAGAACATTAAAAATCTAATAAACACCGTTATGTAATATGTAGGATGTTGACACACTTACAAAAGCGGGTAGACACGGGTGATAGCCTATTCTGCAAAATTCCCTTAGTTGTTGCAATTGTTGAAAATGTGTTATTGTGGAAATGTTAAGCTCAATGAGGAATTACTGAATTTAAATAAATTTGCTGCTCGGAGAGGACGGTCCCATAACAAAAAATAATTCACAAGCGACACGATATGGTCGGCATCGTGTATGCCTACCGTCGTGTTCAGTGGTGTAAAGTTAGAGTTGCAGTGAAGCATACGCATCCTTGAAGGATATTGCGAAGGCAACGGCATTCCGATGAACGCTGAGAAAGCCAAAGATATCAAATGAATACATAGATGATCACCTGCTCGTGGTGATCCCTTGGAACCTAGTAGAAGTGCTGCCGAGTTTGCTGACACCTTCTGCTACCTCGGGTTAACATTTGAAAGACGGGCACAACCTTCGGACAACACATCGCCGAAAGAGTGCGGAAAAGTGTAGAAATTATGTCGGAAAATTGTTTTGACGTCGATCATCGGAAATCGCCAATTATACTCTCTGGATACGCTAAACAAGCGTATTAACCGGAAGATTGCTTCAATGTGGCAAATTAACTGCGTGTAGAAAATCTAGTTACTAGATTTAGTCTCCCGCAAAGCTGTTGTTCTTCAGTTTAAGGAAAGGTTTCATCAATAAAGTTCAAACGGTTTACGCAAGCTTCTTTGGGTCGTAAGCAATAATTACGCATAACTGGCAGTGACAAGTGGAGCCCAACTGGCATTTTGTGACCCTTTATTCACTGCATGGGTTGCACCGCAAGCTCTGCCATAGAAGAGACTCCCACGATCCTGACGTCGGCTGTGTGTGTCGTTGAGGCGATCAGCGTGTCTTATGTACCTGTCAGAAGGCTACTGCTTTTACGCGGTGATCTTAATTTATGAATAAATGTCACGCAATTCCGGGAGGTAAGAAGGAATACGGATTAATTTGTTTGACAATCCCGCTTATTGTCGATAGCTTTTCTATAGTATTGCAGAAAACTGCTAAAAAACGGCTAAACACCAGTCATGTCATCATACCCGCATTCGATCGGGATCTGCATAGGCAATACTTTAAACGATCTGGCGCGTGTGATGTTTTCTATAGTTCGAACAATACTGGTCCAGTCACGTGACTTAATTATAAGCCGCACAAGCGTTCGAAGTGTGTCTTCGTTGGCGCTACGTAGACCCGCACGCAGAGAGGCCCATGGGGGCACCACAGGATTGTATGTTCAGGCGGTACCCGCAGGGTGTATGGGGGGCGGTACTCGGTTCAGGTATACTTGCAGGGTGGGATATGGCTTTCCCAAACCTAAACAAGTATGACTGGAAAGCACCGTGTTCGGTGAGGACCTAGAGTCACACAGACGCCTGACCTGCTTACCCAGGCCCTGATATCCGGGGTCAAAGTTCTTACCCGGCGCCCGGGCGCTTCGTCTGAAATAGGGTTCTTTTCGGTCTGCCAAACATCGATGGTTGTATTCCTTTCGTCTTTTTTCGCCTTTGTCGGGTCTTCCCATAAGCGGCGTCGTCCCACAAGTCCCCGGGGACTGTACTAGCCAGAACGAGGGCAGCCGCTGTGCTGATTGTTCTATAGGGCATTGTGACCCTTAAAGCAGCCACTTGTTGGGGTTTGCGCAGCGTCGCGCTGTTGCTGGCTGTAGACAGTACGGTTGACCGGGGCTGTGAATAAAACTAAAAACTCAGTCACCGGCATAATGAGGAGCCTTCCTGGCTCCCGTAAGCCGTAGTTGTTTAGCATCAGCCGAGCTACCTTGTACAACACCTTAGTAGCTTTTTTTGCTGCCAAACGTATATGTGTTGTGTCTAGTAAACCCCTGTCCAGGTGCATTTTAAGACAACGGGCAGTATTGACAAGCTTGATGTTCTGATAGCTGCTAGCTTCTTTTTTTTATCTACTCTGTATATAGTCCAGAAAACAATCTAAATATTAAATTAACGAGGTCGATATATATATAATATATATATATATATATATATATATATATATATATATATATATATATATATTGCCATAAAGAGGTTCACCGACGGTCCTGCATTCACAACAGACCGTTGGAAGCGGGGAGTGCAAGCAAACAGAAGCATACTCTGTAGACTTACCTGGCATGGCTACCACCAAGATATATGCCTAAAAGGGTACTGCTTGAAAACAGAAGACCGTGTATGTAAATATTGTAACACAGTTAACATTGACCGATACCACAGACCGCAATGCAAGGAAATAGAAGCTGGCTCGATGAATGCAGTAGTGAAAGATGTTATGAGCTGATATGAATGTTCAGTAATAGCTACCAATTTCTGGTGAAATATATATATTTATACATATTTTTTGTGGAGGAGGCCTAAATGCAGTTACGCATTACCGCTACAAGTAGGGAAAAATTATTTTCTATTTTGGGCTTCGTGGGACTCTACTCCAGCGGATGGATGTTACTCCGCTGAGACTCTTATCCACTAAACAGACCTCCCCTTTAATTTAAGCTTTATTCTCTGATGATCCAGATCTTTATAGGACCGGGCTATGAACGACGAGGAGAAGTGGCCCTATTAGATCATTTGACTGGGGTTGCTCATGGGCTCCCCCACCTATAGCCGCACTTTGTCCCAGCCCTTGCAAACCCGCTTAAATTAATTTGCGCCTTTTTTAGCCGCGTAGGTCTTGAAAAGATTCTGCCTATTCTTACATATTCAGTGCTTTATTTTTAACACCTCCTGTGCTACATCCGCTCCCACTTCCCATATCTGGGTCGAAGCCCGAATGTATTCCACGAATTATATTATGCCTTTTCGCGGGGAATCCTGAAATTCGGGATGGGTGATTTCCGCTCTGAACCATCTCTCGCTAATCTTTATAATCTCTACGGTTCTGGCCGCTTTCCATGCCTGGCACTTAAGAAGTGTGTGTTGTGCAGTGTTTTTTACGGCTTCCTCGCAGAAAAATACATGTTTCTGATGTGGCCTACCTTATTCGGTAAAGGTATGACTGGAAGTTGCCATTTCTCGTGCGAACCTGCGGCAGGTAGAAGGTTAGGGCCCCTTCTAGCCTTGTTATCCACGCCCGTATGTTTGGAAGCAATTTGTCTAGGCTATTCCCAGGGACACCAGACGAAATGGCGTCCCACTTGGCTTGCCAGTTTTCTATAATGGCGTTTCTCTTTTTTTTGTTGCTCTCTGTTTTTTTGTTGCTCTCTGTGGGTATGCCAATACCTTACAGGCGCTGTCTCATCTTGCCTTGAGGTCCTAGGGAACATCTGCCGCAAGCAGCAGAGCTTGTGCAGATTGTTCTGTTCTCTTGTATTACTCTAAGGGCTCATTCAACAACAATGGTGAATTCTATTAAAGTTATATTAAAGCTTTTACCTTATTTTACCTTGTCTACTTTCATATATATATATATATATATATATATACATTCTTAGTGCATCGCTTACCGGGTAACGAGTTAAAAACCTATGAAGATTATTCAATATATATATATATATATATATATTCGGACTGGACAAAATGACAAGAACCGTATATTTGGTTCAAGAGTTCTTTCTTACTCATTCGCTCAATAGATGGAAACCGGCCACCATAATAGGACGAAGAGGATGATAACTGAGCGTTCTGCGAGAAAATAGTTTCGAGCGATAGACACCTTTAACAAAAACTTGTAGCCGCTTCTGCTGACGATTCCTGTCCCGTTCTTTGACTAGTATGTACTGTGCCTCAGCTTGGAAGCCCCCGGCGCTTAATTATATTATTTGTGTATGCATGCATGCACATCGTGAGGGATAAAATTCCGATATATAATTTCAACAATCTATTGTAACCTTTAATTGCAAATAAACATGCACGTAATCATATACACATAGGTTGGTGTGACGGAGGCGCTCTTGTCTGCAGCTCCCTGTTGTCAGGTAGTTCTAGCCGGGGTGGCCTAATCGGGACAGAAGAGATCACTGATTTCCTTCATCACGTCAAATTCTGTACAGTAATATTCGTCAAGAGTTTCTTCGTCAAATAGCACGGTCCGATTTGAGATTTTAGTAACTTGATTTATTTTCGAGATTGTCAAATCAATTTACGACTTAGTTTTGCCTCGGTGGATTGGTAATATGAACTCTACGAACAGTTCGAAAACATCTTGGGAGGTTATGCACAATGCAGGTGCTCGATTGAGCGGACCAGGCCGTCCGGTGCCTAATCGCCAATCTGACGTTCGGCTTGCTGTGCAGGGAGACTGCAGCGCTCCTTCTAGACATTTATTCATCGAACATTAGATGAGCTCCGCGACTCCCGTTACAGTTTTTTAAATGTTTTTTTTTTAATGTTGTAATTTGAGTAGTGCAGTCGACTTTCATCTGGCTCTGTGAAAAATTGTGATTTGGTAGTTTTTCTAAACTCGCTCAGTGCTGTTTTTTCTGGTGCAATAACATCAAGATTCCAATGAACACTTGTGTAGCGGCGTGACATCGAGATAGGAGTGACACGTTCTCCAGAGTCGGTGCAGGCATCACGGCAGGTAAATCAACCTGGTTCATTGACGACAACAATTACGTCGCTACCAGAAGTCGCAAGCGGCGACCGGAATCCGCTTTCTTTCGAAGATACGGAATCACCGGGATACGCTCGAAGTGCTGCAGAGGGTCAAGAGGTCGCGGTAGCAGGTACCAACAAATGGAAAGGAGATTAGGAGAAAAAAGCCACAACGGACAGCAGTCAAACTGCAAGCCACCAGCCCGCCGCAATGGAAGAAAGCGTCGAAGACAAGAGCGGCGCAAGGCGGTCAATTTTAGAAAAATCCCTTGGCGCCAGTAACAAGAGCGCTGAATGCAATGGAGAGCCATAGGGCGGCCAACTGGTACCGCAACCGCACAGAGGCGCACGAAGAAGAAGATACAGAGGGCTGGAATGTCATTTGGTGCGGGTGGGTGGCAAAATGGTGCGAGAAAAGGCAATACCAAAGATTCAAACAAATTAGGTACCTACGGCAATTATTTTTGCCGTTGATAGTTATTAGCTGGACACACATTTTAACGTTGTTTGCGCTGACGTCGCTAGACATCGTAAAGGAGAAGTTGGGGAACCTGTTATCGTCGCCGAGGAAGTCGAAGTTTGAGCGTTATTGCTGAACTTCAGTCCAGAGTGAGCGGCCAAATTTCAACTGTAAAGGGGGAAATCTGCGGTATGCATCCGATCCTCAGCGATACAGCTATTGTTACCGCCTTGGGGTCTTTAGGTATTACCGAGGCCATTCGGGTCAGAGCGAAGAACGTTCGAACTGGTGCAGTTACGGCCACAGACTAAGTAATTCTAACTTTTGTCGGAATCAATTTTCCGACGGAAGTTGGTCTGTGCCTACTAACCCACGAGGTGATACTCCCTAGCCGCACCAATGCTACCGCTGCTACAACTAAAACCACATCAAGAAGAGCTGCCCTGGGACGGCACCTTGTTGTCGCAGCTGTGGCTCCGCGAACCATGTTCTGGAAGATTGCAACCGAGCGCCATCGTGTTGCTTCTGTAAATCAAGCCATAAAGCCAATTACGGCAGCTGTCTGCATCGACTTGGACGTATGACGCAATTAAAGAAGTCAGCAATAAGAGTTATCCAAAGAAAGCCCGAGGCCATGCCAGTTAAGATATGTGCACCTATTGCCGTCATTCAGCTGTCATCCTCGTTTTCAAAACGGCCTTTTTCTGCTATTTTTCAGGACCGGGTAATTGTACCCGTGGCGACACCTGGTGCCATGTTGATCAAAGAGCAAAAGCAGATCGCTATTGACGTACCTCAAACTAACACCATTGACGAGGTGGTGCCATGAGTCACAAAGAAAAGACTTAGACCACTTCCCGTCTGCTACGGGCTTAGAATCCCCGCGCGGCGTATCACCGATGCCCCGGGGGCCGGACATGTTGAGGTGTCTAGGGTTAATAGTCGCTCAGCAGTATATGGTTCATCATCTATTCACAAAAAGCATGGCTAAAAGTGTTTCTAAAGTGTCTTTGAATATGTTTTCGTGAAGAGTTTGAACTAGCTCTCCGCTCAGCACTCGAGGAGCAACCTCAGCAGGCCGCTCCACAAGCGGCTTCTAATGTGACGACGTCCGTGGTTTCACTCACTCCAGCCATCGTTATCTTTGACGAAAACTGGCTGCGGATTGTCGTCTGTTACTTCTAATGACTGAATAGACAACTAAATAGTTGACAGTAGACTACACACACCTCTGACGCGAGATAACACCGCAGCGACATCAACGGCAACGTCAACAACACGAGCTCCGGCTCCAATCTTCGCCATCAACTACCTTCACTCGCACTACTCAACGACTGTCCGTTGCCCGCCAAAATCTCATATTGCCTTGAATTGTCCCGCGTGGTGTAAGGCTCACAAGTCCTGCCAAACTGACCAATACGATTAAGCTGATTTGCTCGCACCTAGACCGCAGTCCCGTCTGCCCCATTTTGCAAAAACCGTCCTCGGCAAAAAACGAAGGGAAAGTGTTCTGTGTTCACTTGTTTGGAACAACCTCGATCGATTCAGGAGTCGTGCCCTACTCGACGCCGCCATCAATTCGAACGATCGCGGAGCTCTGAAGAATAACAGAAACGATGATAGAAAAGGGGCTCGGGTGGCAAAGGCAAATAGCGTAAGTAAAGGCCCTGACGCTCTCAAGCCTAGACACCTAAAATATCGTATTAGACAAGGTGACCAAATTTGTCCTCTCCTACTTCCTCTGACGGACTTCTGTAACCTTGTCGTGAACGGCCGTCCACCAGGGTTCGCACTTAATACTTTCTATGAAGCTTACCTCATTTAAAGAAAGAAAATGGAGTCTCCGCCCGAGAGCAGTCTGGAATATTCTGCGGCTATATAGAGCAGTCTGGGATATTTGCTCTTAATTAAAAGTCGGCAAAATTTCTTCCGTTCAACTAAGTCAAGAAGCTTGCTGTCCATGTTGCAAGTGCCTTTGTAAACATGAATTCGGTATTAAAAGACTCGCTTTTCATGCAAGGCAACGTTCTCTGCTCTACGTCAACTACGCAAATGTGACTTGCGAGGACACTTTTTGATGTACGTTTCGATAACCTAAGAAGTCAGCGATCACAACAGCTGTGACTCGAAATGCGTTCGTAAACAGATTGTTTGCTTGGCGGATGGCCAAATGGGGGCATGCAAATTTATATAGCGCTCGCCTGTTTGGCGATTAGTTACGTGTTTCTTTCAGAAATACGTATTTTAAAAACAATAGCATATATGGCCATGATAAGTGTACACACACCCTTTTATGTGACAACAAAGGTGATTTTATGTTTAAAAAAATTAATCATGTGTTGATAAAACTAGAACGGATGCTTCTTTACGCTGTTAGATCAAACGTTCCAGTAATGTACCCTACAGACTACCAGATGTACAGAGGCCTATCCAATCTATTTTGGCGGGAAGAAATCGTACTTTTTAAATGTGTAATACAGCAAGAAAACCCTTGCGGCCCGGTCTTTTTTGCCTGGCGATTTTTCAGTTACTTTTTGTCGTGGAGTCAAAATTTAAGATGTCGTTCTTAGACGATGGACCGACTGGCGGTGTTCTTGATTCCGCCCTTGGTGATATGCAAAAAGTAATCGATTTCGGTGTAACCTCAGGATTGCAATTTAATGCTTCAAAGTATGAGTTGTACGTTTCGTCATCCCATTCCGCCTTTCGTGACGATTGTTTTCTCCGGGTGCAGGACATGTTTCCTGACATTAAGCTATGCACCGATGAAAACATCGAGCCTCTTGAAGCTCCCCTCATAATGGCTTTCACAAAACTCTCCCCGAGCAGGAAGTGCGAGCTAATGGATCTCTGGTATTCCAGGTTAAAATCCCTGGATGCGCATCTCGCACTATATTTGATGCGTACTCGTTGCTAAAGCTAATTTATATATTTTGCTTTATGGGTGCAGAGGGGCATTCAAGTCAATATGTCGAGAAGCTAAGACAGTGTGTAAAGCAGGTCTTAAATCTGAATGTGGATGAAGTAAATTGAGACCAGGCTATCCTTCCCATATTAGCCAAGACCCTAATAATCCAACGTACAGATCTGAATCGGGTGGAATTCTAGTGTTCAATCACCAATCTCCAAAAAATCGATTTCATTGGTATCTCCTCCAAACACCAAACCTTTCCTAGATTGGCTTTTGGAGTCCAAAAAAGGATTTCACCGCCCGACGCCGCGTGATTCTTGACACACGCCATGGATGCTGAGCCTTATACTTAATAAGTGATTTGTTTTCCGTTTAAAACATTATGTATATGCCACACATACCATGCGCCTCATACCTGCTCCCTTTGCAACACAGCGGTGTCGCCGACGGGAGAACATGACCTCAGCTGTTCTAGAAGCTGCGGGAGACACTCGCGCCACGCCGCCCTCTACGACGTGATTCTAAAGGTACTTTAATCCACTGACGTGTCTTGCAGGAGGGAGTCAGTCGGACTAGCAGCAGATTTAGCCATATGGACAAATGGGATGACCTTGGTTTCGTAGTACTCCAAAAAGGCCCTTGTGCGGGACGCAGGAGTTACAGGTTACAGGAGAATATATTGTAATACTTCTAAGAGAAATGGAAAAAAATCGGTAAGTGAAAATGATGAGAAAAGTGCAGTGCAATTTTTGCTGCAGAGAATATCAACTCAAGTTGGAATGCCCTGAAAATGCGACCGCGGTGCTAGCTTGTTACCCTCAGACAGTGGTTTACCGGAATTTTATATTAAATATAGATTGCCATTTATATTATGTTACATACATTAAATATAGATTGTTTTGATTGTTATGATTTAGTTAAATAACCTTAAGTCGCGTCCTTCGAGTTCTGAAACCGCTGGTCAACAGTCGAGATCGCTCTCCTCTTGTGCGGTTATTTCTTAAGAGAACCGAGCTGTAGCCTTTTGCATCCATAGCAGAAACTTAAAATGACTTTGCCCCCTTGGTGCCTCGCCTTCCGTTAGGTCAAGGATAGGCAGATCCAGATAAAGAGAGGGATCGATTTGCTCGATTAGTACTAAAGGACGGGTTTGCATTGTCTATCGAAGGTCTTGCTTGGTCAACATCGTCTCGTTTTGTTCCTTTGTGGAGATCTTTTACTTTAAAGGTTATCAGTGCAGAAAGATTGGCATCTCATTTCAATGTAAGTGAGTCAATGATGATGAGGATGCGGATGCACACTGCGTTGTTCCTACGACTATCAGTCGCATGTCCCTGCAGACAAGCCATTGCACTCCAGTGACCTTTGCGTTGTATTGCGCGGGATCAATAATGTTCCATAATCGCTTTACAATGTCTACACGGAGTCGCCATTCTCCTTCTAGACAAGTATGGATGTGCCGCCCAGGACACATCTTTTTCGTTTGGCAGGTTATCCTTTTCTGTTTCTCCCAAATGTCACCGTTACGTAGTCGTTGTGCTTTCCGGCCACACACTCACGGAGCTAAAGCCCCTTGCCTCACCTTAACTACTCATGTAGCACGAAATTCCCCCAGCTACGCGCAGCTCGTCTGTATTCTCTAAGAGCTCATGCCTTATTGATAAGTTTGCTCTCTTCGGATTGCCCGGAGTCCTTCGGCAACCGGACTGCCCCAGGGCTCGTGTAATAGTGCGTCCGTCGTTTTGCACTGTATCAACTTTCTTTGCGTTTTCCCTGCTACTCCTTGAAATTGTGTGGCCACATTTTTGTAGTCAACAGAGTCAGCCGAGTTTTAATTTCGTGCTATAAAGAGCCAAATAGGACTATCCTTCAATATGCTTGTTTTAAGCTGAGACACGTTGCTGTACGTATGGCAGGGCCACTCCTTCGTCAGAAGATATTTTAGATCGCCTGCTGTTTTGCAGTTCTTGATAAGGTCATCTATGGCCTTTGTCTTCTCCGTGCGTAGTTAGCATGCCCGGCGTGTACTAATAGGCGAAACTTTCGACTCATCAGGAAGCGGATTGGTTTGCTGTCGTTCGACCTTCGTCTTCTCTTCCTTTACCATATCTCTGATAACAAATTTTAGTTTTTCAGACGAGTTCCTGGCAACGTTATGCATATTATTTACACTAGCAGTAATCTCATATTATTCTATTAGGCGCAATGCTCGCGCTTGTCGAGGTCTCTTCGGTTCATCCACCCTGTCCGAGTTCCCCGCAACTCGGGATTAAACTCGAGATCACCCGCATTTGCTAGATAGACACTGGCACGCATCCACTTCTACTAACAAGGTTGTTTATAGACAAGCTGAGAATACATCTACAGCTGATTCTCGCGTAGCTTGTCCGTAGAAAGAATATTAAATAATGTTTATATTGTTAAATACATTTCGAGATCATGTTAGTTGCCCAAAGATACACTTGAACAAGACTCGTCGAACCAACATAGAAAAAGTGGCTGACAGTAGCTCCAGTTCTAATATTTTAGAATACTTTCTAGAGCTCCGGTTGACCCCAACGCTTTGTTTTAAAGCGACCTACAGTACATGTAGTGTCGCTCATTAAACAATCACGCATCTGCTCTTATCGGAGATTTTCAGTACCTATTACAACAAAACTTTACATAAAGCACACAAAACTAATCGCGTCACACTAGATCATTTGGCAATATTGTTCTAGTATAGGGGTACGACCTCGGAGTGTCCGGTTGTTGCATACGTATAAGTAGACATATTACTAGTCAGTCTAACATTTCCAAGAAAATGTCCTGGAAGGTTAACAGTGTTATTACTTGTCCACTTTGTTATCGTGAAGGCTGCTAGTAAAGGTCTTTCTATTATTGCAACGCATAACTAACCCCAAATCTCTAAAACAGTCTGTATATTTGCAAGATGGGTGTCTTATACAAATTATTTACTAGCATTAGCGAGAAGTAACAGGACCCCTCAAGCAGTTTCTCGAGCCGCCGCATTGGGTATCTACGGTGCTCTTGCTGCTCTTACTGGACGCCTATACAGCGTCTGGTCATATTAACCCATGCCGCTGTCATTACGTTCTTTTAGGTTTGTCCTTTGCCGTTGTGCATATGTCTCATATTCTCCATATATCTCTCTTTCTCTGTTTTTGGTGATGTCGATAGTGTATTGCCCCGGAAGCGCACTTTTTTGAAACATGTTTGCTTCTAACTTGCTCTAACTCGAGGTAGGTGAATACTTTATATGGCGAGGGATTTCTCATCCGGTTAGAGTTTGATTAAGACAAATCCTGAGCTACGATCGTTATTTCCTGATAGCAAGGTAGTAAAAGTAATAGTAAATCGCGTGTGTATTATGCGACGTTCATTTGTTTAACATTACTTTTGTTTGCATTTGTCATGATTCAACATGGTCAAAAAGATTTAAAACACTAGTATTTTCTTTCGTTCTTTAGCAATACTTTAAACAACTTACGAGATTACATATGTGTTCGAATTTTTGTCATAAAGCAATATAAATTTCAGATTTGAGTATCGGAGGTTGATCAACGTTCTCCTAATTTATTTCACCCCCTTACAAGCGTTGCGCAGACAATTTCGTGTTTGAGATTTACGGCTTTCATCAAAACTAGATAATGTAGATATCTCCGTACATTAGTTCGTCGAGATACTTGCTGTAGAACCTCTGGTAGTTCACGCCTTTCGGCGCACATATAAGAGCCCGCATATGCTAGCCATCTAACTTCCTCCATTTATTGACGTTGTTCCGAGAGCAGTTTGGTGCTCTTTCGCCTCTTGACGTGCATTGACTGCATTTTAAAGGATTCGTGAAGAAATCGACAGTACCCTAAAAACATACGAATACAAATCACTAGTCAGCTTTACCAATAAGGTGAGCGGCTTAACTTGTTCATCTAGTCGAATGAAAGAAAAGTAAGTATAGTCTGTTTAACCGCATCTGGGACGTTATATAAATGAGTGCACCCGTTCTTCTATTTCAGTGACAGCCGAGATTCTCGGGGATGCACTTATTGTAGCCCCACTGATTCGAACGGCAGCCCTTCATGCGTTAGCCTGTTCTGCTAAAAAGCCAGCCGATTGGGCCACCTCAGAGCGCAGCCACAAGCGTTGTCGCACGTTTGTCTACGTGTTCGGCTATACGCCGGAAACAGCTGAGGGATCTGTCTCACATCGGGCCGGCGCGACCCACGGTGAAGAACTACCGTACTTGTTCGGATTTCCACTGTTGGCTATGCGTTCATCTGCATCAAATGTCGCTCCGTCTCCTCCGCCTAGCTTGGCGCCAACATCACGCGGCAACGGCTCTGATACAACTGCGAACAACACGATAAGAAATGACCGGGCCATCGCTGAAGCTCTTATCTCGTACTGGACAAACTTTGCACGAACTGGGTGCGTATGTGTGGAGAACAATCGGCGTGCTGTACGGATAGACCTGCGCCATAGGATGGCTAAATCTTCATATTTAGCCCGAACGCAATTAACGCTGCAAATTGTTGAAACTCCGTGTCGGCAATACGAAACCAACCGTAAATGTCCTGAAATTGCTAGACGATACAGTTATCGCAGCCGGTAACGTAATCGGTAATTCTCAACTTTCCCTGTTCAGCTAGTGTTGTATTATATACTATTAGTATTGTTCCTTGACGGTATTGCCTTTTCCTATGACAAAATGCTTAATACCTGGCGTGTTAGGGCACTTGACGAAACATGCTATGAGTTTCTAAAAATCTATACGTATGACTGACACACTCGTATTACTTATGTTCCCGTCAATGCGACAAGTGTCCTTTATTCGGTCAGCTGTTTTTAATTCTTATATGATTGTATAATGTCTAACCTGTCTAACGAATCTTCAGAAGTATACCACAGGCTCATTTTCCTGCTTACTTAGCCAGAAATAAAGGCCGACCATAAGCCTACAACCCCACTTAGTCTGATTAGAGCAATATACACTGTGAGGACATCAAAATATTCTCCGCAGAGATCGGCTTTCTCAAATGAGCAAGATCGAGACTAAATAAACGTTTGGTAGTAGGTGGTAGTTGCATACGCCTCCGGTGCAAGTTCGGTTTTTGGCAGCTAAGTCAACATGTTACAGTCGTAAATCTAACACATACGAGGACTTAGGAATTATATAGCAATTTTTTGTTTGTACATTTAGCGAATGAATTTTCAACAAAATAATTAGTACATTCTAATAAGATTGGCAGAATTCTTAGAAGTTTTTATTTTTGTCGATTCGCTTTACTAGCAAGCCAGCGGCAACGCACCTAAATTGAGATCCGGCTGCCGTCGATAACCTCTCAAACGCCGCAGACTTGAAAAGTTTTAGAGCTACTATTCTTTAGAACATTTAAAAAGACCTTAAGCTCTACAATTCAATGAAGATACGCAAGCAGTCGTCGTTTTATGTGTACTAGCAGATAACACTGTAATTTATTCTTATGCATTATTTTCTCAAAAACCTAAAGCAGAATAAGGACGAAACTTTCTTTTAGCAATGCGCAATAGCAATACCACACTACAAGCTGTACAAAGTATATGCATACTACAATTAGTAACAAGCTGAGCTTGTTTTAATCGTCACTCATTGCTCCTACAGTGATCCGAACTTGGGGCCAACGACAGTGCAGCCAGAGAATGCTACAGAAGGCAAAGTGCCTGTGAACACAGGAAACAAGGACAAGGAGAGAGGCCGTTATGACCGCGTCGCCTGGCCTGCCTATGACCTCACGCATCAGAAATACCTTTACATTGGAAGCAAGCCAAAGATAAAGGAACATTACCATGCGCATCGGCTCGCTCTTTGGAACCACCTCATACCTCAGCTACACCGGTTAGCTCATAGTTGCCCGCTTAGCACATCTCGATCGCAAACCTAGATTTATTCGTTGATCTCTTATGCTTCTCACTCGTGTCGGCGGTAAATAAGTGATTCGCTACAATTACGCAACTCAACCGTGCTTATTTCAAGAATGATTAATTATAAATAGACTGCGAGTATTATATATAATAATAGTCACTTAGATCTTCAACAATGAATATTGCATAGGGGTGCATGCAGGGTAAAAAAATTCCAAACGTCCACGACAATTAAAGCTAATTACGTATGCAAATTGACGGGTGAGCACTGTACTTATCGTGAAATAATTAAATATATGTTGTATGATTTAGAATTTAATGATTGTTTTATTCGCTATATATATATATATATATATATATATATATATGATTTAGAATCCAATGATAGTTTTATTCGATATATATAAATATATATATATATATATATATATATATAGGGTGTTGCAGGAATATTTGAAGCGCGATATAGAGAATTGTAGAGCTTATTAAAGCAAATATTTTTTCCAATGGAACATGGTCTCTGAGAAGTCTTGTTTTGGAGTGAGAGTGAAATTACTACAATTTGTGACACTAGTGTTTTTGCCCGACATAGGAGCACAAAATGTGCTGTTGCGAGACAAATCTTCCTAAACAGAAACTAAGCACACCATCGTGTTCGTGATAAAATTCTGCTCCATCTGAAGAATATGCAAGGCCGGTCAGAAGACGCGACATGGTCGCTTAGAAGAGGATTCGCCAAAAATCAAGTTATTTATTAGCGTTCACGCCAAATACTTTAGAATCATAACCCTACAACCACTCACAGCGCTCAAAACGGACATATTCAGCCAATGCGCAATTCATGGCGATTTGGTTGGCATTTTGGTACCAAACATGTGTCAATGCGAGCTGTGGTTGCGAAGTAATTACGATTTTTCGGCGGGATGTCCAGATTAAGTGCATGTAAAATGACTGTGTGGCGACGTTCACTACCGCCGACGTGTCGCGCGACAGCCGCAGCGCGTCATTTTTCATGCACTTAATCTAGACATCCCGTCGAAAATCGTATTTACTCCGCAACCACAGCTCGCATTGCCATACGTTTGGTACCAACATGATCGTCATGAAATGCGCATTTGCTGCGTATGTTCGCAGCTTTGAACACGTGGGTGGTCGTAGGGTTATGATTCTCGGCCTTCATTGACCTAACAATGGTCAATGAGGCGGCCTTTCCACTGGTGGTAGAGTGGAGGGTGAGGGAGACGGAGGAGACCATGAGTGACCACAGATACATCTGTTTCACCATCAGTACCCCCGAGGTGGCCCTCGCCCCGCCCCCTAGTAAGAGATGGCAGATGCGGAAACTTGACGCCAAGATTCTAGTGGCTGAAATAGACGAGGGTTGCAAACAACTGGGAGACACGGTGGGGGATGAATATCAAATAATTAGCATACTCTCTACAGCATGCGAGAAAGCTGCTCCCTCACAACACCATGAGAGCCGCCACCCTCCAAATTACTGGTGGAACAAAGGGATCGCAGCTGCCCGCAGGGCTTGCATTAGGCTAAATAGGATTTTCACGAGAACACGCAGCTGGTTAACGCAAAGAAAACGACGGGTGGGATTTTACGGGGAGCGAGAGACCGCAAGAGCTGAATCCCAATTGACGGAGTACAAGGCTGCTCGATTGAGACTCCGAGGACTCATCGCCAAAAGTAAAGCCCGAGCGGAGAAAGAGCTGATAGACGCGGTGGAGAGCGACGTATGGGGCCTGCCGTACCGAATAGTTATGGCCAAACTCCGGAGACCTCCCCCGAAACTCCCCCCGGATGTGCTGCGGGAGACTGTAACCGGTCTTTTTCCGGCACAGCCGCGGAGAGAAAACGAGGAGTTCTCGGTCACCCCGGAAAACATTCCGGAGGTGACGCTGGAGGAGGTCGAACAAGCCCGGAATCGGTTGGCAACTGGTAAAGCGCCCGGCCTAGACGGAATTCCTCCAGAGGTAGCGAGGCTACTGGTCAAAAGGTGGCCTAAGGTCTTCCAAGACCTTGCCAACAAGCTTTTGAGAGAGGGGAGATTCCCGAGGCTGTGGAAAAGGGCAAGCCTGGTTCTAATCCCCAAACCCGGGAGGAAGACGGGGCCTTCGGCTTACCGGCCCATATGCCTCATTGACGCCATGGGTAAGCTCCTGGAGAACGTTATAGTCAAGAGACTAAACGACGAGATTCAGGAAAAGAACGCCCTATCAGATGCCCAGTACGGCTTCCGGAAGGGCAGATCCGCATTAGGGGCTCTAAAGAAGGTTCTGAAACGGGCGGGTGAGGAGACTATGAAGACCCCTAAAACAAGGGGATTCGTGCTCCTGATCCTCCTGGATGTCAAAAATGCCTTCAACACAATGAATTGGAAAGTAATTGTGGAGGCGATGAAGAGGAAGGGCTTTTCCCTCTACCTCCGTCGAATGATTTCATCCTACCTGGATGACAGAGGCTTGGTTGCAGGGGGGCAGGAGTACGAGGTTACTGCCGGAGTCCCACAGGGCTCGATTCTAGGACCCGTGCTCTGGAACATAGCTTACGACGGGGTGCTCGAGATCCCAGGTCTCCCGTATGGGGTGGAGACGTTGGCGTACGCCGATGACCTTGCACTCATGATAACGGCCAGGACCGAAAGAGCCCTGGAGAGCGCCGCCAATGAGGCCTTGTCAATGGTGTCCGAGTGGATGGAGTCCCATCACTTGAAACTGGCACCCGACAAGACGGAGGCGATGTACCTAACAGGCAGAAAGAGGACGACCGGCATTAACCTCGTGATGGCGGGCCACCCGATAGAAATCAGAAAGAAGGTAAAGTACCTTGGGGTCATGCTAGACACCGGACTGACCGGATCGGCACACGTTAAGTACGTGGCCGAAAAGGCCCAAAGGGTCTCCCTGAACCTGGCGCGGATCATGCCTAGGGTCGGTGGGGTGGCTGAGGTGAAAAGAAGGCTCCTGGCCTCGGTGGCCGAATCAACGGCGCTATACGCAGCCCCAGTCTGGGGGGACATGGCAATGCGGACGGCGAAAAATAGGGGGGGCACTAAGGTCGACCCAACGAACGCTGGCAATCAGGGTAAGCCGGGCGTATCGAACAGTCTCGACCGAAGCTCTCCTGGTCCTAGCCAAAATGCTGCCATGGGACCTCCTAGTGGCTGAACGAAGTAAAATGTATCTAGACGAAGGTCTGGATCTCACCAGGGCCAGGAGTGCCACCATATCGGCCTGGCATGAGGAATGGGCGCAGGTAAGACCCGGTGTGACCCCAGGGAGCTGGACCAAGAGTCTGATACCGGACCTCAGGGTATGGTATGACCGCCGACACGGGGAGCTTTCCTACTGGACGACTCAGGTTCTGACCGGACACGGCCAGTTCCAGAGCTACCTGTAAGGATCAAGAAGGCCATCAGCGATATCTGCGTACTGTGCGACTCTGGAGAAACGGACAACGTAGAGCATATGTTCTGCGGTGTGATGCTCTCAGGGAAGCACGGGACGCAGCACCAACCGCCTGTGAGGGGCCGACCCATCAAGGAGGTGGTCTCCCATATGATGACTTCGGCGGAGGCATGGAGGGAGGCGACGAACTTGTTCGACGCTGTTTTGACACTCAAGACAGCCAAGGAAACGGCCAGGCGGGAGAGGTTTGAGCGGTAAGAACTTTATTTTTGGCGAATTCTCTTCTAAGCGACCATGTCGCGTCTTCTGACCGGCTTTGCATATTCTTCAGATGGAGCAGAATTTTATCGGTTGTCTCGCAACAGCTCATTTTGTGCTCCTATGTCGGGCAAAAACACTAGTGTCACAAATTGTAGTAATTTCGCTCTCACTCCGAAACAAGACTTCTCGGAGACCATGTTTATTGGAAAACATATTTGCTTTTACGAGCTCTACAATTCTGTATATTGCGCTTCAAATATTCCTGCAACACCCTGTATATATATATATATATATATACTCTGTCTATTTACAGACATCGTACACAAATAGTAAAGATTAATAGTGTATGTAAAACGGCATCGTTAGCTCTTCCTTACTAAACGTGTCCACTGTTGGACGTAGGTCGGGAGGTGCAGACGTCGCCGCATCACATCATCTTCTCGAAGATCACGATGATCCTGGCTCATTTGACGGCACGGTCGTTAAGAAGGAGCTGATGAGGACGGGTGGTCCGCCAGCGGGCAATGAACAACGAACTACACTTGACGACGGAGTACGTGGACCTTATGCCGCTTCTTTCCTAAACTAGAGTCGACTGGAATGGGACAGATATGGAACACTAGCTGCTAGAGCAAACCGGCTTCCAACGATACGTCGATGTTCTTAAAGGGCTCAAATCTCTGGTGGCGGGTGGTCTCCTTCTAGGTACTACCACAAATGCATCACGACCTGGTCGCGTCCGTATCGGACGCTGCGGCCGCTGGTAGCGCCGAAGAGAGCCGACGTGGTGCAGCTGCGTCGGCATCAGTCGCCTCGAATGGGACGAAAGCGGGCGGAGGCGCTGTGAATGCGTCAGGTGGTGGTGGTCGGGCAGGGCCGACACCGGGTGAAACGGAGGCGAAAGGCTCGCTTTCGGTCGAGCGTGGCCTGCTTCTTCAGTCAGGAGGCTACTCAACCGCGCTTGGTGTCACCGTGGCCGTTGGCTGCTCGCTGCTTGTGTTAAACTTGCTTGTGTTCGCAGGCGTCTACTACCAACGAGTGGACTCACAAAATCACGCTACGAGGTTCGCAAAACAAAGAAATTGTCGGTCGTCCGGGGATAGCTCTCCCGATAGAAAGGTATGGCCGGTTAACCCATATACATGTATGACTTTTGAGGTTCCATTTATGACAAATTTATTTAATTTCATTACATGTCGAAGCATATATTTTGCAAACACATTATATATATATATATATATATATATTTATTTATTAATTTATATATATATGCATGCCGGTAAAATTAAGTATGTATATATATATTGGGTCCTTTTAAATCTCTTTCGCTTTCGTGAAACGTTCTGCACTGTGCTTCCGTAAGTAGACTACATTTCTCCATATTTTTAGTTACCTTTTTTTCTTTACACAACGTTTGAACAGTATAGATAAGAAACTGATCACCGTGATTGTCAGTATATGTTTGGGTCGATTTGTGAGCCTTTCCTTTTATAATGGATGACTTGCGCGCTGCATTTCCAAAACCTGTCTAAGCAATGAAAAGAAGGTTCTCTGAAAACACTGAAAATTGGATTGACATGTTGAACATATGCGCTAAAAACGTACCGGACAGATCATAACGCTCTTGAATACTTTCGATTGCGTCTTGCGTGAAGCCTGCCTCAAATTGCAATTAATTGACTTGGCCTCGCTTACAACTGCACCAGAATTACTCTAGTGCAGTTGGAAACGCCGGGGAACATCCACCTGTGTACCTGTATCCTCGATGTCAGCTTTCCTTCTTAGATCCTTCATTCGGCGGTCTTTTCATAATAACATGATGGATACTTTCAACCATTTGTGGCGTAATGACGTCAACTGAGAGCGCTTTACCTTTGGTTAATGTGCGGTCACGTTTGAATTCATTAATAGCAATGCTTGTGAGGTGTACCCGTTCACTTTGTTCAACTTGGCCTTGATTTTCGCAACCGTCCTTCTTAAAAATTAAGTGTGTGCCGCTTGTAATTCAATTGTCTCATGTGCCTAAAACTTGATATGTAGCAGTGTAAAGAATGTTACTTACTCGCCATTCACTACAAATATCTTTGTGGCATCACCTCGTGGAATACTGGTCACTTATTGAACGAGCTACGTACAAGTTTATTTTCAGTTAGTGTGAAATGTGTTTCTTGAAACTACATAAACATTTTCCTCATAATTTTCAACCTTTGCAGACATTTTCGCTACGCGTCCAACTAAATATATATGACGGACACGTTACAGCAATAAGCATACCTCGTCCATGCTTAGTATAGATCGATCCTTGCAAAGTAAAGCCAACTGGTTCAGAACGTTAGTGTTTGAGCCAAAATAATATAAAAGCGCACAACATTCCATGCCTTCTTTCGTGAAGGAATACGTTATTCATTGACAAGACGCGATGTTTATAGAACTCGAATCTAAGATAGTAAACTATTTTACGACTGGTCACTAAAAACGCAATTGCTCTCAACTGATTTAGCCCCCGACATGTATAACAACTTTAGCGTAACCTACAAGTTGTAAACAATGTCGTTTTTGGTAAGAAAAGTTGTCCCGGGGGGTCGAATCCACATCTAATGCTATCAGGACCCCTCCTATTCCCCACATTTCCATATCTGAGAAGTTCTTGCTAGCATTACTGCACCACATACACACAAATGCATGCACATATGTCTGACAATCTAACGATAAACACCGTACATAGTGCAAAGTAGCGTTCGTAATTTAGCCTGTTTTCTACTATCTGCCGCTTATTGTCGTGTCGTTGTGTGCGTAGGCAATGAAGAGATTATCTTCGCGTAAAGAAAATGGAAAGGCAAACGAAAGCACTGTACACGCGCAGTCACTCGTCTCGAAAGTTGACTCGTGCAACTTCGACAACCTGGATGATCTTGTTACGAGCCTCGCCAGCCTCAAGGGTAGTAGCAGCACCAACAACACAAATACAATCGCTACGGGCGGGGCCCTCAAACAACAACAGCAACAGCAGCATCAAGAGCTTCTAGCAGCCGCAGCGACACTGCTGCGATCTCAAGGCAGTCAACTCCATCAGCAGGCTCTTCATTTAGGAGACAATCCGCACAGTAACCCGCCATCGCAGCAGCAACAGCAGCAGCAGCAGCAGCTATCAACCACGCTTAGTCGACACCTACAGCAGCAGCAGCATCCGAGTGTCACAAAGGACGCCATCACAAGTAAAGTCACACATTATATACTGCCTGCTGTTTCACAATCGGATTAAAACGCGGCCACCAAATGCATGCATATGCAGTTTCCAAATGCACGTATATGCAGTTTTCTGATACATTGATATGTATATGTATATCTAAGTGGCGACGTGTTCTAGGGACTAGAATGAGTGTCATGGCTGTTGTCTGCCAGGGTGAAGCCGGTTCGATCCTCGTTGATCCAATTTTCTTTTGAGGCCACAATGATAGTTGGAGAATCTCAAAACGTCCGCTTATGTGGCCGCTCTGAGCGTCCCTGATATAAAAGGGTAAAACGTGTATAAGGGTATATATGTCAAACAAATATTAAATCAGGGTGGTTTTTAAAAGCCATTGGAGAGCAGTTGGATTCTAAGATCCTAGCAACGCATTTCCGATATTAAACTATTTCCGTAAATCCTATACATTCAACAAGCAAACATGTTAATAGCGGATCTGGTATGATTGATATTATTAATTCGTTTGACATCTGTACCTAACTATAGCTGTCACCTTTTATATTAGAGCTGCTTTGTCGCATGAATCAAACCGGCGACCCCTGGTGAGCATAACTAGCAACCTAGCTCCCTAGGCTGCGCCGCCACCGTATAAATGCATTGGTGCAGAGTTCTATTAAGGTGTATACTCACCTTGAACATAGTGAAATGAGAGACTAAATTTTTCTCAATTCACAATGAAACTAGGATAGTAAGACATAACTTAACTACACTCACAACAATGACGCTTGTGTTACTCCGGTCAAACTTTACTATTATTTTCTTTGGTTTATCAACAACCTAATTGGGTAAATTATACACAGCTCGTACGTATCGAGCACACAGACGCCCGTATACGCATTGCCATTTCTCATTGTGTAGCATTGGAACTACCCATGCTTGGTGAGTGCTTCCGAGACATTATGCGTCAAGTCTCTGCAGGGGTAGTTAAGCGATGCCCAAATGACAGCCGTTGTCATTTGCCCCTGACGTGGTGCAGAGGGGGTGCTCCGACTTTTCTACCTACGCGTTCATTGTTGCTTCCATAGTTCTCCAGAGACCCAGATTCCCGTTCTGCATCGCTTACTACCCTCGCTGGACAAAAAGCCCCCGAGTAGAAGGCGATTCAGGATCAGCAGTACCTCAGTTGAAGTAATTAGGTAAACCCAGGTAACACGTACGACCACCCCTTCTGCGATGAGCGTTAAGCTCTCCTGTTCCGGTAGTGCATAGGGCCATATTTGTCCATACGGGGGCAGTGTAAGCTTCGTCAATTCTAGGACTGTCGCGAGAAGCCTCCGTCTCGCTTTGTAAGGATACTCCCTCCCTCGGGAGTATCCTTGCGAGGTTTTGTACACCTTTGCTCATCTTCTTTGCGAAATATCTAATATAGGGCGTCCCCGTGAGGCCATTGGCCTCCGTTTTTAAAGACATATCATATGCTCTGCGAGTGTACGCTGCATGCCACGCTTCGATTTCCAATTTCCCGTTAGGTACAAGGCCTAATCTCTAGTACGGAGGTGTCTGGTCGGGCTTGGTAGTACACACCTAAGAAACTAGCTTTTTCCAGGGTGCACGGCACTGACCGGCGCCAGTTGCGGGGTGACGCCTGTGACAGAGGTCTTAGCGTGTCTTGGTTGTTGTTGCGTGTGTTGGAGAATTATTGCGCCATTTTGAAGCCTAGCCTTAGCTGTGCAGTGCATCCGGCTTCTCGACAACCTTCCGCTCAGCATAGCGATTAGTGGGGGCGAGATAGTGCCAATTGTTGGCCATCCATGTCTCCAACATTTCAAAAGCTTGGTTCGCTGATTTTGTTAGAGATGCCTCCTTTCGTGACGGTCATGGCTAGGTCATCAGCACACGCAGTAGTCTCCACACCCAAGGACAGGTTAAGAATACGATGGACATCGTCGCATTTAACCATCAAGTTGAATTAAAATCACGACGATGCGCGTCGTATGGCTTTGGAATGTCTTCTCTCCGACCCATGTGAAACTTGCTGAAGTATATTTATCGTCGACCACTCCCCTCTAAAACCGTAGTGCGCGTTCGGCAATTCCTGTTTCGAGGCAATCCCATCATTGAATTGCCCCCCTATGATGTTTTTCACCAGTTTGCCAAGTGTATCAGGCAAACAAATTGAACGAATCAGAGCCAGTTTAGCTCGTTTCCACTGAGGAAGAAATTGTCCCTCACGTAGAATGTCCGTGATTGCCTCCACGGGCATTCGGGATTGACGCTGCGCTATTGTTTGTACCACGGGAGGAATCCCATCCAGTACCGAAGCCTTTCGAGCTCCTCTGGTTACGCTGGATGAAAAACGTCTCCTGGGGTCGCCTAGGCTCTCGCGGAAAAAGTGCTGCAACTCTGTCATTAAATGCCTACTCGTACGTCATATCGCTACCGTAGCTAGTAGCGTATATTCCTATGTCAATTTATTTCATTTTTCGTAATTAATTTATAGTGTTATTTTTTTAAACGTCTTTGTCCTAGTTAAACCTTACCGTAGTTTGTTCATATTATTAGAGGCATCCAACATATAAATTAATCTATTCCTACATAAATTAGCTAGATTCAAACCCGTTTTAATAAATATAAGATAACCCTATCTAAATGCTATGTATTATTTCTATATAAGTCTCAAAAATTGTGGACACGGTATGTATTGACACCACTTGCAGGTTATCAATTGCTTTTTCGACTTGGCTTTTTATAGGTTTTCGGGAACTGATTCTATTAAATGCTACAGTAGCCTCTAAGTAAGTGAATCAACAAAAAGTACTACACTACCCCTACTTCGAAGAATGTCGTTTTTTGCCAACGGTCGTTTGTCGACCGAATGTCGTTTTTTGCTACCTTTTCAAATGATAACTGCAACTGTTTCTTAATAATAGCTAATGCTAAGCCAAATCTCGTCCATGTAATTAATTATGCTCTGCAAGCTTCGTTTAACCCTAACGAAATTATTTATAGAAACCGCAATTTCAACTGCGTACACTAGAGAAGTGGCCTACTCTCGGGTCCAACTTAACGGGAGCAACGAGCTAAATCAATCGCTCTGGGCCATCTCTGTTGCTTGCGTCACTCTCTCCACAGTTCCCGTGTCATTGACAGTGTACAGTTATGTTTTTAAAAGCAATTGATCAGCAAGCTTTAACAATCGGTCAGGTGCCCTCTTATTGCAAATTTCTCTTTAATTTTGCTTCTAGGCCTCAGGTCAGAGGTAGTCTTAGGATTAATAAATATCGCATGCAGCCGTCTCCTTGATTTATATATATATATATATATATATATAGTTTTACTAGATATAACGTGAGTTAGCTTTTAAGTGAATATATGTATGCATATATTTATTACAAAATTTAACTCTCTGACAACCACATTTTAGACGCTCGTAATGGGCTAAGTTGCCTGCGGCACGATATCGTCTAAATGCACCTGTCGTTATCGCGTTCTCGTTACTGGATTTATATAGGCTTTCTCCTGCAGATGTATGTAGCATAAAGCAGCAGGGCGATGACAACCACGTCCAACAAATACAATCAGCAAAGCCGGGACTTGAACTTGCGATTGTTTTGCTAATCGTGGTCGTAATGGCAATGCCCTGTTTCGAACGGTGCGTTAGCCGCCTAAGCCAACGCCGCTACAAAAAGTGTGCACCAATCAATTGTAGATGTGTCAAATAGTGTTGTTACGCTATATTTTTGGAACTATCGTTAGTAATGCTTAACTCTTTTTGCGTACTTCAGGTGCACTTTAAACTGCCATCAGGAGGAGGCCCAATGTCGGATTACATCTGCGCGGATGCCGGCGGAACAAGCCGATCTCTCGAGCCTGGCGTAGCTCCAGAAGGACTTGACCTTGTTGCACAGTCTAGCACACACTTCGAGGCAATACAGTGCGTAGTTCATATTTAAGTAGTAATAGTTATAGTTTGTGTAAACTAATGCTTGGTTCACACTACATATGCAGGGCGGTCGTCAAAGTTGATTAAGGTGCTTTGTAACATTGTTGCAAGTTATAAATATTACAGTATCGCTCGCCGAATGCGCTAAGTACTATATCAAACGACGAACTGTTAGACGCATCGGTGGAATTAAAACGATCTTATATATATATATATATATATATATAGGGGGTAGACCCCACACGGGCTAGATTAGCTACTTTGGACTCTTGGCAGAAAGAATGGGTGAGGGCAGCAGCTCCTGGGGGGGGGGTCACCAAGGGTCGCTGGACCAAAAGTCTGATCCCCGGACCTACGGCAATGGTACGACTGCAGACACGGCGAGCTATCTTATTATGCGTCCCAGGTGCTGACCGGCCACGGTCAGTTCCAGACGTATATGGTTAAGATTAACAAAGTTCAAGTCGACTCCTGCGTACTATGCGACTCGGGGGAACCGGATGATGTAGAGCACACTGTTCTGCATTGTGGGGCCCTCCGGGAAGCGCGGGACGCGGGGGCGGCCACTGTGCGAGGCCGACCAGTCAACGAGGTCGTCACCCATATGATGACTTCAGCGGCGGCCTGGAAAGAAGGTATTGCCCACTTTGATGCGATCATGTCCACGAAGGTGGTCAAAGAGACTGCCAGGAGAGCTCGTCTTAGCGTCCACTCAGGCTCCGATCGAGAGGGGGAATCTGTAGACGGGAGGCGGTTGGGTGATAGGCAGGCGGACTAGGCTAGGCAAATACAGCAAAGGATTCCCCAGATGATGACTCTCGACGCACCCACAGGCGGGCGGGCTGCGGAAGGTATCAACGGCCTTCTTGAAGTCGCCGCCCCGCACCAAAGCGGGCTAGGGCGACTGTAAGAAGGCTTGGAACTTTAAGCAGCAGCGTGGTCTAGGGGCAGGGGTGCTATTTAGAATTGTTCTACAGGGGCGTCTCGTGTTCGAAAAGCTTCAAACCATAAATAATGAAGCCCCACCCAAGGTAGTTCTGTGTAGCCGATATCAAAGGTTCCGTTGTGGATATTTTGACGTTAAGGATAAATGCCTTAGGATACGTCGAAAAACAGTGGCCACCGAGAAGTATGCCATTTTTGTAAGGACAAATAAAAAACCCTAACTGTACATACAAATCGCTAGGAAAATACTAGACCTTTTAACTCAATAAAGAACTTGTTTACTGGGTGAATCTAGACCTGGCACAGGCTGACAAAATAGCATCGTAGCGCTCTTGCCCAAACATTTATGGATGGAAACCTTTACAGGTATCCATGCATTTTTTGAAATTCACCAATTTGTCACAACTGGCTGTAGGTAATAAGACATGGATACATTTTTATGAGCTGCTTTCAAACTGTCATAGCTGAGAGTGGTCACCCGCTGGAACGCGTGCTGGCACGAAAATGGCACAGATAGCGGCCGGTTGATACCTGAGTATTTAAATATTATCAAAGGTGTTTGCTGCTCTCATGAACCGGCGCTTCAAGGGGGCCTCTGGCATCGGCTTTTGTCCCACATCTACCTAAAATGGCTCTGTACGACTTTTTATTTTCCTTACGGTGAGGAAAACTACATGTACAACGATTTGCAACACTTACAAAGGTTCTCAGTGCTGTCGAAAATGGATAAAACGGTAAATACGCACACATTTGTACCTGTTATTGCAGAGCTAAAAAGCTATTTATCGTAACGGTTTGCAATCGATTTGCAGACCAGGGGAGAGTTGCGTGGCTCCATACGCTTGGAGTCCTGAGAGGGTGATACACTTCCAGTTAGACCACCAGCACCAGGTTCAACAGGAACAACAACAGCAGCAGCCTCAACTAGAGCAACAGAACCACGGTATTGACTGTGAGTACCGACCAGTTTGTAGTTCCAGTTCACCAAAGCATGCAACTTCCTCATAGGCCCTAAAAGAAGTAGCACGCTATAGTGCATCGTTACGCGTACTATACAATAACCTGTGTCCTGACTTCACGTAATTGTACGTACGTGACTTTAGGCATTTAAGTGGTATTACGTTTATGTGCAGCGCTATTGTTTGGCCTCACACATTAACACCAACTTACGTGAGACATTCTAATCCGGCCAGAGCCCACCCACAGAGACCACTATGCAGCCTGGCTAAATAGGTGGGACAAGTATTGTGTAAATGAGGTAGCAAGCCTGAAAGAAAATGTTACCATGTAGCTCTAAGGTCTACTAAAACTATGTAGTTGAGACATTGGAATTTGTTCCACGGTCTCTCGTATACCTTGCGCTCTTCCTAGGAACACGTTTTTTGGGGCACGTTAGCATGTCTATGAGGAATTTTCCAGTCCACACGGTACGAAGAACTACGTTCTTGAAATCCCTTTCAGAAGGCATTCATTTAATAGGGCAGACATTGCGTGCAGATAGGCTTTCTGATATAAAATATCCTATCCTATATGTGTCCGTCTATGTGCATATAGATAAACATATACACAAAGAAAAAGCACTATAGGAATGATAACGTTTCCTGCTAAAACGAATATAGTAAAACTTACGAACGCACAGCATAACATTGAATTTCCTCAAGCGCTCAGCTTGAATGAAATATGTTAAAATCAATTGTAGATTTTCTACCTGAACTTACAAACGGCAGAAAGTTATTTATTACAGCTCAATAGAAGACTTAGCAAACCAGGCATTTTAAACAAGACTGCATAATATATGTATACTATTTGCTTATAAAAGTGCAACTAACATTTGCAAATGTTAGGAAACATCGCTTCTAAATGGTATTAGTTACGTTAGAGTCGAACCCGTAATTCCTAGTGCCAGAGTCGCTGTGTTTACTCCAGCTCGTCAACAAAGTGCAGTATACTAAAATGCTTACTGAGATAACTAAAATAAATTGTGAGGATCGCAGTGGTGCATTGAGCGATCACATATCTCATATTTTGAATCTAAACATGTGAATATTTTGGTTTCAGGGCAAGGGCGCCCTAATGAACACTCATAATCGACACCTGAGGCCGTCAGCCTCGACAGTTGCGTAACTGCCAGCAAAGTAGCCACCGACTATTCTACTCTACCCATGGATTGTTCGACGTAATGCCACTAATAAAGTAAACGGACATTGCTTCGTTAGTACTCGAATAAGCAAGCGGTCGATCTTGGCCTCAAATTATGAGTAGATGATCACTGAATCAACGTCTGCGTACAAAGGCCAAGCTCTGCAAAGGACGTAATTCCTAAAACGCTCCGCTGCAGGCGTTATCAAATATCCCTGCGCCAGCAACTGGTGGAACGCAATGAAGCTGAATCATAAACATTTGTCAATATGCTTGCTTTATGGACATTCGATGTGGCATACGCTACAAGGCAGGTTCTCCTAGGTGCGCCTAGCTCTACCTGTGATTCTGTACATAATGTATATGGTTACTAATTCATTAATAAACAAACAAAAGTTTATCATATCAAGTAATACGCGCCCTCCTTGGTCAGGTTGCGATCTGTAATACTGTGTGCGACCTTTATAACTAAATTACTACAGTAAGGCTGCCTATAAAGCAACGGATTGGCATTAGCCATTGTGGAAGATCTGACGCGTCAAACTGTGTGACAAATAATTAAAACAGTTTTGTGCTAGCACTTAAATATTGCTTATATACTTTATTATTAATTCTACGCGACCTGGAACTAGAGACAACCTGAAATGGCGCGAAATTTGTATTTTGATCACTTACGCATTATAGGCACCATCTCAGAAGATGTTTTCCAAGTGAACCGTTTATTCGTGCATACTTAGTGATGTCCCTGATTCCTGTTAAGTTATATCTATGAGGCTCCTAAACGCTCTCCTAAACGATATGTACAAGGCACCAAACCAAGTCATAACGCCTTAATAACGAAGATATGCGACCGTTATGTGCTGACCTGTTAAAGAATGCGCGTTATGCTCAATGTGAAAGCATCCCCAAGTACCATAGTCCTGGCAGTAGAGTTCAGAGCAAATATGTTCGAAACGTATCATGGATGAACCTTTTGTGACTTTGTAAAAGCGCCCTTAGACACGCGTTTTGCACAGTGGCTGTCTGCTCTTAGTAGGTTGTTTTCCATTATGACTAAAACACCAACTTATTCTTACTGTTGTTAATTAAATCGTTGTTTCAGCAAGCTAGTTTTCATGCCTTCAGCTAGGGAAGCATTCATGCCTTCAGCTAAAGACCTCCAGCCCAAGGTATTTACCAATATAGCAAAGGAACATGGTCTGCATGTACGAATAATATAATTTGCCGCGGCGCAAAACATTTTCAAACGAAAATATTACGAATAAAGCACAAACCACCATTACCATGCCTAAACTTTTGGTTTCGCATCGTTTTTTTACGTGCATGGACGCCGCACTCAAACAACGAGTGGACAGGCGCTCTTTCTCTAGGAGTTTAAATGCACTTACGAACTCCGATGGTTGGTCTTGACTCCGTCAAGACGTGTACTCACTCAACATACCCTTAAGCTTTATTCATTGTCAGCCCGGTTGATCACGTACAATTTGTAAATAAATATATTTTTACTACGGGTTGACAGGAGAAGTTGTAGGCGCCGTTCGGATACCTTGGCCGTGGGTTAACTTTTTCTCTTCTACTTGTTTAAGAGCATGTGTTGACACGCACCTTTACATGCCGTTCTTCCTGTTTGTTGCTTCATTTAGTTCTAAAATATTAGGCGTCGATTTGCTGGCTTCGGCTTAGCCCGTCCATCCTCGTCGTTGTTTCTCTACGAGTGTACATTCTGCAAACTTTGTTCCTTTCTCCCATCATAATCTCGCTGCACACATAAATTGTACCAGCTCTTTTGCTCCGTCTAACCTCGCGGATGCATGAGCCGGGTGGTTTCGTAAGATCCTTGGTGCATTACACCGAAATACAGCATATGGTTAACGTCGCCTTTCTTCTCGGCCGCACAGTAGATGCAAGTTAGTGATGCTGCCTTCCTAATTCTAAGAAAAACTGGAACAGTTGGAACCCACCAGCACTCCGGCAAATTCATATGTAACATACACTTAACTTAAGTAATAAATTATGGTTTGAAAAAAAGACTGTCTAGAATGACGGCAGTGCCATGGTTCTCTGGACGCCTCGAAATAATTGAATGTTGATGTCTTTCATCAGTGCCCTCTTTGAGCTAAACTGGCGCCCTGAATAAAATTGTCGCTTCGTAACTGATATTAGCTATCTCTTTTTTGGTCCGTAGTATCCCTTTGCTGCTATCGTGTCTTTAAATATTACCGATCTGATATGTAAAGTACATGCTAGGGCTCTATTTGGAAATCTTGCCACCTTTACCGCTGCCCCTGAAGGCGCTAACAAAAGCGTACGAGAAAAGAACGCGGAGAGTGAGCATACATCCTGCAAAAACATCCTGCGCCACATGGAACCAAATACTTGTCAAACACAAAGATCGCGCAAGCACGACTAAGAGCGCGCCGGCTCAATCAAGAAGACGCGGACGTATTGTTAAAGAGTACAAGATACAGAAATTAGCAAAACCAAAAAGGGATCGAAACACACATTTCTAGAAGACATCGAAGAACACTCTTGTTGCAGACCTTGTGAAATGGTCAGAAACAAACCAAAAGTAAGAAGGCCATCGAGGAAGAAGATAAATCAGAAGAAATCTCTAAGTTTTTTTTCTTCGACAGGCATTTTAGCGAAACCCATTAAAATAAACCTAGGAGACACAAAGAGGATGCGGCTTGTTACGAAGGAAGAAATGGCATAATCAACAACGTCGAAGGTTTCTCACCTCTGTGTGAATAGAGGCAATAGCCGCCCGACACCTGTCGCCGATGTGCTCGGTAAAGGTCGTTCCCGTATAGTGCAGTCTCAGACCCAAATACGGGGAGGAGTTGACAAACTCCAGCGGTTGGCCACAACAGGCTATTACGTCTGCAGCAGCCAATCGACCCTCACGGCAAAACTTAATGGCTTTCGTTTTCCGCGAATTTATTTGTAGGCCCTTACAGTGAAGGTAACTTTCTACGTCGCCGACAATACGACGAATGACACCGCGGTCCCGGTGGGCCACTACTATGTCATCTGCGTACATAACGACGACGGCGTTTCTAAACTCCTTCCGCACATGGCGGGCTAGGTCTGCAATAAGCAAAGAGAAGGCTAGGCAACTGAGAGGGTCCCCTTGAGGGGTCCCTACGTTTTGCCTCAGCTGCAAGGTGTCTTCGCCCTTTATGTTTACTTCAAGGCGGTCTTCAGCAAAGAAGCTGGAGAGCACTCGTAGAAAAAGACCACCCACCCCAGCATGTCGAAATGAATCGACTAGTAAGTGACGGGGAGCTTTGTCGAAGGCCTTAACACAATCGATAAAGACGACGTACAAGTGGCCCCTGGGCTTAGCCAACACACGCTCAACTTCCGACTGAAGTACGTGGATCGCGTCCTGTGTACCTTGACTTTTCCTGAATCCAAATTGCTCCGGAGGTAGGGTCTTCTTCACAGTTAGAAACACCCTTGAGATAATCAGCTTGGCGAAAATTTTCTTAAGGGTGCGTTCCGACGCGATGCCCCGGTAGAGATTTCACTAAGTTGGCGGTCGTTGCCGGTTCTGCTCGCAGGTATACGCTAAATACCACGCAGCGAGCTGCGAGTCGCATCGGCGGTTTTGCACTTTCTTGCCCGGTGGGACGGCCGCTGAAGTGTTAAAATTGTAAATAATGATGATTGTATTGTAATTATGTACCATCTTGAAATGCAAAAATATTGCGAAATAAACAATATGTATGTATAACAAAAGATTCCAAGACCATCCAGTTTGCAACTCTATGCACGCAGACGGTCTTGCAGATAGTAAGGTCGATAAATTCCAATGCCGCATTCATACCACCAGAAATCCTAGGATGCAACGGGTTCCTTCCGTTGTTTTTTTTTTGTTTTTAGGGGCAGCAAAGCCTTACGTTGTTTTTCGACTGGAACACATAATACTATCAACCTTTCCAACATAGAATTCAAAATACAAAACCTGCACATATATGAGCGTCTTCCCACCCCTCTAAAATCCTCTCTAGAAACTAATACTCTAGAAATAAATACTCCGGGATACATAACACAGCTGCTTGCAGTTTGACTGGTTCGTGGTGGCTGCGTGGGAAAAAGCAGTTCTACAAGATGATTTAGAATGAATATCAGAAAATATAGAAATGTTAAAATTATAAAAACATTATTTTACAATAGAATACGATTTTTATTGAACCTATTATATCGACTGATTGCCATACGATTATATGTATAATATTTAGAAAATTTTACTTTTTTTTTTCGTCGTCTGCTACGGCGATAGACGGTTGTGTGCGCTTCGGCTTTCCCGACTGAACGTCCTGATGGACGGCGATGTGGATGCAGACGGTGGGAGCAGCGGTTCGAGCGGTCACCTCCGCGGGCCGGCATCCGCTACGCCGTCCTCGTCTGCAGCGCTGGCGGCGCTGTCTGCCATGGCGGCGGAGGGAGCCGCACGCACCTGTGCTCAACGTGCCGCGCACGTCGCCTGTGAGACCGGTTTCTGTCCCCGGCGCATCTGATATGGTTGCCTGCCAACCTATGGAAACGGTTAGCCCAGCTGGTGACTCTCGCAGCAACGCTGTAGTGGCGGAGATGACAGCTGTTGAGACTACACCAGCTATTCCAGTCGCGCAGGAGCCTACTCTCAAACGGGCCCGTACTGCCTCAGATACGGAGGATTCTCGTAACGGTGCTGGACATTCTCGGGGAGTCTGTGATACGATTAGTGACGACGGCTTCGTGACAGTCGTGAACAATAAATCAGTTCGGCGAGTGATTAAAGCTGAAGCGGAACTTTCACGCTTCCGTGAATCGGTTGACAATGGCTCCGGTCCAGTCTACACAGTGCGGTTCACGTCACAGGATTCCACGCTTCCGGCACCTGAAGGTTCCAACAAACAGCAGCAGAACCGGCGCCCGGACCTTTCGGACGAACAACTGGTGAAAGTATTCAAGGCCCTCCATAACCTGGTGCCGACGGCAACGTTAGGAGGCGGTCCCAAGGGGATAACGGCCACTGTGCCCACGATTTCGGCCGCAAGCGACTTGATGTCCGTCAGGGCATTAGGAGGCGTGCCGGTGGTAGGATTGTGTTCCACAATGAATCAGTTTTGGGGCGTCATCAAAGACGTAAATCCGGTCTTTTCTGACAAGTGTCTGCTATCCGAGCTCGCCTCGTACGGTGCGATGAAGATAAGGAGAGACACGAGCCCCGGGCTCAAGAACGGAAAGAGCGTCCGAGTGCCGTCAACGATGATACACGTTCTCTTCAAGAGGACTTACCCCCCTCAGGCCGCTTTTCGCCGCCCTTCCAAGCGTCATTGCCGATTGACTCCGAGTGAACCGGTTCCGCGCGGCCGCGCCGTCACCCGTGTTCGGGCGCGCCCATCTAAGTCGACCGACGACCTTGATTTCGGTTCTTTGTCCAAGGCCGTGTCCATGCTCGCTTGCATCAACCCGAAACTAGGCGACACTCTTCGAGGCATTGTGAAGGCACTGCGTCACCTGCTCGCCCTAGCCCCGTTGCTGCAAGGCTTGGTGTCTCCCGCACCAGCTCCCAAATTATGAATCCTGAGCCCACTCAGTCCCCCGGCGCAGCCCCCCATCCCCCTCGTCTGTCCGCTTCAGTAGCAAGTAACCCTCCCATAAGGGTCACTTGCCCCAGATGCGGCCGGGACTTTACTCACCGCGGTCTCCCTATTCACCAAGCTAGATGTCGTCCCACGTCTACAACTCCCGATTCGTTTTCGACTGCTTCCTCCACGCCAGCACTCCCGTCACAGCCTAGAGAGTCGCTGGTCGACAGGCTCATACTTGCGTCGCAACAATCTAGGGTAATGCGTGTAGTTCCCTGGGCTGTGAGGCCTTTGGTTGCCGAGTTCCTATGCGACGTCCTCAACCTTGTGGCGGCCAACAACGACGTCTCCTCGTGGAAGTCGCTCTTGTCATTCGCTTACGTGGTCCTTCAACTGCCACCTTGCACTTCGTCGTCCACCTCTTTGGCACCGATTGTTCGGTCGAACCTCCGTGTGCTCCGCGATGGCTGGCGGTTCGAATTTCGCGTAGGTAGTGTTAGAAGAGTCACATCATTTGCGTGCGACTCCCCTGAGGACTCGGCACGCCGCGTTTCGTCTAAACTGTCCGAAGGAGACGTTTCCGGGGCGGCCCGCTTACTATGCTCTACGGACTCGTTTGTTTCGGGAGACGAAGTCCTGGCCTCGCTTGCCGCCAAGCACCCACCTGCTCCATCGGACTCGGTTTTTCCGGACCCTCCTGACTCTCTGACGCAGCGTTATTCTTCAGTCGATGATGTCTTGGGAGATGTTGCCAGCTTTCCGGCCAGTTCGTCCGCCGGTCCTGACGCTTTGCGTCCGCGACATCTGAAGGATCTTCTTGCACCCGTGCTTGGACCGGTGGCAAGGAGACTGGCCGCAGCACTTGCTAGAGTAGTGGACGTCTTGAGATGGGGTACACTACCGACTGAGGTCAGGGAGATTATATTCGGCACCAAGCTATCCGCAAAAAAAACTCTTCGATTCGCCTGATCGCCTGTTCTCTCACGATACGGAGGATTGCTGCAAAAATAGCCTGTCGTGAGGCCAAAAATCTTATCATTGAGCAGCTTGGCCCGCACCAGTTGGGTTTTGGCTTAGCAGGCGGGGCGGAGGCACCTGTACATGCAGCAAGAGCCTTCGTTCAATCAAGCACGCCCCGAACGGCACTCTTGAAGTTGGATTTTTGCAATGCATTTAATACTATTCGAAGGGATTATATCTTCGTGCAGTTCGTGATGCAGTACCGGAAATCTTCAACTTAGTGAATCACGCATACAGAGAGCCATCCGTCTTGTCGTTTGGGACCCACACGTTGTCCTCGGCATCGGGTATACAGCAGGGAGACCCCTTCTCCAACTCAATACAAGTGCCTTTCAACGCCTGGTACCTCGACGATGGCACACTCGGTGGACCGATGGAGGGCTTACTCAAGGACGTGCGCAGAATTCTTGCCTTTGAGACAGTCAGTGGCCTTGTGTTAAACACGGCCAAATGCGAGGTGTTCGCGCCGGGGACAGACCCGGACGACCCCACATTGAGTGCCGTACTTGCGTTACTACCGGAGTGTAGAGTCGTGTCTGAACACGAAGTTACGCTCCTTGACGCACCGCTCCTACCATCTGCACTGTCGAGTCTACTCGACCCCATGATGGACAGATTGTGGGCGATGCAAGAACGTCTGCCTCTGGTCGGAGCCCACCAAGGGCTTTACCTACTCTGCTCGTCGTTCTCCGCGTGTCGCATCGTACATATCATACGATCCTTGGACTGTTCGGGTACATTCAACCAGCTTCTCCACCCATTCGACGACCAGGTGGTGGACGCCTTCGAGACGGTGTGGGTCTGAACTTACGACCACGAGAGGTGCGCCAGGCGGCTCTCCCCACCTCCATGGACGGTCTTGGTCTTCCCTCGGCCCGCTCCTTGGCAGGCCCTGCCGTGGCCGCCTCGATGCGCACTACATCGGGTCATGTCCAACGCCTGCTCCCGCCGGGGGCTTGGGCATTGTTTGAGGCAACTCGCGACGCTATAGCGGCTGGACTCCAAGCTTCACCGCCTGATATGAATAGACTTGCCTGCCAGAGAAGGTACACGAACCTTCGCTTACTGAGTTGCTTGAAGAATGCGGTGACGACCAGGATAGAGCGCGCCTTCTTGCCGTCGCTCGCCCAGGAGCAAGCGACTGGCTACACGCACTCCCCGCTGACGCATTGGGTACCCGCCTTGACGACCAATCCACCCGGATCTGCGTTGGCATGAGACTGGGAGCTGATTTGGTAGAGCCGCACAGATGCACTTGTGGCGAGCCTGTCGGACGCCTGGCCAGACACGGTCTGCCTTGCGCTCACTCGGCGGGCCGGCGACCACGTCACACCGCTCTGAGTGACATTCTTGCAAGGTCGTTGCGAAAGGCCGGACTCCCTTGCGTCCTGGAACGGCCTGGTCTTTCTAGAGACGATGGCAAGCGGCCCGACGACCTGACTTTGATACCTTTCTACGTTCCCTGGTGTGGGATGCGACAGTGACCGACTCTCTGACCCCCTCCCTTGTCGGTCCCGGCGCTTCTCGCCCAGGAACTGCCGCTTTCCGCGCCGAGACATCAAAGGTCAGAAAGTATGCGAACTTAGGCCGGGCGTACCACTTTTCATAATTCGCATTCGAGACGCTGGGTGGCCCTGGACCCCTTACAACGACGCTTATTTCCCAGGTTGGCGACGCTTTACCGCAGGCTACGATGGACAAGAAGGCGGGCACTTTTTTCTGCCAACGGCTTTCCCTAGAGATTTAGAGAGGTAACGCGATTTCGGTGCTCGGAACTATGGAAGACTGGATCGACCCGCGTCTTCGCGTCAGGGGTCGGGCAAGACTCCCACTCGGACACGAGTGATAGATGAGGAGTGAGCCATCGGCGCCGTGGACTTAAACATTCACATGTATATATTAAAATTCAAAATTTTACATTGATTTATTGTGCTTTTTTTATGGGTGGTATCACATATACATAGTACATATGCGCCGCTGGTACCTGTCAGCAACTCGCGTGGGACTTACAAATCCACTACACCAGCATTCTTTCCCATACTCCAGGCTCGTAATAACGTAGAATTTCTTTGACATCACGAGGAAGGATTCTCACTTTTCTTGCATCCGTTCAGGTTGGCGAGCTGTGCCCACGACGAAGGAAGGAGATCCATGCGGGCCGGTTGAGTACGAGGCACCCGCTGGTGGCGGCCTAGAGGCGTGTCGGCGAATCTTGTCCATAACCACCCGGCAAAAAGGTTTCTGCCCAATTTATGAATTCTTTCTATGAAGTTGCCTTTTTCATTTCTGATTACGAGTAGTCCAAGTCGCGCGTGGGCTGTGTGGTACCCCTCTAGTAGAGCTTACGCTTGGGTTGAAGCCCATCGTAGACTGTCATTTACGCCTCGACGAGCCCCTCTGGGTATATATATTTTTTTAGAGAACTAACTGGAAAACGCGGTTGCACACACGGTCACCACTGCGGGGAAGCTCCCTGCAAGCGTGGGCCGGTAGTGTAGTGCAAAGTTGTTTGCTTTCTTGATTGCCTTCTCCGTCGCCCGCCGCACGTATTCAGTGCCGCGGAGACCACTGTCTATGGTACCCCGAGGTACCTCACTTTATTAACGAATGCGATCTCCTAGTCTTCTAGACGGAGGTGAAGGGCGGGGCAATTCCTCCGTTTGACCAGGAGTATGGCCTCGCTCTTAGCGGGGGCAAAGGCGAGTCCCGCCGCTTGCATCCAGCGGGCGACGTCGTCAGTTGCTTCTTTGCACGGCTCTGCAGCAGGTCTGGTGTCCGGGCCTGGACGGTGTGGACGAAGTCGTCGGCATGGGCTAGGTGGTTGACCCCGGGGAGAAGGTCCCTTAGCCGCAGCACATTGTCGTACGTTATATTTCCATAGCAGGGGGCCAAGTGTAAAGTCCTGTGGCACCCCTGCAGTCATGTTAAAATTGGTTCCGTGGGACTGTATAACCCGGTCCTTTAGGTACTTTGATATGATCCGGCATAGGTAAAAATGAACATTCTTCTTGTGGAGAATCTCCAGGATGAGTCTTCACGATATGCTGTTAAAAGCGTTTCAAACGTCGATTAGATGGAGAGGGAGAGGTCCCGTCCTCTCGGCGGGGACTCGTGGAGGAATTCGGCTTGCGTCTGGATTTGCTTATGGCGCCGATGATTGAGTGACCTTTGCGGAACCCATGCTGGGCGCCTGACAGAAGACCGTTCTCCTCTGCGAAGTCCTGGAGGCATGCCTCCACTCCAAAGCTTTGACCAGGAAGCCGAGTAGGCATACAGGGCGGTAGGAGCCTGGGCCTTTACAAGATTTCCCAAACGCAACATAATTTCAACAGACCTTACTCATCTGTCAAATATAATTTGCTCAGGTGAGGACCACACTATCGCCTTAAACGACTTTCTGAACAAACATTTTACACACACTGTCCGACGTCGTGCCTTTAGAGAGACTCCTTCCACTGAAGCGCGGGTATCTAAAAGACAACAGCGACGTCAAGACTACGCAACCACTCAAAAACTTTTTAGCCAAAACCAATTCAAACGCGCTCATGAGGTGCTGGACGGCAAACACACCATAAACAGCATGCAGGCCACCGAAGTTGTAGAACACTGGGCCAACACGATGACACAACCAACCCCTGAACCACTCCCTTGCCCAGTATACACTCCCAACTCTGATCTCTTTGAGGTTTCCCTCCCTATCTCCCTAAAGGAAACCCACGTAGCTCTCCGCGGACCTTCTAAAGCACTAGGCTTGGACGGGATTTGTCTTTCGTCCCTCCGTAAACTCCCGTTAGAAGTAGTCTGTTGTATTCTTAACATACTATTAATGAGCAATATTGCCTCAGCCTATGAAACTGCTCGCTTAGCGTTCATCCCTAAAATGAACAATGCCACATCGCCAAGCGATCTGCGACCTCTATCTATTAGTTCATACTTACAACGAACGCTTAACAAAATTCTCTCTAGACGCCTCTAAAACTCTATTAAGCTTCTCCCATTCCAGCGAGCGTTTCTCCCCTATAATGGTACCTTCGAGAATCTTGCGGTTCTGGATGGTATCCTTAACGATGCCAAGTCTGCAGGACGTGAGCTCAGACTCGCCTCAATCGACCTCCGTAAGGCGTTCGACATGGTGAGTCATGACTCCGTCCTATGGTCACTCCAGACTCGCGGATACCCGGAGGTATTCATTAAGTATATCGAACGCTTGTACCTCTCATCTAAAACTCTAATAGAATTTGTACCAGAATGTCGCACATTTCGGCCAACTAGGGGTGTTAGGCAGGGAGATCCTCTGCCCCCCCTTTTATTTAATCTAGTTCTCCACGACATTCTTTCAAAATTCGACAAAACTAATATCGGGTACCAACTTACTGATGACTTCCGCCTTACGGGCTTAGCCTTTGCGGATGATCTTATTTTCCTAGCCTCCACGAAATCTACTCTCCAACGGCTCCTTAATATTGTGGACCCACTTTTGAAATCTCGAGGCCTTGATATGAATACTAATAAAAGCATTACTATATCCCACCTATTTAATAGGAAGGAAGATAAAGGTTTTATCAATACCGTACCAGAAATTAACGTTGGAGATCGGCAATTGCCAGCTAAAGGTCTGAGCGATCGATGGATATATCTTGGAGTCGACTTTGACAGCAATGGCAGAGATGAGTCCACCGAGGATATACGCCTTAATTTACTCAACGGACTCACGATAGCTCCCCTTAAACCCCACCAAAAACTCATATTTTTGAAAGACTTTTTCATTCCCCGTCGCCTATATAAACTGGTCTCCGGTCCTAGACCATTTTACGCACTCATTAGCAACCTAGATAAAGAGATCAGAAAGGTTGTTAAGTCGAAATGGCTTAAGCTCAAAAACTCGGTGCCGAACGCCTACCTGTACACGCACACAGCACAGGTATGTGGTCACTCCACACACCTTGGGGTCCAATGGATGCTAACCACCGAGCACTTCAAAAAAGATCTTGCGAAAACAAGACTTCTTTGCAAGCGCTTGGGAACCTCCATTGAGACCACTACACAGGAGACCGATTACTGGTCGCTACAGCTGCACAACACGTTCGATGGGGCACATTTTAAAAAAGCACACGAAACGCCCTTTGTACATTACTGGATTAAAGGTATGCCCTACCTTTCTGGTAAGGAGTATTTAAACCTACTAAAGCTCAGGATCAACGCACTACCAACGCGTGCTAGATTGGCCAGGGAACGCCCGGGCTACAACAAACATTGCAGGCACGGGTGTCATGCGCCTAAGACGTTGGCTCATGTCGCTCAGATGTGCGATACAATACACAAACAAACCATAAAGAGACATGACGACGTCTGTGATCGCGTGGCGCGTCTTCTCCGCGAAAGGGGTCATGAGGTGGTTCGTGAGCGCGTATTCCGTCGACCGCGCGCACCGGGTCTAAAGCCCAAAATCGTAATAATAACACCTACCGAGGTCTGGGTGTTAGATGCCGAGGTTTGCGGCCCGAACCGGGACCTGGCAAAAGCGCGGCAGGACAAGATCACCAAATATGACGTCGAGTTCTTAAGAGCGGCGCTCCCCGACCCGCAAAAACCTCGCAGATTCGGATCCATCACTATCTCTATGAGTGGTGTATGGGACTCCGAATCTGCGAGGACGCTCTTGGGGCTCGGCGTCACGAAGAGGAATCTTATTGATCTCACCGTTTTCACTTTGCAAGGAACCTTGAAGATGTACCGCTCGCACGGGGTCCATAAGAGCGGGGGCTACCGTCAAGCAAGGACACGGACAACTGATTCTTAACTTCACGTGACACCTTTTACCACCATTTTTATTAAGGCGAGCACTGCCGAGTGTGCAAACGTATTTTAAATTTTTTTTTTTTTTTTTTTACGCTCTGACAACTACATTTTAGACGCTCGTAATGGGCTAAGTTGCCTGTGGCACGATAGCGTCTAAATGCATCTATCGTCATCGCGTTCTCGTACTGGAATTATATAGGCTTTCTCCAGCAGAGGTATGTAGCAGCAAGGCAATGACAACCACGTCCAACAAATTCTACCAGCACGGCCAGGGCTCGAACTAGCGATGTTTTGCTAACCGTGGTTGCCATGGCAACGCCCCGTTTCGAACGGTGCGTTAACCGCCTAAGCCACCGCCGCTACACAAAGGATTAATAAATCATCACAATATTTTCTATGAGGACCAAGCTTGCGGTCCTCTCTTCGCTAGGAAGCGAGCCCGACCAAAGCATCACGGTCGACGCCGACCCCACCGCTTCGGGAAATTCTTTCATCAGGGTCGTGACCGCGGAGACCAGGACAGATCTCAAGGGGGTCCTCTTCCTCCTTCTCTGGTGCCTCTAGGTAGGAGGCACGATTGAAGGGTGGATATTGGGGGATGAGCGTTTCGATCGCTGCCAGCGCCTTTTTCGAAGATATTTCTATTCTGCGCTTGAAGAGGGAGAACCCTTTAACGATCTTATATGTGCGGTCCCAGGGGTCGTCTTCGAGCTCCTCCAGAATGGCCCTCCAGGAGCGTTCCTTGCTCCTGGAGATTTCCTTGCGCCCTTCTGGGTACCTAGAAGTAGACGCGGTCCCTCGTCTATGACATCTTGTCGCTTTATCTTGTCCAGGCGTCTCTTTTGCCAACGTTTATCGAGGCGCCCATACGCTCTGGAGGGAGTAGCCAGGGTGACAAAAATGTATAAAAAAGTATTGACTATACAGCAGGCGACTTCGTCAACCATAGATCTACGTAGGATTCCTGCATGCCCCCTGTGAAGTTGGGGTTTTGCTTAAATCCGCCATCTGCTCCTGGAGTTTTCGCTTTTTCACTGAGTTGTCCGACTACCCCATAACCCGTATCCCACATTGAGGTCCCCTGCTATTAGGATATTTTCTTTAGGTGTCTTTAGTACTTCGCTCCTAGCCCAGCCAAGGCGTCTTCAGATTCCCGGAGATTCCTGTTAGAAGGAAAAAGCAACTGCTCTCATATCCACCCATGCGAACCTCATTCTCCTCTCTCCGCTTGCTACACTGTGCTTCCGCAGGCCGCTGTATTGAACTCCGTATCTGCTGCCCATCCGCTCCACATGCCTGTTACGGCCTCGCTAAGTCCGAGGGCAGACAGAGATCGATGCCTCGCAGTTGGTTTATTTAAAGTACGCGGATCATTACTGCGCATTACAGCGCTCCGAGGCCATCCTCCGCCAAGATAACAGATAACCTCCACGGTTTTTGTTGTTCTTCCGCTGTTTGCGCTACTCAACGTCGTAGGCATTTCGACTCTAGGCTGTTTCTTCTGCAGCTGCTGCTGGTTTACCCGTCCTTGCAACGTTTGGTTTGCCATCTCTTGCTGTACTTTCCTTTACCTACCTCGTCTCGTATACCTTTCTGCGGAAAGTAAGGCAAATATGCTAACTGCCCGACAACCTTTAGTACCACATAATTAGCACTCCGTACTCAGTGCTGAGCAGTCTCTACCATGGGGGGAGTCTTCGTACAGACGGAGAGCGATCTGCTATTCTGGTCTACACCTCGTATCGACTTTGTCACTCTTGTGATCTCAGATCACCCGGGTGGTTGCCACCGTTGCCAAATTTGGCCCAGTCACGTTCACTTGGTTAGCTGCTGGCAGCGCCGCCTAACAACGCGCTGTCAAAATCCGTTTTATCCACAGTTATTGCCCCGCCTTTCTGCAGTATGCTTGCAGTCCTTGCTGACAGTCGCCATCTTTTTTAGCGCTTGTTCTTGTTCAGGAGTAGTAAAATGAGGATAATGAATTATCAAAATATCGTGACCCTTGGCTCCTGGTCTATCTAAGTTCTAACCTCGCTAAGCGTCTCCGCAAAGATCTTGTTCTTCCTGACCCTGAATCGGTTGCCTTCGTGATCTACCGTTCTGCAGCATATCTCCAAGGTCATTAAGAGCAACGCTGTGCGGTGTGTCAACGTAATGCACACGAGTGGTGTCTCCACCAGTTGTAGATATACATAGCGACTTCCCAACACGCCTGAGAACAGCGTGCACAAAGGGTTTGTTTTTCGGCGTTCTGTTGATGTATTTATTATATCATTGGTCGCTTGGCATGTATACCTAAATACACACGTTACCCTTTTATATCAGGAGCACTAAGAGCGGCAGCATATATCAGCCGGGTTCTGGTGGTAACTAGCCTCCGGCCCGGCTCATTTTACCAACGTTGGAGATTCGGTACAGTTTCACAGGGAATTTCTGAGGCGGCCGTGGATCGATTCGCTCGCGCTTCAAGCATTGCCTCTCAGGCTTGCGTAAACTCTGCCGCGCCATCTGCCCTACGATGCTTCTTTCCCGAATCAGGAGATCCTACGGGACCTGGATAGGAGGAGGGTCGCCTTTGTGCTCACTGTGAACCCGCGTTCATGGGGTAACAGTAAACTAGGTGGCCATAAGCAGAGCTTCCAGCTGCAGCGTCCGCTCTACGACCTTTGTATGAACTTCGGCTAAAAATTCCTCTATCTTGAGAGACGGCCCAAAAATCCCAACCACGAAATGGCATTAACCGCGGCGTAGGGTAAACCTTTCTCCTGGGCTCAGGGGGGGGGGGGAAACATCTGCAGCACCGCCTGGCGGCAGAACCGGGAACCACGGCAGACAATGTTGACGGCGTTAGAGACGCTGCATACTGCGGCCACCTGGTCATTGTATTATCGCATAGCCTGGATCGCCTCTTGAAGGTTTTTCGATCTTTTGGCTTCCATGACTCTGATACCTTTCTCTTCGAATCAGTCTGTCGCGCTATCTCCTCCGCCGGCTATTTGTTGTCTCAGTTTTGTCGATGTCTGTACGAGTTCTCCAAGTATAAATCCATCTAAATTTGCTGTGCCATTCACCCGTTCCTCAATTATAATTTCGAATGCCTCGAAACCTATGTTAGTTAGTACAATTTATTATTTGTCCCGCGTTGCTCATGTAAAACTAGACACTATTATGGAGCAAGCAAGTTACTTGATTTGGTCTCATTTATTTCGCATGATTCGTGTAAAATACCTACTATATCTACAGGAAAAGAGTTCTGCAATTTGCTAAGAACATATATCGCATACGTCAATTTGTCGTCAAGCTATACATTTAAGTTGAAGAATTGGCACATCGAATCGATTTCGATACACTGGCCGACATGATATCATTCACATACAGTCTTACATAATTTACAATACAAATTACGTCCCGTGTGATGTGTACCTCCCCAGGGAGCTTTGGGATGGAATGGCATGCACTAGCCGGCACGTGTACACAAGATACATTGTGCATCACTTGGTATGCTCGACCCCAGGATTTCATCAAGTTGGCGATCAATGTCATTGCCGGTTCTGCTCGCAGATATGCGTTAAATACCACGCAGCGAGCTGCCAGCACGCATCGGCGGCGGTCTTTGCACTTTTTCGCCCGGTGGGTCGGTCGCTGAAGTGTTCCAATTTGTAAATAATGAATGATTTGTATTGTATTTATGTACCATATTGAAATGCATTATTATTGCGAAATAAACAATATGCATAATTATGTCCCGTTTGTGGAATCCCCGTGCCTCACAAACAACATGATAAAACACATGAGCCGCAAGCCTAGTGACAAAATGTCTATTTGACCTATTACTAAGTTTCCGACTGGTGTTGGTTATGGCTGGGGTTGTGAGAAAAAGCGAGTCGACTTTCTTGAGATTTGCTTTATGGGCGCCAATGAACTCGCAATAGGACTCAGTTTCTGTGAGGCCAAACATTCGGCTTAATGAAGAGAGGCGTGTCGAGCAATTGTATACGAGACGGATGGCCGGTCGACGTATGAAGGCCCGGAACCAATTTCAGAAATGCCGGTTTGACTCAATCGAATGTAGCCATTTTCCGAGAAAAAGCTTCTCCCAGATTATCTAGGTCCCGTAAGCTACCGGTGCAATCTTCAAGTTGAACAGTTTGAAAGCCGTCTTCACTGATAACTTCTGCGGAGTTTCGATTGTAGTGGCTGCAGCGATTGCTTTTTCTTCCAGTGGTTGAAATTAATAGGCCGAGATAAATAATGAATTAAACGCCTGCAAGTTTTCACTATCTAGACGAAACGCAGTCGAACCGACAGAGTCTGCCCCCCGTTCCAGAACTTCATCATCATAGTTTTGTTGATTTAATGTCCGACGTCGGTGACATAGTTGCAAGCGATTATTTTGAGTGAAATCAACTCTCGCAATACATCGCCAGGTCTTTCGCATAGAGAATCAGGTTAGCGGATTGATGTCGTTGCTCAATCCGCGGGGGAGGTCATTTATGAGGAGAGAAATAGCAGGGAACTTAGGTTGTCTCCTTGGGCAATTCCCGTGGTCTGATTGACTCCTTTCTCTTCGGTGACCCATCATCCATGATTATCGAGTTCCTCTGTAAGATATTTTTCAGGAGGCCTAGTATATTGTGTGGTACTCCTTGTAGCGCCAGTTTCGTCTGTGCGGTCTCTCGTAACCTGGAATCAGACGCGGCTTTAAAGTCAACAAAGACGGCGTAGATGAACCGTTTCGGTCGTCTGAGTAGTTTTCAATATCTTTCATCAGCAGCTTGCAAACCGTCATCGTTGACCTTCCAGCCTGATACCCGTGCTGTTCATCCGGGAGAGCATTACGGCATTTAAGTTAGAAGCATAAGCGCCGTACGAGGACAAAGGCTTGTATATGCAGTTCTTTTTCGCGATTCCTTTCTAAGACTGCTTGAAGACTGCAAGAAGATTGGGTCGTGGGGTCCCTTTAACCTTGAGAATAATGCAAAGTTATTGCGAAATAAATAATATGTATGTTTAACCTTGGGAATAACTACCATTATATACTCTCTCCATGCTCCGCGAATATGACCCGAGTCCAGGAAAACGTTAAACGCTCTCGTTCAACATGGCATGAAGCCGAGAACATCTTTGATATGCTCGTTGTAGATTCCATTGTATCCACAAGCTTTATTGTTGGACAGAATACTTTTCATTATCTCCAGAATCGTAAATTTTCCCGCCGAGTCTCTATCAGCTCCACGTCCTCGGGCAGCCGATACGAGTGCGGACAGAGGACTTTGTTCGGGATTGTTTTGCTCGAGCTCAGAAGAATACCATCGGTACTGTTTTTTATTATTTCTGCAAATTATGCCAGAAGAAGTTGAAGTTTGACCAGTTCTCGGGCTTGAAGAAAGATGTGTTAAGCTCTCGAGCACTCTCGAGACCACCAAGACCTGGAGACGGGTGGTCGCTTAGGTATAATACACTTTCTCTTAACGATTTTTCTGGTCCAACTTAACGTACCCCGTCCGCACTAATGTTTGTGACGAGAATGTCAATCACTGAGGCAACTATGGATCCCACGAACGTCAGGGTTCTCGGGTCAGTGACCATCCACAAGCTGAATCCTTCTAGGATTTCTAGGCAGGCGATCGTATGCAGTTGCTCGGGCTGATCAATCCTGACGTTTAAACCACCAGCGAGCGCCGTAGGCTTTTTACTGACTAGGTGACAGCATCTGAGTAGCTTTTCCGTAAGCACCGTGTGTTTTTCACAACTGGGGGATGCACATACATTGTGATATTCACCTTTTCTCCTTCAATGACGACACAATTATCCTCCATGAGGATCCTTTTCATACACCCAAGACGGCTGCTATAGAAAACAGCAACACCGCCGCTGGCGCGACCGGTAGCTCTAACACGCGTAGCGGGACAGCATGCAGCGTAAAAGTTCGACATTGTAAGAGATTCCATTGCCCATGTTTCCGTTAGTATTAGAACATCATTTGGCTAAATAGCCAACTGTCGGGTAACAGATAAAGTGAATAAGAAACATTTTCACAATTCCACTGAGCTATGTTGATTTTTAGACGATCATAGGCTGGATGGAGACCGCCTGTTCGAACCCCTGGAGAGCTGCAATGACGAGATCGATAAGCGTCGGCTTCGGTGGTAGCAAGTAATTCTGTGCAAAATCCCTCTGTCACATGACTTCGTTGCGCCAGTCCTGAAATGCAAGTTATGAGGGGGATTGCTCCAGTCGCTGTCGGCGATCTTTCACTGCAGGCAGATTTGTGTATAGCTGTCTCTATGCTCAGCATTCGCAACGGTTTTCACTGGGGTTCGTGTGTGTTTTTACTACCTGGTTTTTCTCTAGTATTAGCCACTGGATGCGGAACAGGGATCTCATAGCTCAATAAGGATGCTGCCTGCTGTGCTCTTGTGATGCTCAATAGAAATTGAAGCCCCTGTTAACTAGCAATCGTTAGACTCGAACTAAATTGATCACCTCAATGTTCTACTCGAGGCAACGGGCGGGTAGCACGTCGTTCGTATGTTTGCACTCTTTACTGAATTCTGTCACTACTGCACTGTCACAATGGCCACGGTGAACTCTGCTTTGGGCTTTTTTAGATACTCTGGGAACTTTGCTACGCCCGTTAGAAATATATGTTTTTGCTGAAATCCATACATATGTCGTAGCTTGCGTGGGAGACTATATATACTTGTTTACATCATAGAAATCGGCGTTCGACGACGAGCGAAACGACACCGAACACTTTATCGGCAGATAAACAAGTACTTGTTTTCTCAGCTGTTTGAGCACTTTATCCCTATGTGTATCCTCCGGTCGCGAGGCGCAGGTGAATGCACCACGCCCCCGGGCTCGACTTATCAACCTGGCCACAACCTACTAATGCCGTTATAAATTAAAGATAGGCTCCATCAGACCTAAGTAGTAACGCCATTACTGCTCAATATTATCAACATCCGTAGTATGTTGCCGCTTGTTGTTTAACAACAAGTCCAAACTGTCAAAACGTTGTAGCGCAAAAAAACGCACTGTTTTCGTCGGTTTGACATTGAAAGGTGTGGAAGAGCTGTCTAACTTGAAAAGTGATGATGGCTTAAGGAATATATTGTCAGAGGTACGCGTCGACTCTTTAATGTCCACTGACATTTAGCGCACAGCCGGGTAGCCTACTGTAAATTGGGAAAAGCTGGTTCGAACTGACTCGCATGACATGGCAGCGAGGCCATGAAAAGCGCGTCTTCAGTCCTAAAAAATCTTAAAAGTTCACTTACACAGGCCTACGGTTTCACGGATTCGTCCAGGTTACTCGAGCCTTGATTCGCAGTACTTTAACACGATTCAGTACAGATTTATACCGCATGTATACGGAACCACAACTTCGTGGCCGGCCAGTTGAGCAGAACAGACGACACTATGCAAGTTAATGGTCTTTTGAGCGCTAGTAAAGCACAGTGTTTCCTAGCGTGAATCTTGTATCCTATCTCAGAAGCTTAGGGGTACTAAGCTTCTGAGTACTACTCACCTTGTAGCGTTTGGCTACAAGGCTACAATGCGCTTGTAGCCAAACGCTACGTTTGATCAAACACTTCGAAACTGAAAAACATGTAAAACAAACGTACTGTTACGTCACTAAACACTGAAAATGTTTTTACTAAATTATGTTATCTTGAAGTGTCGGTTTTTTGCAAGTATTTCCTAATGCAGCTCGTTGGTACTACTCTTCGTATCGTAGATCAATTTATTCACAACGCTAAGTGGAAGTGCTATGCTCACGGGGCGTGGGGCAAGAACGTTCGTGTGGGGCTGGCAAAGTAACTTATACGCCGAGGTGGGCGACATAACTAAGTTCAGGCTCAACACGACAGCTTCAATAACACGATCTACTGAAGCCATGATCGACGTCTCCAAGTGGCTATCTGTAACAGGGTATGCTTTTAGCTGTGGAAAAAGCTTGTCAAACCAGCAGTTCGCAATCGCCGTGGGTAAAGGGACGCTGAGCCTGCTTTAGAGCTAACTTTTGGACAACGTTGAGCAGCGATGGTGTCCTTCAGACACGAACCGGCATAACCAAAAGTATTATACAATGTGTTCGCTAACTACGTAATTAGATAAATACGTGACCCACAGTACCACTTATATTAGAAAGATACGGATGTCATGGCAGCAATATAACCATTACGGTTCAAGTGCGGAATACTTTATGTGGCCAGACAGACTCGTAGATCAACGGGCAGTCATTGGGAGAACGAATATTTAAGCTTAATGGCATTTTAAGTTTCGAACAGAGTTTGCCTCTTGAATCTGAAATTTGGCTAACGATAACAATACAAAGTTAGCTCAATAGTGCGGACGATAACGACGCGTAATATTTTAACATTGTTACGCGCAACAGTTACTATAGAGCGTCTCTTGAAAGAGAAACTAGCCAGAGGCCAAGTGTATGCAAAATTAGTAGAATACATCCATACTGCTCTGTATAAATTTAAACCACCACATCATGTTTGGGCTTACTGGGCTCTATTACATTTTCTGCGGTGACGAGAGCAATCATCGCAATATGTCGTGCGGGGAGCTTATAGCTTTCAACCTGTCAACTAGCAAACTTTATGTCGCAAAACCTGAAAACCTCGAACATTATTTGTTAGTCCTCCAAAGCTGACGAATGAATATGTCGGCTTATGACCTAGACAATGGTAACTTCATACCTCAACCCATAACAGTCGCTCATGTAGTGTTACCTAGTATTGATATTAGAGATAGTTACATATAAATGGCTTTCTAATACCCGCATAGTAAACGGTTAGCAGAAAGCAACATTTATTATACACACAACTCATTAAATTTAATTGTCACCTGCTTGCGTATTAAGCACCCAAGCGTCCAAGTGTACAACGGGGATTATGCATATTAAATTGGTATACAAAACTAAAACAGAAGGTAGCGGTAAAGCTATATAGGCAATAATTAAGTATGTGTGAGAGTTCTTAATACGGTAGTCATGCAAACTTTATAATTTGCAAAATGAAACATAATATTTCTTTTTATCTTAACGCTAATTATTGCGTACAGTAACATGAGGAGCTGTGAAAAGCGGATTTATCTTATAGTTAAAATTCCACTATTAGCGTAGAAACGAGAGCTATTGTTGAGAAAAGGGGGATGTCGAATATAAATTATTCAGATAAGCTTAATACACCTTTAGAAGATTTCTCTAGAGTAACGAAGGTATGCGTTTGACCCTGAACTAGCCCCATTTAATCAAATAGCGTATAAGGATTTTCTCGGCTTGTTACCCTATCCATGTTGCTAGACGGAACATAATATATCATAACTCTGACTGGCTCTTATTTTTTTCTAGTGTGGTATTTAATATCCAGACGTGTCGCTCAAATCCTTTCTCCGGCTAACGCAGTTTGATTATTGGCTCTTGGCCTGACCGAGAACGAAAACGTGTACAAAGGTGGGGGTTTTTAGGTTAGGAGCGTATTCGATATAGACCGGCTGCTTAGTGGAATCAGGGACTTGGGCCTGTAGTGCATTTCACCTTTGTCGTTCGTAGTGCGAGAGCTATACACGTACAATGGTGCTAACGCCAGCGCAATCACAGCTAATCAGTGTATGATAAAAGACATATTTTTTCACTTCCGTGTTTAAAACGTAGGCAAATATAGAGAACGTCTTTCATATTTGATATACATGGTTTGCGTTTTATAAATGCTGCGGTAAATGCCGATGTAGATTGCCAACGATTTAGCCATGTGTTGTCCTAAGGAAAAACGGGAAAGGCTGAATATTCGTTAACTAGGGAACAACTAGGACGTTTGTCCTCTTTATCTTCTCGTATTATATTATAGATATTCAACACCTTAAGTGTTAAAAAACTGACAAATTAAATTATTTAAAACAACAGCAGCAGCTAAGATGGTATACGGCTAGATTAAACTAAACTAAAACTTATTAATAAAGCTATGCGGTAAATCGTCTCGTAACTCAATGTAAAGAACCCTGCGAGCATATTATCTATGTTTGTCTATGCGAACGACTTATCTATTATTTCGAGTTCCCCTTAGTAAAAAGTATAATAAATACGCGCCTAACATGAATCACACTGAACCAAATGTATAGAGATGACGTAAGATTGGGCCATGTTAAAAAATACTCAAAAAAAGTTTACTACATCCACTTTGGGCAAAGGAGTGCGAGCAAAAAAATGGTATGGTTACTCATTTACTTTTCCACTTTTAAAAATAGAACGTCGAAGTACACACCATTGCAGGGAGCCAAATATCTTTGAAGATTTGACACTTAAAATTAAGGGTTGATAACAAACTTAGTAAACTATATCCTAACTAAAACTTGTATAAACTACGAAAGAACGCCAGAGAGGTTGCATCGCCTCGCCATTATATACAATGTTTTGTTCTTGACAAAAAAAGGTGTCCTTAACGTGATGTCAAATATTTCACTTATGCTATCGAATTAAAGCTATACTGACTACTTTACTCCAAATCGTTAAACATCGTTCTGCATCCTTCTGCGTCATTTTAATTCATTTAAAAAGATAAAAGAACCCTCTTTTGTCAATTGTGTTGTTCTAAAACACAGCGTAGTTGACGATTATTACAATATCAATGATACCGTATTAACACTTTGGACTTTTGCATCCGACCTAGGCGTTAATGCAATGGCAAACCTTGACCTTAGTTATCGCATAACCGAACTAAGTCAAAGAGAATCTCAATTAGTAAATTCTATTTTTCGTTGCTGTGCACTTACGAACTCTGGCGTGTACGTCCGCCTTTTTAAGTCGCCTGAACTTCCTAACCAAATGTACTTCTCTCCTCTCTGGAATCCTTACAGCGTAAAATATCTAAAATTGTAGGAAGGAATGATAACAAAAACAGGTTTTATGACTCGTGCGTTTAAATTGTTGTCTTGACGTAACGACCGACAAGAACGTTTTGAGCTTTTATTTGTTGTTGCGCTGACAAAGGTGGCATTTTTCTCGTTGCTGCTGTATCGTCTCGAGGTTACTTGCGGGGTCATTTTCGATACAAATATTTGGCGCTCGAAATTTGGCAATCTATTTTAGGAACAATGGGAATTCGGTTTGACCACGGCCATCTTGGAAGTCATTTTAAAACTTCCTGATCGTTATTTATCTGAGACGCTTATACACTATACAGCTTATACTATCTAAGAGATCGGATCTACTTGACATACGTGACCATTGTCAGTTATGTGAAATTAGATTAGTTCACGGTCGCTACGACGCTGGACACCCACGCCCGAAATTGAAAGAGCGTATCGTTGGAAAACTAGTCCGGCATCATTCAGCAAGTACTAGGGCAACGGCCGCAAATATTGGTGCAAGTATCAGTGCCGTGCACAGGATACTGACCTGTACACGATCTTTCTGCACGTCGACTCTGTGCATGTACCCTGTCATGAAGAGATGAGAGAGCATCCGTACCGGTTTCAGAGAATCCAAGCTTTAGAGCCTATTGATTACTAGCCATGTGCTGATCACTGTCGATGGTTTCTGCAGCAAGAACAAACTAATGTGGAGTTTTCGGCGCTTATGCTTTTCACGGACGAAACTTCGTTCGAAACACAAGAGGGTGTGTTAAATGCACACAATTCTCATTGGCTGGCTAGAGAACCCTCTACACTGACCCGCCCACATGCACACCAGGTTCGCTTCTCCGTGAACGTCTGGGCTGACTGATGGTGAATAACCATATCATCACTAAGTGGAGAAGCTTTTTTTACCTGGACTGTAGGAGCAAAACATTGCCAGGACCGTTGGCAAGAGTTCCACAAAATATTCGTTCAAGTATGTGGTTCCAGCACGACAGAGTGTCACCACACAACAACGCCGCGGTGCGTAAACGCGACCTTCCCGAATCGGTGGATCGGCCGGGGCGGGCCCATTGTTTGGCCGGCAAGCTCTTCCAACCTCCCAACCTGCCTAGAATACTTGCGCGTCAAAGCAACTGCAAAAACTACCAAACGTTTCCAATGGTAGGAAATTGGCACTTTCGAACAATGCTTGTAATTTAATAACGTTTTAGGGTTCTGCACACGAATAATTTACTTGATAAAGCAAGTCGAAATATTGGCTTATATGCATGCATTCATTTTGATGTGTTTGTCACAAAACCTGTGTTACTTCTCAGCCACAACTTGTAGCAACATGTATAACTTGGTACCACGTGATCACTATTAGATGTGCATTAAACGTAATAGACAATATAGGCATAATGTAAAAAGACAAGTAATTGAGCATGAAAGCGTGAAAAAGCTAACAATCGCAGAGTTGTATTTATTGGTAACTATTGTTATTATTCTTTTTTAAGTTAACGTTGAAGATTATTCCAAACACGCAGGTCTATTGGTTTCTCAATAGGATGCATGTGACACTTGCAATCGCAGGTATGTTGAATATATGTCAGTATAAAAGCTCGATACAATTTTTTTGGGTAATTTTAGCCCCACCAAAGAGAACATTTCCGCTGCTTATCCTATTGGCAAAATAATTTTCGCGCCAAGTTGTACCAGATTCTAGTAAAGGTCGTGTCTATGTATACTGAATACATGTACTGTGTTTTATTTATGGGAAGAAATTTACGAACTCCTACTTTTGACCTTTGCGGACAAATTTGTATGTCACGGCCAGTCGAAGGTCACGCCAAGCACCATTGCTTGTGTTTTCCTTGAATTGATTTGGAGGCATTAATTGTGAAGATAAGTCTCCACCATACCAGCGAATGTCAGAATCTTGTCTTAGATTAAGATTGTCACTACTTCACATGTCCGTGTGGAGTACATCTTATAAGTTCTAGGCAGTCCTCAGCAAAGCAGCTGAAAAGCACCCGCAGAGGAAAGACATCCACTTTAGCGTACACAAATGAGTCAACTAATAGGTAACGGCGGCCTTTGTCGAAGGCAGTATACTGTATAGTGTAAAGCTCGGCTCTACTGAACCCACCTTACTCCGGCGGCAAGACCTTTCTGACAGTTGGAAGCACTTTTGCGAAGATTTTCTTAATGTGTACACCGATGCGGCTTTAATTATTAATATTACACATTATCATCGGGCGTTCTCTTAAATAGCACGGATAATCTGGCGCGGTGCCAGGCCTGGTGTATTCGCCCCTCGTCGACGATCTTGTTGAATAGCATAGCTAACTCACCTTTAAAAGCATTCAACCCAGTGCTCGTAGATCCCATCGGGATGACTGCTCTCCCGCTTTGGAAGACTACGTAGACCCTTCGGTTTACCTCCTGCTCGTGAAGCAAGTTAATGATCTAGGGCGAGTGCATTCTCAACTGCTGGTTCATACGTGAGCTTGTTCTTCTGCTGCCGACGTATAATGTAGATAGGAGGCTCCACTTCCGTCCTTCCAAGGGGTCGAGCCTCCTTCTCATTATCAAATTGGCGCTTGCTCTCTGCTAGTGTTTGACCCTGTATTGTCTATAGAGCTGTTTTGTTAAGACTGCCGTTTGACTATCGTTGCCTTTCTAGGGTAACATATTCCTGATTTACGTTAATCGGCTGCCAGATTATTAAACAGAGGGTCGATGAATATTTTTCCGCTGTGACAAACGTACGTGAACTGATCATGGTCATTTGAGCAGGAAGTGGCCTATGTATTGCGAAAGTTCTATCGATCCATTTCCCTTTCCGTCAGTACCGCTAGGACTCAACACAACAATTGAAGTTATCGTAATAGGCATCGTAAGGTGGTAAGTAGAACAATGCAAAGTTAAAGCTACCTCAAGTAAGCGCTAAGCAAGAGTAGCGTCGACTTGAATACTGTATGCCAGGCAGACCTTATTGTAGGTAGATGGAATCCGTCCTGCTGGTCTACCGCAACCACTCTAGGGAACAGGTAGAATCCTCGCATCTCTTTCTCCCATCCTATATATATATATATATATATATACGCAAGTTGTCACCGTATATATATCTCGTGCTGAACTTGTATGGCGATGCGCTGCCTCAGGAAATCTAAGGATCGTTTGCCCCCGTTCGACTTCTCGATGATCTGGCCCATTTTCCGTGTTATGACCATGACGTCCCATCCCCACACGTCTGACGTCTCAATGATGGATGGCCAGGTCGTATGCTCGTCCCTAAGGCTTCGTAACGACGAGTCTTGTCCCTTTCGGCTTTGAGTGCAACGGCGCCTACTGTGCGGGAGACGGCCGTATAACTCGCCGCATAAGTGTTTTGACTTGACACTCCCAGATCAACAGCTTTTTGGCGCCAGGGGGAACTGTTGATCTGAGAGTGTCAAAAACGTATTATTATTATTGCACATAAAACCATGTCTCCGTAGCTAAATATTTCGTCAACGATCCTAGTCCCATGCCACTTAAAAAGACGGCTAGTAGTTGATTTTCGAAAAGAAGCAAGAAGAAGAAAAATCTAATTAAACGTTAGAAACGCTCTACGCGCTCGAAGCTTAAATTCAGCTTGAACTCTCTTATATGCGCAATAAGTTCAAGCTTATTGCGCACTGCATTGCCAAAATGAACCGATTCATTCTTAATAATGAACAAAAAGCGCGAATAGAGCGACGACAAGCTGCATAGAAAGTCTAGGTCGTGCTTATGCGCCATATGTCAATATTGCTATTAGTTCTAAAAGAATAATAATTACCTACAAAGACAAAAAAGCTTCAGCAGCCGTGTTCTTTTAGAGTAATTTGACTTTTTTTTTCTACCTGTATATAAAAAGTCAATATAAGCTAACCTCCACTATGAAAAAAAACAAGAAATGCCGAAGGCCAGTAAACAAGAGGAAATGAATAATGCAACAAGATTAATCCGGCCGGAAAAATGTTAGGATCTATTATAAAATAGACGGGTGTGCTTAAAACAATATAAATTATATATACATATGGTTATATAAAGCGTGCATTTCATAAGGAAATTTTGAGTTCCTGACAGAACTTAAAGAAACTGGAGAGTTAGTGCTACGACAGAATACGTGCAAAACCGCCAAGGTTGTAGAAGACAATAAGCAATGCACTGCACAAACAAAAAGAACTTTCTTTACGGGACTCATTAATCCCTCTATTTGGGACTGACCCTTTATCGGCGTAAATTAAGAACCATTAATGAATGGTTCCCTGAAGGCTGTTCGTTTTCAAGCTGCCTGAACATTGCGCATGTTGATATATTCTGCGTATTGCTGACAATTTGCATATTACACATGTACCTATTTGTATGCATATAGTTTATCTTCATCAACGAGACAAATCTACTTTGGATATAAATAGAAACTCCTAATTCTACGCATATGGCGGACTTCATCGGAAGGCAAGGATATGCATATCGTTGCACAATAAAGCAAAGCGACCCTAGTAGTGGGCCTATAGCTCTCCGCAAGCTACACACTTCCCAGACGATTTTGGCAGACAGAGCTAGAGTTATGCACTCACACGTAGCGGAGAACGTACAGGAAGTAAAGCACACTTTACTCACTTTACTTTCGTTAAGTCGTTTTTCCTAATCAACACTAGTTCTTTGGATATACATAGAAACTCCTTAGTCCGCGCATATGGGTTACTTCGACGGTATACGAGGGGAACGGAGACGCGTCGATCTATCAATCTGACGTTCCATCTGTCTATTTACCTGGCGGTAGGCGAGCTGCCGACGTTGTCCTCTTTGGCTGTGCTCACTTGTATCCGTCGACCCAAATACTTCACGCTCACCTCAGAGAGTTCAGCGGCGGCAGGGGTCGTAGCTGTCGGCGTGTGCTTTACTTATCGCCAGCCACCTCTGTAACGGCGTTACAATTTAACTGATTAACTTGACTAACAGAAAAACGGGAACCAATTTCCTTCGACAGATCCGTTTGTGCCGCTTTGCCCGAACCTTCTCATCTGTGCAAACCCCTTGGACGTTAGCTTCTCGTCCAACTCTCTCGAGAAGGACGCTTAATAATAATAATAACAATAATCAACAACAACAGCAAAAACGACGACCACGTGACATTCACCAAGTGGACCAATTGTCGATATTAATAATAATAATAATAATAATAATAATAATTATAATTTTAATAGGTGATTACGAGTTTATTTGCAAGTACTCAAAAAAAAACTATAGTCATTATGTAAATAAAATGCACACTGTGTGGTTAAAATAATAATAATAATAATAATAATAATAATAATAACAATAATAATAAATGATTGCAGTGGCGTTCAATACATGTTTTAGGTGGTTAGTTACCTAAAATCAACAACATCAACCACAACAACAACAATTAAACGGGTCTAGACATGTCGGCACATAAAGTGGACTACAAGACAATATGTTGTATTGAAAGGCCTTAGAAGTATGTGCAAAGGCAGCTGAAATTGTGCATAGTTCTCCAGGACAGTCCGTTATACACGACTTTACACAAATAATTTTGTATATATGTATATATACATGGATTTGCAATATTAATACCTCAACGGTTGCTCAGGATCTGCAATATTAATACCTCAAAGATTGCTCAGGATCTGCAATATTAATAGCTCGACGGTTGCGCAATGTACCAGGAAACAATACGTCGTGTTATGTCGAGATGGCTTGGCATTTAGTGGACTTAATGGAACAGGACTGAAGGTCCGATTGGTATACCTGTTTGCATTCCTTTCGCCTACCTTGTTACATTGCGGCCTGCAGGTGTTTCTTGGGCTAAGTGGAAAGTGCAACGCTAAAGGGTTACTGACAGGAACCAACCGGGCATTGTTCGCTTGCCACTAGCTGTGTATTCGCTTAGTAGCTGCTTTGTCGGGCCCTGTTCAAACACCCTTTTCGGCCTGTACAAAGCAATCCCCGCCAACCCCCGCAACGTCGATCCAGTGCCCTTGAAAGGAAGGCATGCCACCGTCACTTGCCGCTACATTTGTGCGTATTGAACCTTTGAAACCGCCCGCCACATAGTTTCTTCCTCGCCCGCTTTCATACATATTCCTCTTTGCTTGCCAGCCCGGTGCCATCTAGGCCTGTCCTTTACTTTCGTGCTAACCGTCGTACAATGTAACCTCTCCCAAACGTTGTTCTCTTTTTTTGGCCTGTTTCGCGGCGGCTCGTCAACGAACCGCTCCGACAGACAACCCACCAAAAGCGCAACTTCGTCTGATGCTTCGTTTCTTGGGCTGCCGTTTTCCATCCCAGTTGCTCTCATTTCCACACCCGTGGCCTTCGAACAGTAAGTTGGTTCTTTCTGTTCCTTGCCATTCGGCAGGTCTCGGCCTGCCCGAACCGACGGACAAGCGCTGCCGTCCTCTGCTCGCTCGCCGTCCCATGTTCCTTTATGGTGGTCCCAAAAAACGTCGCGGGCTAGAAATACGCCGTCTGGCGTAGCTATTGTTCGCCGGACGTTTCACTTTTAAAGCCCTTTGCACCGACAGCACAAAGAAAAGGCTTAACGATGAAGGGCAGCTGAATGCTGGTCTTTATTCCTTCGTGAGTCGTCTTCGGAACAGTATGCTTTTAGTCGTTGACGACTTGGGTGGGTCGCTTACAGCAGACACTGTACGAACACGTCCCGTTATTAAATATAGCATAGCAATTAGGTGTCTTTAGTCACGTAGTGTTAAAGGCGTTCGTTAGTTTGTCAATTATCTGCTATAGATGTAATTTGTTCTTGCTCAATCGGTCCTGTTTAGATATGCGCCTAATATGCATCTTCATTATGCCTAGAGTTGGATGGCTGGCATCCGTCGCAATACTGTGGCCCTGTCACCCAGTGATGTTGGTTGTCGGAGACACCTCGCAGCCAGAAACCCCTTGCAGGAGGCAGCTCGGTAGTAAAGATTCCATTACCGATATAGCAAATGGGAGAGTGAAGGTGCTTGGTCTCGTTACCGGTGTTAAGCACGACGGACCAGGAGGAAAAGACGATAAGAGCACAGGTAGCAACAGCGTGCTTGCGAACGGCTTCAATTATTTGCGCGGTTGTATGCCCCAGCTAGGCGTTCAGAAATGTGCTTGTGCGTGAAATGCTATATCATTTCGATAGAAATATAATCTTAGAATAAACATTTTCTAGATGGCCACTTAACCTAAACATAAATACAAGTTTAGGCCGCAGTTACAATATGCATGACGCGTTATCATATAGGCAAACGTATATTCCCTCCAATAATGAATCAAAATGAGTCGTCTACTTTGTTTCTGCGTTTCATATCGCCGAAGCATATTAACACACATATTTTCCCGCAGCACATTAGTGCAGAACTGGTAGCTGAGGGTAGGTTTGCGCAGACAAGCCCGGGGCAAAACGCGGGCCGATCGTGAGTGAATGCGCCTCGAGTGACCGTTTAGCCACAAACAGGCATATATAACACCGACCCCAATGTGGCACCGAAAATCCCAGTGTGAATCAGTTTATAAAGCAAGGCACCTAAAGTGGCCGTGGGATGTGGCTGATATTGAAAATTAGAGCCCGATCACGGCTGGAGCATTGCCAACTCCAAAAGGCTGGCGTTGCTATTCACTGGCCGAAAGACGGTCATCTGAGTTTAGAGAGAACGCAACGAAGTGACTTGTTTACAGTCGCCGCTTATTTCCAGCCGTAGCTGGTTTAGTTAGGACAGCCCTGAGCGGTTTTCACCATTAGGCGAGAGACGTAGCCGCCAAGCTACGTCTTGGAAGGCTTGGACGGTAGGCAGATAGTATGCCTATATATGAGAGAGAGAGAGAGCAATTTGAGAAACTTTGCTGTCTGGCCTGTTTTGTCGAGATACGTGAATAAACATTTTCATTTGCGAGTAGGCACTACAATGAAGTGCTAGGTAGAAGGGAATGGAAAAGAGCATCGTGCCTTGGTTGTGCATGCTGCTAAACCTTTGCTGCTAATAAAACCTCTACGCTGCGGCATAGACGTCGATCGGCATACAAACACGCGCCGTGAAGAGGCAAGTAGCGATAACCGAAGAAGTGCAGCAGTGATACGGGTATTTATGGCCCCACCACCGAGAAACTAAAGGTCCGCGAAAGAACCAACAAAGGCGATATTACTAGCCTTGCTGGCTGCTGCTAGCAATGCTGCGGCTGCTGCTGTTGTCGCTTCTGTTGGTGTCGTCGTAGCCGCAATGCACTGACGGTAGGCTCGGCTAGCGGTATCCTCCTATGAGAGTTAGCTGCCGTATCAAAGATCCACTGCAAAGGTTTCGACCAGCCGGTGGCCGCCAAGCAGCCAAACATCTAGAGTGAGTCGGAGGTAAGGCTGACCCGTGTGCGAGAAGACGGTGTCCGTCGCCAAAGCTACGAAGTACGGGCCGAAGCACTCCCGAACTCAGCTCACGTCCGAGAGGCTCGGCTTCCCGTCGTTCCTTTGCTTCTTCTCGACGCTCCTACCTTCGTAAGCAACGGACTTGCCAGAAGTCAGGATTTCGGGAACTCCTGCTTTCAGCTTACTCACCTACTCGGCGCGGCGCAGACGACAGGCGACCACAGCGCGTGCACGCAACGCGCTTATTTATCTCTCGTATGCACCAAGCTAGCCGACATGTGCTTGGATTAAAAATAATATATTTATATATATATATATATATATATATATAAAAAATTTACAGTATAATAGACAGAGAGGTGGTCTTATTGAAGACTGACAGTGAACTTACAACGAATTGGCTTTACGGTGACTGGCCGGGCATCGCTTTGTAAAACGTGCGATTAAAATGCAATACATAGTTTCCTTTATTTAAAAAGGGGTTGTTAATAATTGGGTGGAGACACTGAACGTAATTCAAATCTATTCATTTTACTCAATTTATGTATAATAAACATTTTATAAGATTTTTTCATAGTCTTTTATTTTTTACACACTTCTAGCGAGAGTAGTAGTGATTTATGCTCCAGTGCTGCCTATTTAAATGCACGGTACTTGGCACATCTCTGCAGACAGAACCGACAGGTGCACAAGTCATGTTCTTCATCAAAGGCGGCGTTTGAACATATAAAGTAGCGAAAGCCACGTACTGTTAACCGTGTACAAGGTAGGGTCCGTGCCCCCTGTCAAGGACGATACCCACCGCTAACCATTCTAGCACCACTGCACCCCTTCTGTCAGTATTGGTAGACTCCCACGTAGTTCAACAGAATTAAAATATTCAGAAAATAGTACCAGTGGCAGCAATAAGCTCATAACTGGCCACTCTATCCCCTGTTTCATGTTTTCGAGATCCTTGAGGGTTCCGTTGGGGCTGCTATAGCATGAGTGAAAACGGCGATATTTATAATCTGCTTTAGCGCTTTATGGGATCTCTAATACAGTCACAGAAACGCCATTTGTGGTTTCTGCAACTTTTGCTGCTAACATTTTCATTGTATTACGTCAGGTCTACCATGATACCGAGACACTTAAGCGTGCTTGGCGTAGGAAGCGCCCATCTTCTTTTAACGAAAAATCGAGGTTTCGCTTGGTGCCATGATGGCTCTCTCTAGCTCGTCATGCATCAAAATATAGGCCCTACTTCGTTCAGTTCTTCTGGTTTTTCTCGGAGCCCGTGCGACCGTTTGCATTGGCAGACGGATTGCCACTAAGGTTTGTGCGGCAAGAAGCGCGTTGTCACTTTAGAGTTAGACGCGACAGCACCTCATCAACCTTTTTCTTCGTCAGTTGAGTCTTCTTCCCATGCCATACGGAGCCGGAGGGGACTCACCTCAGAATACTCGTTTTGAGATGTGATATATTACTGTACGTGCCGCCTGGCCATGCTCGCGAAAGATGAAGTTGTTTATGGCTTATATCTGTCGAACATTTCAATCAGTCGCGCTCTAGCTGACCGAGTAAGTCATTTGCTAGGAACGTTAGTCATTTCATTAAATTGTTCACCAACATTGCATGTTCGTGGCGTTTGGACTGAGCTTTTACATTTCTTCGACCAGCTTCAGCATTTTGACCAATTGGTACAAAAGCGGATGTTTTACTCTCACGTCTCTAGGTTTAGGTCTCTGATTCTCCACTTCTGGCTGGTCGCCCTGTACTTCGTCCGGCTGAACGCCCTGGTCCGTCATCGACTGGGCGTCCTGCCCCATATCCGGCTTGGCTTATTGCGCGGAAGTGTACGGCCTAATAACATCTTGCCCACATGCGAGAAGCACTCTAAGTTAAATTAAAAAATGTAAACTTCAAAACTAAGCAAAACACACTCTCAGGCTTTAACCCCCGGGAAGTAATTTTGTAGGCTGGGGTGTTAGCTTACGACCGTGACAATACTGTCAGCACAAGTGTGATTAGATGCTGTTCACAATAGCGTTGATAGCGATAATGATAGCGACGAGAAGGAAGCCGGTAATGACGACACTTTGTAGCGATCCTGGAGCCGTCAGCCCGAGTGGTAACGATTGCTTAAGATCGCCGCTCTTATGACAGCACCAGCACTACCTATACCGCGCAGCTAATTTCTTGTAGCCAAGCAACCTTCATATGGAGGTCCTGCGGAACGATTAGATCACAGATAAGCTGGGGTTTAAGCGGCAGGTGCTCAGAGGTACTCTAGGCCGTGCTCAATAGACTAACAACAGAAACAATCTTTTCCGAGTGGCCTAGCAAACCCGGCCGTTGTGTTCAGAACCGAAACTACTTCAAACGGACACACAACTGCCTGCTTCTCTCGTACGGCATGCGCACAACTACGCCGAACACTTTATTCGCATCCATAGATATCTTACTACGTATCCCGCGGAGTACTCAAATTTCAACCGATGTAGATGTTACGACGCTTCGCACTTTTGATTTGAACCGCACCGCGTAACGAAGTGCGGTTTCGAAGGCACTTAAAGAGAGCCTTAACCCCTGAAGAAGTCTACAGACACGCCCAGTAGACATTGAGCAAAAGTTATGTGGTTATACGGGGTCAAAAAGGTCTTTCGCAATGCCAAGGGTGCATTGTAAGCAGGGGAGCATCTTGACAATAAAAACGGGCTATACATCAGGGCATTCACAAGTATATATATATATATATATATATATATATATATATATATATATATGTATATGTATACATACATATACATATATATATATACATAAAAATGAGTCAGTCAGAACGATGTGTTGAATTCTTAAGCTAAAAACCCGACATGTATTTCACATTAACTGTGTCACTTCAGTCACTCATACAAACGCACACAATTTGTTTATATAGTCTTTCCTCAACGTACCCGTAATGAAAAAAAGTCTTATCATCTATATTTTCTTGTTTTGTAATACAAAAAGTTGTTAAACTTTGTGTGTGAGACTCTCAAAGCTCTAGAAGTTTTCCGGCGCAATACATATAGAATAGAATAGAAAGCGCCTTTATTAACCGAACAGGGTAAAAAGGAGACTAAGTAGACAATGACGCCCACGAAGCCGCCTTGTTGTCCGATTCTCTGGCTACACTCCAGGCAAACATATTATTGATTGTTTCAAGTCTTGCAATACATTTTGGTAAAAACATTATTTGACTTCTGCGATTATTTATTGTCACATCGAAGAAACGGTTGATAAGAGCGGGACTTGCAAGTTGCAATATCGCTCGCGTGTCGTTGTTCTTCATATCAACCACTGAATGCAATCTTTATTAATATTTGTATGTTTGATTAAAGTTATGATAAATAGGTACAATAGACCATAAGTCTAACTAGATAGAGGCTGTAGAATATTCGATAAGAAACGCGGCAACTTGTGTCGGGTTGCCGCACGTATATACTGATATGAAACCACGCATTAAATGTTATGATAGAATGCGGCGCACCTACTAATGTACAGTGCGGGCCGGCTTTGACAATAATTAGCTTCAAACTATTAAGCTGCTGGTAGAACTGTTCTGTGGTAAGTGCTTACTGTTTCCCGCAGAATCTCATAGTTCACCACGCATATTTAATCCCCCAGATACACAGCATGGTTTTTACCGTCGCAAGAACCTGACCTTGTAACGGTGATAGTGTAGTGCCTCTATTCGACTAAGACATTACGCGGCTTACGCTATTGAAGACGATCCATTTCTCGTCTAAATAAATATTAAAGATTATTATAGTTCTCAGGAAAAGTTGTTCAGGCGATTTATCATGCTTTGTTGATCAGGCCATGCAGTACACAATTTATTGGCACTTTTTTCGTAAGCACAGCTAAGCGGGTGCAAATGAAGTGATTATTGCGAACTGTTAGTAATTATTGTTATGTTTAAATATTTCATTACGTATGCTATCGTGTGGATTATAAAATCACAGCCTCCAAAAAAGGTTATTTTATTTTTACTTAACGGCTCGTCTGTGACCGATTTGTCACATCAAAATCTCCACTGCAAAAACGAGATCAAACCAGCGCATTGCGGTACGATCTCTCTCTGATGTAGGCTTATAGATAGCAAATCTTCATCGAGGCGGCACTCGCATCTATTCTTTTTTTAAATCAATACATAATAGAAACCTAATTTGAATGAAATACTATTTCTTTCGCCGGAAGGGTAAAGAGGATAAAGGAAAAAACACGTCACAAAGCCAGGTCTAAGAAGAAGCCATAAATCGTTTACTAACAAAAACACGGCGCTGTGAAATCAAGATGCGTTCAGTGGTAATTAGTTCGTTAAAGAACAGTCTCGAACAACAGACTTTTCCAGTGCACAAAGTATGTCTATATAAAAATAACTAAGGTTCTTTTCTACGAGTGCTCTCCAGCTTCTTTGCTGAAGACCGCCTTGAAGTAAACATAAGGGGCGAAGACACCTTGCAGCTGAGGCAAAACGTAGGGACCCCTCAAGGGGACCCTCTCAGTTGCCTAGCCTTCTCTTTGCTCATTGCAGACCTAGCCCGCCACGTGCGGAAGGAGTTTAGAAACGCCGTCGTCGTTATGTACGCGGATGACATAGTAGTGGCCCACCGGGACCGCGGTGCCATTCGTCGTATTGTCGGCGACGTAGAAGGTTACCTTCACCGTAGGGGCCTACAAATAAATTCGCGGAAGACGAAAGCCATTAAGTTTCGCCGTGGGGGTCGATTGGCTGCAGCAGACGTAATACCCTGCTGTGGCCAACCGCTGGAGTTTGTCAACTCCTTCCCGTATTTGGGTCTGAGACTGCACTATACGGGAACGACCTTTACCAAGCACATCGGCGACAGGTGTCGGGCGGCTATTGCCTCTATTCACACAGAGGTGAGAGATCTTCGACGACTGTCTCTGAGTGCTGCATTGCGTCTTTTTGAGCTTAAGATTGTGCCAATGTTGAGCTACAGCCTTGGCAGGGTGTGGGGCCATCTTTCCGCCGCAAATTTTGCGCAGCTAGAAATATGCTTCACAATATATATGAAGCGCGTTCTTTGCTTGCCGCGGACGGCAAGGAATCGCTTTGTGTACCTGCTAGCTGGTTGCGGACCGGCAGTGGAAATAATCAGAGTCAGGCTTAAGTCACCTATTACAATGCCACTTCAACAATTTTTGTTGGAGTGGCAGGGAAAAGTGACCGAGGCCTCGGCTGAGGTAGCGCAGTTAGATGTGTACCTCACCAGGGAGCTTTGGGAGGGAATGGCATGCACTAGCCGGCACGTGTACACACGGTACATTGTACATGGCTATCATCACTTGGTGTGTTCAACTCAAGGATTTCACCAAGTTGGCGATCAATGTCGTTGCCGGTTCTGCTCGCAGGTATGCGCTAAATACCACGCAGCGAGCTGCCAGTCGCATCGGCGGTCTTTGCACTTTCTTGCCCGGTGGGACGGTCGCTAAAGTGTTAAAATTGTATATAATGATGATTGTATTGTATTTATGTACCATCTTGAAATGCAAAATTATTGCGAAATAAACAATATGTATGTATATAAAAATAACTGTATATCATCACAATCATTTCACTCATATTGAGTATGCACATAACATTGATACTTATACTAATGTTGGTTGCTCTCGGCATGTCATTCGAGAGATGTCATTTGAAGATATACCTCAGGTTAAGTTCCAAGGCCATAGGGGACGGAGGATAGTCTAGAATTAAAAATGTCATTCGAGAGAGACAGTGCACCGATATTTTCGTAAAGACTGGGCAGGTAGACGCATGATACTTCGTACACGTTTGAAGCTCAGTCGACGGATGCATTCTGTGTACTCCTCATGGAAGTTCGTATTAGAGCAGGTGATGATAGCCATGAACTATGTCTCTGGTATAGAAGTGACCTCTGGCACGCGCAAGACCAGACCAGAGGTGAAAGATACTGAAAATATTCAGTTCACCAACCCCTCGTCATACTCGTTTATCTTTATATTCCCGTTCGGAGACAAACCTTTTAAATAGCACTGCATGCGGCGTCGTCAACCCTAATAGAATTATCTAAAGAAAACCGCTGCACAGTCTGACATAACGTCAACAAAACGGTTCTTCACCCGGATTGGCAAGAAAAGTAGTCGCTGTACGTACATTTGTGAAACACCTTTCGAGCAAACGTGAGTGAGGTGTCTTCATACACTGTCAAGACCATACATCAGCCTTGAAATAAATAATCTGGGGACGGAAGCGTGCAACTAGCGTCGACACGAGCGTCGCTGAACGTCGCTTACCTCTATACAACGAGAAGCTAGAGCTGCGCGCATTGTTTCAACGAAGGGCACAGCTCTGCCACAAATATCATGTGCTTGATGGCACCCAGATTGTGATGAGCGGCGACAATGTCATCTCTATACACTAGAAAGATGTATACAGCTGACATTGTCGACTATAGCATCTCGGTTCGTTATGTTTCTGACCGAAGCACATAGATTGCATCACGCGTTTCCCGACGTCTCCGGAAGCCGAATTACTCCGGCGAAAAGGGGTCTGGTCGGCCACGTACTCGATCCGCCATTCGTACACGATCCGATTTGCAGAAGGTCTTCCTGAGCGTTTTTCAGACACTGTACTGCGGTATAAGTTGGGGTCGCTGTCATCGCCACGCTTGCCCTTAAGTGTCAGAGATAGCTTGGCGATACGCTAGGCTTCTGGTATTTGTTCCCTCTTTATGATCTCGTTGAAGAAATCACAATAAGAGTTTGCCAAGAGCAGCTTACGCTGCCGTCAATGCTTGTAGCACACTTGGTTTGGCCCCGCACCCTTTCCTGTCAGACGAGAGCGCAAGGCCTGACTCACTTCTTCTACATGAAAGGGCAGAATCATACTATCATGTTCCAATGCGAGCGGAAGCTCAGTTGTTGAAGCCAGACATACCATCTCGCGGTTATACAGAAGAACGGTTAAGTGACTCGTTGTCTGTTCATCACTGAGCGGGTCCCCCCCCACGAGGTCGCACAACGCAGACTTTCGAGCAGTCCGATTTCATTCCGCCTTGCTATCCAAGCTATTCACGATTGTGGTCATAGCATAGTTTTATGCAAGTTTTTGTACTACTAAAGTAGTCAAGGCTACGTCTGTCTAGTAGCTACGGCGGTGCCTTTACATAGAGCTAGAGTACCTTACGGAGGGCGAGATAGCAAGCCTGAAAAAGCCACGTGATCTTCTCTGCCCTGGTCTCTTCCACCTGATTGAATTTATCATTTAGGACCGAATGGATTAGCAACATTAGCAGTTGCCACCGACGATGGTTGACATAGACAAGTTGAAACCTGATACAGCAAAACTCACCATCGCAGCGATCTCAGCATCGAGGAGCCGGGCACTATACAAAGATTCATAGCCATTTTCTTGTAGGGAACACCACCAGCCCGATGGTGGCGACAGAGGATACCTTTGAGCCAGAGTTCACTCTCCCTGCACCCTGCGTAGTCGCAGTCCCACCCAGCACTACACAGAACACGGCATCAGCACGTCTGGCGGCCGCATCCGGCGGCCAGCTGACGTTTTCTCAGCTACTCTTAGCGTGCTGAACCAGCCTGGCCCAGTATATACTTCAAGATTGCCCACTCCATTAGTTGCGCTGCCCTTCTGCATACGAGGCTTTATTTTGCCGCTCCGTTAAACGGTGACAACGCCAGCGTTATCCTGCTCGTCTCGGCAGTAGTCTCCGTTGACGATACTGTAGCGGTCGCAGCCGCTTGCGTTGCCGTTGGCGTATTGTTGGCATCGGTTCAGTTGCTTCGATGGATGTGGCAGTGTTGTTGTTGTTGTTGTTGTGGCAACGCCCACCGCAACTGCCGCTGTTAAGCTCAGTTGCGGCTGTAGCGCCGCGCTTAGCACCGCTGAGGCTACCCTTTGCCGTTCTCCACAGCAGCGCTGTCACGGGTCGGCTTTGTTGATGCAGGCCGACCTCCGCCTTACCTCCGTCAACCGTGTTCGTCATGTTGTTCTTCCCGGCGGCGCCTTCCGTCTGTTTTCTTCACGCTAACTTTTGCGTTAAGCGTGGAGTTTAAACACCTCTCGATGGTCTCAGGTGTGCAAGTTGTTGCAGGAAAGCCCCTTTATCACCACCGATCCATCGTTGAAGCTCCATGTGTGATGCTCACAGCTTCACTAAACTACCCTGTAGTACATATAAGCGCATAAAAATCACTGTATATAAAGGAGAAAAACTAAACGTGCGCCTGCATATATATATACTTCGGTTGACAGCACGGAACGATGTGGATTTTACTGGCACACCTTCCCCTATACCGCATGTAGCCCGGAAAACGCTAAACTCTTTACGTTGGAACCAAAGAAGGACGTTCTCGCACGCGTGCTTTATTCTGGACAAATTACTTTTTCCCTGACGTCTTTGTTTTCTCCTCGTGATTGCCAAAATGAACAAGGCAGTTGTTATTCAGCCTTCCTTACCCTTTTGGGCTCAACTGACTATGGGTACTACCCCGAAACGCCGTGGAGTCTGAGGGACAAAGCTGTTTTACTTGTCCACTTTTTTCCTCAAAGCGTGTACAGCGGTAAAACGCGTGATTTAAAGTAAACGCAAGCGCTCCCAAATCTGTGCTGGTGCTTCTGAGAGCATCTCTGACCCGGTTATCTTCACTCTTACCTCATTTTCTCCCTCAAACTTTAGCCTAACCGCTGAAAGCTAATTATATTTTGTCAGGCTTATTGACTATGCAAAATTTGTTGTAATGTATTAAAGCTCATCTAATCGACGTGTTATTATTAAACCAAAAAGAAATTTACCAAATTTTCTATATTATAATTAGGCAGATCATACCGGGACATGGTATCATAAGTTCTCAGTAACTTATCTGATTTGCGGTGTGTAAAAACTAAGGCGGATTGACGTAACTTGTCGGTTAGGAAAGCTGTCTCAGCCAATCGTTGGAATAGGCCTGTCGCTGCTATTTTGCCAATTGCCGCAGCATTTCCTAAGGTTGGACGGTAGCCGCCCAACCTCAGGAAATGCTGGATTGAGTCTAAAGAAGTGTTTAAATATAATGCAATGTCTAACAATATCTACTTGTAAGATGGTGACATTTAGTGGTCACTTTTGGGAGCTTCCCTCGGTTCACAGTTTTAGGCAAAACGACTGGGTCATGCTGATACTGCTGATGTTGCTGCTAGTCCAAGCGACGCAAAGGTGATCACTGCGAAATAGCCAAGCGTCCGTTTTTTTTTTTTAGATTTTTCCGTAAGGCTAGTGCCCGTGTACGTTTTTTTAATCCACTCCGGCATTTACCTTGTCTAAATTGGAAACCATGCAAACCAATTTAAGAGTGGCCGGTCTGGGTCTCGAACCCAGTCCTCCAGAATGCAAGGCAAAATCTTTGCCACTAAGCCATCTTGCTTGTTCTCTCACGCTAAAGTAGCTCGCTTTTGAATGCCAAAAGTTCCATATAGAATAGCAGAAAATTTCTTTGTGGCAAAACAAAACATCTGTAACTGCCAACAAAGAATTGTGGACATTGGACATTGCTTAATCACATGCAAGGAATAGTGAATGAGAGCGATTTTTCCACACGTATAAACGACAAGTTCATTGTTTTGAACGGAAGCGGCCATGCTGCCATACGGACTACTGTGGAAACCCTAAATATATCCACATGCCCGGCACTCGATGCATTTAAGCTATAGCAGTGTTTCCAAGCCCGTAGGGGATGCACGTTGGTCTAGGTTTAACAATCTCCTTAAAGATATTTTTAATCCTACACTCGTGTTGGCTGTCGGTATTCACTGTTAAGAGATTCTGTTTGATTCAATTCGTCAAAACTGAACTGTCAACAATGTTTGATGCGCTTCGGCGGACTGGCTCAAATTCGCCTGCCTCTATGCCCTCACGTCGCAAACTTCTCCTAGCAACTGAGGAGGTAAACAAACTGCAAGTTGGAATTGCTGCGGCTGCATTCCAATCTCGTCGGCGCAGAGCAGTTTCCTCTTACTGTCTTGGCAAGACGCGAGCAGTGTACAATATGAACAACTGCAGCGAGACGGCTGTCAATGATAACAAAGAATATTCGGATGAGAATTCGTGTGTCGGCGATTCGAGAAAGAAAGGCTGCATTGTTCGAGCACATTTGGCTTTTTAAAGGCGTCTCTTATTTTAGTCTGCCCGTTGAAGGAGGCCCGCCCAAAGTTGAAAAACCTCATAGAATCGTGTGTTTGAAGTAATCAGCCCGATAGGGGACTCAGCTCCGCTACTCTAATAGCTGGTGTAAAACCTTTAGTAAAAAGCCTCCTCTCATTCTTCTTCCACAAGTGCTAGTATTGTGCTCACAAAATCATTGTATCCTGGCTTAAACACGCCTGATTGGTTTCAGACATCTTAATCAAGCTGAATTTCATGTTCCACCCAACCTCGTCTACCAGGGCGTTGATCAAGAAAATCGGCCCTGTTTACTTCATACCGGAAGAAATGTTACGTATTATTATTGTATAGGTCGCAAAGCACAAGTCAGGCCGAAAGCCTTCCCGACTTTAGATAAAAACGCCGTTCTATCCACGTCGCAAACGTAGTGTCGTCGGAATGGAGACTGGGATGCGCGCCAATTGTAGCACTCTTAAGAGGCGCCGTTGACAGACGTATGACTGGGCATTAGTGAGGAGCTATATCGACGTAGCACATTATCGTTCTTGAGATGAAGAGAACCCTCTGAGTCCGCTGAGATTATTCGACCCGTTAGATCGGACGGCGTCGTGCCGACCCGAGGCCGCGGATGTCAGGACAGCCTTTTACCCAACCGTACTATATATATATATATATATATTCCCGCTAGGCACATTGGCTTAGCTAATCTTCCGTGATATGTGTCCCATTACATAATGTACTATACGAAAATAAATTTCATACTGTGGGCACTTCTCGAGTGTTATATATATATATATATATATATATATATATGTATATTTGCGCACAGTTACTTCGGGTGATAACGCGGAACGATGTGGTACTCACGGTGATGGCCTGCCGCTTTACTCAATGAAACACACGTTCCTCTATAGTAGTAGCCTGTAATTGGGTAGGCCTACTATGTCGAAACCATATGAGGACTTCTTCGCTCACGTGCTTTATTCTGGGCAAATTACCTTTTCTATGACTCTTTGCGCCTTACTTTTCTCCTCATGGTTGCCAAAATAAACGAGGCAATTTTCATTCAGCTGTCTTTATACTCTGTATAGAACTGACTACGGGTACTACCTCAAAACGCTGTGGAATATTTTTCACATGTGCGCTTTTTTCCTCAGAGTGAGTACAATGATTAAACGCGCGAGTCACTGAAAACGCAGACGGATAGCGAATAATAATATTTGATTGTTTTTTATATACTAAATAATTTTTCTAACTTCAAACAAAGAAGAAAATACTGTAATTCAAATTTGTACTTCCGGATGTGCAAAAATCAAATAAATGTGAAGATAATGTTAAATCATCTTCTAAATAATTAAATTCAATTTTAGTATTGTATCTACTAAAACCGATACACGTAAACATAAAATGGTAGTTATGACATATAATACCATAGTTCCTATTTAATAGTTTCTGGACGTATATTTTTAATTGTAGTATGCAAATGCATTATATTAGGAAGGTCAAAAAGTTCGTCGGCTTTTTTACCCGATTTTAAAGAGCCTTATTTATGCAGACAACAGTATTTTTATTCAATGAAATATTGACCGTTTTGTTCGATAACCTTCGCCCATCGCCTCGGTAGATCCATGATTCCTTTCTCCCAGAACGTCTTGTCCTTCTCGTCGAAATACTGAGTGAGGTGATTTTTTATAGCCTCCAAAGATTCAAATGTTGTGCCATCAAGGGAGTTCTGGAGAGACCTGAACAAGTGATAATCAGATGGTGCGAGGTCGGGACTATAAGCTGGGTGCGGCAGCACATCCCAGTCAAACTCCGCCAATTTTTGCCGGGTGGCCAAACTTTTGTGTGGTGTCGCCTTATTATGTTGAAAAGTGACGCCCCACCCGTTTGACAATTCCGGGCGCTTCGTTGCTACTACAGCCTCCAAATCTTCGAGTTGTCTGCAGTAGACGACGGCGTTGATCGTCTGACCCATTGGAAGCAGCTCAAAATACACGACGCCCTTACAGTCCCACCAGCAGCACAGCATAACCTTCTTCTGATGAATTTCGGGTTTAGGGATAGCTGCGGCCTGAGAACCTCTGGGGACCCAACTTCTTTTCTGTGTTACGTTTCTGTAGAGTATCCATTTTTCATCGCCGGTTATCAATCTCCTCAGGAATGGCTCATTCGAGTTCTTCCGGAGGAGTGCGTGACAGGTATCGACTCGCCCTTCAAGCTGCCTATCATTGAGGTCGTGTGGTAGCCAGATATTCCGCTTGCACGAGAAACCTGCATCTTGCAGGCGATTCCAAACGGTTCCGTGGGAGACTCCCGTTACATCTTCAATTTATTTTATGGTCAAACCTGGGTTCGAAGTAACCAGGCTTATGACTTCGTCGGTCTCCACAACGTCGAAAATGCGTATTTTTGTCCTCCATTGCAAACAGCTGCCAATTCCGCAAACGAAACGGTAAAGTTGGAACCGGTATACCGTCGCGCCGCCACGGGTCTGCTCCTGAATGTAAACACCCAGCCGCACTCTCAGGCGGCCCTGCTGCAGAGTGCGGGAATTTCAAAAATGTGGTCCCAGAAAGCCGACGAACTTTTTGACTTACCTATTATTTAAATTGAACACAAAGGTCTACGGGATCTTCTTATGCAGAATACCACACGTGAAATCAGAGGGCTAATGCGCTAGTCATGATTGCCATGCACCGGGATGTCGCCGGTTCGATCCCTGTTGTTGTTCAACGAACGATGTTCATTGAGAATATCTGATAAACCATACCGCTGTGGATCAGTGAACATGATGCCACAAGGACTGTTAGGAAAGCCCTAAATATCCCTTAACTGTCCTTCTATTCCGCTCTAAGCACTCCTGATAAAAGAAGGGAAGAGTGTACATCGATGCATAATATGGTATGGAGAGGACCCTGACCTCTTTTATAATGATATGTAAAAATGTTAAGGAGACAAGTAGACTTCTTCAGGTGTCTTTCAGTTAATATTTTGCAAGATGATAATCACAGCATATATATAAATCACCTCCGTTTCGAACCCAGACTTATTTCCTGTCATCTTATTCCATATGAGTGATACACTTCGTAGTGCAATGTAAAAAGACTCCGTTGTGCTAATGCCTTGTTCACTTAACATACTAGTTTAGACAGTTTAGGCATGTTAAATGTCTATTTTGATTGGTTACTTTTGGTTATTTACCTCGATTCGATTTAATTTGATCACACATTTCTTGAGAAGCCCCATGATGAAGACGAGGCTGTGCCAAAAAAGCTGGATTGCGATTTGTGCCATATTAAAAAATTAACAAGCATTCATGTAGCGAAACATCGCCATGTAGTGTTGTATTTGATCTACATTGGTGTCTTTGAAAAGGCTAACTAAAAATTACCCACTTACCATGTGTAACTAGGTTAAATCCCGACTAGATGTGGGCACTAAAGAAGGCTTTCGATTGAATAAATCGTGGGACGGCAATTACGAGCGTTTGACGTGCAGCGTAGATCATTGGAGATGCCGAGTGGAGGCTCGCAGAGGATAACAAGGGAGAACGAGCGAGCTAAGCCAGTGGAAGGCATGCGTAACATTACCAGACGGGGCAGATCACAGTAGTAGATGCCCTCAATGAATGGCGTCATCTCATAAGCTAGTGAACCACCAATGAACCGCTCGCCGCTCTCCTGATTCAGCGCCGCGCCAAGAAGTGGAAGCAGACGGCGGCCATCATCAATCTCCATTCGTCTGGCCGAACTGGTTAGCGTTGGCCATAAGCCGGCTTCGCAGGCGGCCGGCACCGGTCGAGGGGTTATGAACAGGCGCCCTCAACACTGCCACAGCCGGTTTCTTCTAGCGATCCGCGCTCCACTTTCGGGATATTATCATTATTTATTCAGGCGTTCTTCAGGCGTTTTGTGTGAGAGCGAGAGAGAGAGACACAGAGGCGAACAACGGGCGTTTCATTTTCGTTTGTATGTATTCATTTATTTATTCTCGTGTGCTCGCCCCCCTCCTGAGGCGTTGAGCGAGGTCGTAGCAAGTGCCCGTTGAGAGTGCTCGAATCAATAGCATAGACTTGCTGCACTTACTTGTTTCGCTAAAGACAGTAAGTAACGCGAGTTGAACAGTGTGGCGGCCGCGGTGACGCTAGCGAACGAACTACCGCAGTCGTGGCCGTAGCAACCACAGCAAGTCGGCCAAACGTTGTTTGTGCAATCCTAGGCCAGGCGCAACCACTGGCGCAAATTAAGTTGTTTGTGCTACCTCGGCCTACGGAAGCCTAGGAGACGCCTGTATGTACTAAAACACGGCGATGTATGTCTATGCGTCTGTGCCTGTCTATGATAATTAGTAGACAGCCAGTGCCAAGCTCGACGCTTGAGTTGTTTGATAGGAAGTAATGAGCTGTCCGCATATTTAAACGAGAAGAATATGATGGTATGATGATTGGTAGTTTGCAATGTCACGGGCCGGCAACGTGCAATTGAATACTCATAACTGTAACCGAACCAACAATAATGATCGTAATCAATCACAAAACCTAGACAAAAATGTGCATCAAGAAAACGGATGTAACTAAATATCAGCATGTTATCTGCTGTTATAATCTGTTATTGCCACAAGGATGACAAGCCGTGTACGAATACGATTGTATAAATCGTGTGCACAATACCATATTCCGTCTAGAATATATTAACTAGCTGTAGCCCATATCTACTTATAAAACTCACAGGCATGATTAATAGATTTTTTAAAAATAAGTTTACCTTAACGAGGGAGAGTCATTTATTCATCTAATCTACTTAATCACTTAATCTAGATCATGGATCTAATTATAGCGAAACTAGGTTGGCAAAAACTCTCTGTGTATCGAATTTTACGTTCTTCCTATAGTATCGATTTGACTCAATTTGAATAAGCGGAAATAGTTGGCAGTTGTATTGTAGACGAGTCAGATTTTTAAACAATTTACATAGGCTGTAAAGGGTTTTCTTGGCAACGGCGTAATGTAGAGTCTCTTCCCCGACGTTATTCTAAATGCTCATAACTTTGCTTTGTTGGGAACATTTATTGACGTCTATCTGTTTCTCAGTTACATTCGCTTACAGCGCCTAAACACCAAGGACTGAGCCCATTACTCTTTTTAATTAACGCCTACCAAATTTAGTCGCATGGTAAAAGCATTTTGTTTAGTCATAAATTATTCTAACACGGAGTCCGAATATTATCTGCCTGGCAGAGAAAAGGGTTTTTTGTGATTCAGAGATATACGTTCTAAGAAGGAATAATTCTAAAACGAATTAATTTCTTAATTTTGACCCGTAGTAGTCATATTGTTACGCTTCTACGAATTGTAAATAATTGTTTCAGTATTAATTCTAATTTCAATAGCATTTAGAGGGTGGTCCCAAACAGTTGGCAAATTGTATAAAACAGTGCACTTTGTGAAATTATTGGGCTTTGACGGGATATGACTGTTGTTTGTTTTCGTACGCGTACAACCAATTAGCCGCATTTTAACTTGTCTTTAGTTTGCTTATCAGATCTCGATTCGCTGTCATGGTAACTGTATTTATATAGGTAAGAGCTGCTTTGATGGCCACCGCCTTTTCAAAAGATCCTTAACAGTTCAGGTCCTTTAGAACCACCCCAAAAGCTTTGCGCTTGCAGTTGATGGTCGCGTTTGTGAGCACTTCACCGCCAGACAGCCTTCTGTTTATCTAGATTGTTATAATAGCTTAATGCCAGGGTGTTTGTTTGTTCACTCTACCGGTTAGAGTCGCTCCTGTTCTTCGAGCGGGACAGGTGTTTGTAAATCTTTATCTAAGTACATAATATTGTATTCTGGTTCAAATGTACTGTCCAAATTCAAAGTTTATCTCTAACAGTTTTTTAAAATGTTAAATCGGTGTTCAATAATACCACAAATACGGTGTCTTTTGTGCTTATTTTCACTGAGGGCATCAATAGTTCAATGGACTAGTAAGAGTTAATACATTATTTTTTTTGCAGTTTCAACCTAAAGTCTGGTTGCAATTCGGCAATTTGTACATTTTCCTTTACCTATTTAATAACTCTAACGCACAGCCTTGCCATTTAGTCGGCAATTCCATTAAAAATTCAGTTAAGTCGCCGAGCCAATATACTCTTGTCTCTATTTACTTAGATCTCTCAAAACGCTGTCTCGTATCCAGTCCATACCCGTCACGGTACCCTTTGGGATGGTTGCTAAAGTGCTCCGTACCTCTATACTTGAGATACTAATACTTAATGCACTGACCAGTTACACGCCTGCCTCGTCCCATTTGTTGATAATGTATCGAGGGCGTAACTGGCTCAACAGGTAAAACACGCTCTCATGTCGTTGGAGGAGTCACGACTCTACTGTTATATCTATTATTTCTTACCAATTGGCCGGTGCTTTCTTAGAGCCTAAAAATGGCGACATTGTTTATGCCTACCGCCATCTGAAAACTTGCGTTTACATGCGTTGCGTGTACTAGGCAATTACGCTTTCTGAGCGCGTCGTGTGTGAGACAAATCCGTTTGCTAGCTTTTTTTTGACAGGCCAGGCTAAGTTGCGCTAACAATGTTGCTTTCTAAGATAAAAGCCTCGTGTGACTTCTTACAGATGTTGTGGCCAAACTTCTACAGACTTTACATTTGAGTATTATTATACATTGATCAAATGGGCAGGTAGGAAAGATTTTACCGACTTCCGGACAAGTGAGGCAAAAAGCACAGCAAACTATATATATATTTGTGACAAGTGTGACCTACAGGTATTTTCGATGCACGAGGCCGTGCTGCGATGTACCGTTGAACTAGGTTGATTTGCAGCTAGTGCAGGTCGCAAACGTAGCGGACGGGAGGATACGATCAATAAACAGAGCTAGTACAGGAGCTAGAGTGATTGGCGCGGACCACCGGCAGCACAAAAAGCTACATCAAGCTATCATCAAGTAGGGCTTAGTGGGTATTACGCGTGACAAAATTACCGCCCAAATCAAGCTCTGCGCTGTTCAGAAGCCACTCTGAGTATTTGCAAACAAATTTTCCATCCAGAATACGTTGTACTGCCGTGTAAGCCTTAGTATTACCCGCAACGTAATCGGTTACTGCATTCTTACACTTCATAGTAACTAACAATCTTCCGACAGCTGACTCTTAGGACACGGCGACAGCCAACAAACAGTTGTCGTGTCAGATCAGACTTTGTAGAGAAGGTACTGGAAAAAGCTATACGTCCAAGCAAACACCACAGCACCAACTCGTCTGTAAGTGTGAACTTGTAGTGTGAGGTTACAGCCCATTTCCCACTACAACTTGCGCATTGAATTACACAGCAAGAAGCACGAGTCTACTCGTCGCTGACTTCCTTTCAAGGGCCTCGGAACGCCACATGAAGCATAGCATGTTCACCATGGCCCCCGCGCACGCTTCTCCATCCGTGTAAAATGAATTGTGTGTTCTGGGGTGTCCTCGAGACGATCGTCACAATCGACGCTCTCGGAATTAGTAGCCTTCCCTATCCTGAACAGGTTTGACTAAATATCCCCGTGGTCCGTCGTGAAATGAGTAGTGTTGTCGGAGAGTTCTTTAGCCAATCCGTTTTTTAATACTCTAAAGTAGTGTTCGAGGTATCAGTATGCAAAGAACGATCGTTCCTGCAAGACGTGGCATCGGCTGCGCACTAACCGTTCAATACGCTGTGCCATATGGGGGCCCAGTACTGTGCGTTTAACTATAGTCATTAGACTAAGTAGACTATAGGTATGCGTAGTCGTTGGTTTCCTTTAGAGCCCACACTAAATCCCGAAAAGCCCTGATGTATACTACTGTGTTTACGATAGTGACACATTGATCACCTATGTAGAAATATAAGCATCTTTGGCGCCTCACTCTTTGCAGAGGCCATTGCGAGGCCTGCCGCCCGCATTCGTTCCGAGACATCGGCTGCCTCGTTGACACGCCTTTCATGCGAACCTAAACGATGAGGACGACGTCGTCAACGTAGGCAAGGACGTCGATTCCACACGTCTTTTAATTCTAGCCAAAGCGTGTCGTGTTGCACTATGTTCAATAAAAGGCAGGCGAGTACAGTGCATTGTGGCACGCGTGCAGTCACGGTAAAGACAATTTCATTGCAGATAGTTCGATTGCAGAGATGCGAAGGTGTCTTCTTCCTCTAGAAAGTGTTGAGTATAACCTTTCGGGGAGACTGCTACAAGTGCTTATGACATCAAAAAGGCCAGCTAAGCGGGGGTCGCACTTTCTTAGCCAAATATCGTAGAGGAGTCTGGCCTTCAATGAGGCCCATTATATAGCGCCGAGAAATCATTAGCGGTTATAATCATTGGAGGTTATAGGACGGTCAGCACACCCGTAGGGCTAGTTCTGGCCGGAACCATACGATGGGATCTCAAGGTCGACAAACAAGCAGCTGTGTGGTCGGATCCTCTGTTTGATCATAGCGACGCCCATTTGCAGATGATGGAGAAGTGGCAACGTGAGTGGGACGCCATTCAAGAAGGTGAACCAGGCCTTCCTGTCAAGACACACGTTCCAGACATCATGTCTTAGATGTATAGACCCGGCGGAGAACTGACTTACCACATAAGTCCTTACAGGTCATGGGGAGTTCCAAGCATATTTAAAGGGAATTATAAAGGAGAATTCGGACATTTGCACTTTCTGCGACCCGATAAGCCGAGATACACCGGAACACACGGTGTTCCACTGCCGCTATCCAAGGGGTGGGCTGCTCGGAGACACTTCAGATCTAAGCGATGTTCTCGCACGTATGTTGGAGTCTCGAGAACAGTGGAATGAACTTGCGCGCGTTATAACAGGAATCATGATGGCCAAGGAAGAGGCTGTACGACGGCGCGCCGCCCACGTCATTGTAAATGATGCAGTTGGAGAAGTTATCGGCGTCATGGTAGATGTGGACTCGGCGGCGGCCGATCTAACGAGTGGCGCCAACATATGAGCAATGTGAGGGCCTGAAGCTTGCAAAAAAAGGCGTTGGTTGTTGAAGAAAAGGTTGTTCACACCCGCGAAGTCTTGGAGGCGTGCCTGCACGATGGACCAGAAGCCTTTGGCCAAAAAGAAGGTAGATTCTGGCGAATTCTGGGCTCTCGCATCTGTCCTTAAAACATTTAGATATTATATTTCTGTGTCCAAGCCACGTACATATTCGTTTCTTAAATGTTCGGCGACTTGTGATGCCTTTGCATATCATATATGTCATGCGTCTTTTCTTCTTAATGTCAAAAACGAGTTCGACTCTGTACAAGGGGAGCTTAAAATCAGGAAGGCTTTTAACACTTTAAAAGCTACAAAGGATATTAAATGTGTGCATATGTTCAAAGCGATTTACCGAAACAAAGATAATATGATATAGTAACCTGAGAAACTCTTCTAAGCAGTCTTGTTTCGCATGTCTACTGATAATATGCGTTTCTTGAGCTTTCGGTTAAGCAATGAAATCTAGTTAATGAAGGGACATCAAATGAGTTATGAGTAGGTTATTCTGGGGCAGTCACACAGTATCACACTGAAACCTGCAATAATTAAAATATGTTCGTCTGCACATACACGCCTCTGCTCGGTATGCGACGTATTTATGTAATAGTGTTGGTAAACTGATCTTAAATATATACATTTTTTTGTAACATACACCTTTACTACAACGATCCAGCTTTCGACTGGTCTAAAGCCTATGAGATTTCACGTGCCTCTGGAGAACAACGACACAACAGCAGGCCCGGTAGTTTTCCTGAACTTTTACTATTATCATTTTCTGATATAGCCGTATAGTCAGGTGGCCATTTTTATGTCGGCGCGTAAACCAAGGAGATAGCTTAGAAACGATATATATATATATATATATATATATATATATATATATATATATATATATATATGATTGAAATCCTGTATCCATCCGGGATTTCGGCTAAAATTTGTGAACTTAAATATAAGCTTAAATATGTTTTTACTTTTTTAAATGGGGATTGCACTCTGAACGAGTTTAAGACTAGTTTATTTAATGTTTTGAGTGTTAATGGGCAAATATCAACTTCTACGGCATTTCTGGAAGTCCTTCCCCCAGCGATGAAATCGACTCCACTACCGCCACTGCATTACCACGTTGAACTGCCATGGAGATACGCTGCACCAGGTGCTCCCCGGCTCGTGCATCCTTCGTCACAGCAGTGACCCTCTTCCCGAGCCTCGCAAGGAACTTGTTCTTTTTTGACCTACTCTGTTTAACCTAATTATATGTATTGGATTGGTGTAAACTATCTAAAATAAGTGGAATAAATTAACCGTATGTTGCAATTCTTAATTTCAATTCTGTAATTCCCGCCTCGTTTGTCATTACTGATGCGGGATCCAATTCAAATATCACGATCCGGACATATCTCTAGCACTTGCTGTTAGCTGCAAGGGCTTTTTAATGTTGAAGACCTACGCCATATCCAGGGCATACCCATTCGTAGCGCTTTTAAATTTAGAGGAAAATAATAAAAACGTTGGTCATATTTTTTATGGCTAATTGCGACAAAATCCTTGTCTAATCCGCTATTAGATGCAAGTCATTTGTCTCTGACAGCACCTCTAATAGGGCCTTTTTTATGGACACTCGCTGTCCCTTAATACAACATTCAATGCTGTAGTTTGGTAAGATTGCCCATCTAAAATAAGATATAAGCGACCTATTAATATTGATTCTCTTACTTGGATATGAGCAGTTTCCAAGAAAATGTTTGCCTTTCAAAAACCTATTAGCGGCCTTGTTGCATATTTGGTTTAGATTTCTTGCCTTGTTGTGCGATTCTCTGACTACACACCCAGGCAAACATATTGTTGATTATTTTATCTCCTGCACTACATTCTGATAAAATAATTATTTGGCTTCTGCGATTGCTTCTACATTTATACAAATACAAGTAAAAAGGACTAACTGGAAGATGCGGTCCGTACGCACAGACTTTGTTCGTATGCACAGAGGCTTGTCTGCAGATATAACCCAGTAATGTGGGGTTCCAACCCCACACTACTGCTTTTATATATTTTGTCTATGCCAGAAGAATGCCCTTGAAAACGTGTGACACTTTACTCTACTGGGTAAGAGAATCCACTATATTGTTGGCGTCGCTCAAGTTTTATCAAGATCGATAAGGTACGCCGTCTGTTCCGCTTAGACTGGACAGCCCAGCACTTTGTGCTCTAGATTGTTTTCGAATCTTTTGCCTCAGTAAGCGGATGTGGGGGTGAAGGGGCCTTTCCGATCTTGAACAAGTACGTCCGGAAGCCTTTTGTGGCTTATCAAAGCCTGAGTAGTTGTACCGTAAGTTTGTCCTTCCTCTTTCCCCCTTAATCTAACCAGTTTTTAGTGTTAGGAATTAGTGAGTGGACACCGGCGCCCATAGCCCCTTCCCTCAAGGCCGTTTCATCCTTCTTGACGCCGGCTTATTGGAAACTGACGTTTCTGGTCGATTTTTTTCCTACTCAGGTGCAACGTCGTCTCTGCGCGATCAGATACGCTATTGTTCTGAGGACTTCTAGTCTAGTCTAAGCCGGGCGCACGCAGACGTCTTCTATTAACGGCTTTGTCGAGCGCCTCCAGCCCCCTCATCCCGCGCAAAGGCACGATGAGGCTTATTGTGCATAGTTTATATGATAGAGGCTGTTGGTATCTTATTTCAGTCATTATTTTCTGGTCGTTGTTTTGTTTTATACAAACTTTCTTTCAGACTAATCTCCTGACATATTTCACTTGGAAATAGATTTCGTGAGGCTTTCGTGCTAGTGCAAGAACTAGAAACGAAACACATTTGGGCTACTATGCGTAAGCGTTGATACATAAATACTAAGATTGTTTTACTCTTTTTTACGTTTAATCGGCTGCACTTTTTATCTTTGTCTTGCTCCACTTTGAGGGCTACCGTTTTGGTCGTCCCCATTCTGTTGGTTTTGTTTGTACCTCTTCTGCCCTGCGTGCGCCACGAATCTCTATTGTCATTCTCTCTCAGGTAGTTACCGCTGTTTTACTATCTACCAATTTACTGCTCCCAGTTAACTGCATTATGGTTAAAGTAGATGCGGCGTGGCGTTTAAATGCCTAAATGGGTTATTGCAAATTAAATGAATAATTTTGACTGTACGAGTTCTATGATATCTTTCTACCAATCACGTTGCCGACTGGCCATTGTAAAAGAACAAAAATATGTATCGGATTCTTAGGTTTAAAAATCAAATATTTGTTATTATTTTAGTGGACACAGAAAACAAAGCTTACTTTAACTGGAATCTGCATGTCACGTAATATCGATTAAATATTGACCTTTTATTAGTAAAGAATCGCAAGCAGAGTATTAGAAGAAAACAAGTGACAAATCTGTGGGCCCTGACCGAAGTGTGCATGAGCATATTAAAACAACTATTAATATTCTGTGCCCGTCATTAACTAAATTGTATAACGCACACCTACGCAGCGTAAAATACCGCAGAAATGAAGAAACATTTCTTGCGGCCAAATTACAAAATGAATGGTGAAGCAGCCGATCCAACCAACTACCGCGGAATAGCGCATAAAATAGAATGACTTTTAAAAATGTAACTCTATTTGTTGTAGAAAGTTTATGTGACGGTAGGTCAAGATGTACCAAGCGAACAACGTGGATTCCTAAGAGACTATTCTACGTCGGGTGCCGTTGGCCTTCTATTAGACCATGCAAATACCCGCCAAGATAAAAAAAGAGACGACATTGCCGTCAACAAGCCAGTAGCACAGAGAACTGAAGTCGCTCAGGGTGATTCCGCACGCCCGTTCTTCTTCATACTGCATATAGCTGGCTTGGCGGACACCCTCAGAAATATAAAAGTGATACACGCATTTTATGCCGACGACTTAGTAGTTCTTGCAAAAACACAAATCTACTTGCAGTTTTATCTACGGGAAGTCTCCGTTTGGTGCCAAAAAAATCAACTGATGATTAACATCGCTAAAACAAAAGATACTACGATTTAATCCAGGCAGATCGTACGCCGACCGGTGCATTAAGATTAAGGAAATAGATATTGAATTCGTGAATCGCTTTTGCTATCTAGGAAAAACAGTGACCCCCTTCCCCCGGCTACCATTCTGCAGGCATATAGAAGAAATGCGTAGCAAGGGAAAAATTCTAGTGGACGACGTTACTAACATATACTATAGAACTAACAATCCCGCTAAACCCATTTACAAATAATTTTTTTTTAGTAAGCTGCTGTGTCTAAGCAATTGTCCCTTACGTTTCAATGTCAGATCTTAAAACAGGAATAAGATAAAATCACACTTCGTATAGCGCACGTTGGGCTTGCCAAAGTATGTATCGGCGGCGTTTGCACTAGAAGTATGCCACGAACGCACATTAGTAGAAGACTTAGTGCTGGACAAGATAGCGTCCAATACACAAACCCTAGAAGCCTATAAAGAACTTAGAAAAATACCGCAACATGCTGTTTGTAATGAGCCTCTTTGTCAAGGGGCCCGCCTATTGTAGTGATAAATGAGATTTGTCTTCACAGGAAAACAGATCTATAATATTTCAAACAACATGGTTTGGTTAGTTAAAGTTCAATAGGGCGTTTGAACATGCGACAAATTAACAATAAATTAGAAAGACTACGCTGACCCCCTCCGAGCCGCCGCGCAATTATTATGTGGTTAGTTCGTGAGAGAGTACCGCGATAGTATCCTCGACAGTGATAGCAGCTATCAACAAAGCTACAAATGCGCTGATCTCGGAGGGTATATAGTTGTTTTGTAAACGCGCAGCAGACGCAGTGCGTCTGAGAGATTATCGCACTGAATTATTTAAGCTTAGTGATCGGTTCGGTCCGGGCACGCCGGGAAACTGGCACCGCGTTCCGCGTTGACACAACCGCCTCCCAGAGCGCTGCTGGTCACGCGACCGGTCGCCACATACTAGCATGGCGGCAAATGAAATATTAATAATTATTTTTCCTCATGTGCAGGGGTTACGAATTGATTGTGTTAGTGGTTAGAGATCAACCTTTTAAAATGGTGCTAGCAGTAGTATTTAAACCTACATAGCTTAGCGACTGGTTCGTGATGTCAGAAACGACCATTAGCGTCGAGTGTACCATGTAGTCGCACAAATGCTTAAAATAGCTCGGAGACTCAGAGTTATGAAACATAGAATTAGCATTAAGTGAAAGGGTTCATTCTGATAAATAAGCTGTGATGCCCGAGCGGCTACTGAGCTAGAAAACCACATTACCGCATTCTTAAAAATAAGTCCAAATAGCATCTTTATTTTTATTTTACCAAAGGCAAGGCCAAGTGGAGAATGCAGTACATGGCAGCACGTACATTTGCAACAGGGGCCGATGCAGCTCGTTGAATAGATTTGGTCATACTTATCAAAAACTGTCTTTCTCCACTAGAGTGAATACCTGTGCTAGTAGCTCATCGACTTGCTCGCCTTAGATCTCCAAGCAGTCTCCAACTATTTTCGATTATCTTGAAAATATTTTTCTTCTTTTTGATTGCCGTTTGCGGCGTGCACCGTAAACTGTTTAATGGCAAGTTAGTACTTCTATTTCACTAGCTACCAACATTACTATTTCCAAGTGGTGAGGCAAAAACGACACGTTCGTCTCGGTCGGTGCCAAAGGGTACCGCTGCCGTCTTATACAACCCACATCCCAGGTACACCCTCAGCTATGCTCATGTGCCAACGTTAATCTCTGTAAAGACTTTGAGGTGAAGTTTATCCTTCAGTTTGATTCTTGTCAGCATTATGCGAATTTTGCTAGGCTAGGAACACCATATTTTGAGGCTTCATTGTATAGGGTGTAAGGTAAACACTTGTGACACTTCTCCAATAACTTAATTTTATAAGCAAGCAGCTTTGTGGTACGATAGTGGAATCATACTTGCTCTAAATAACTTTATGATATTTAACACGGCTAAAAAAAAGGTCGTTCCGTGCAGTCAAACGTATGATGGCCCTTTATTTAAACCTATTTATAATAGAGCTAGTTTAACCAATTTTAAGTTTGCATGTAGCTTTTGAGTGACTTTTATTATAAAAGTGCTTATAAGACGCCAGGAGATATGTCTTACGTATGTGTGGCAATCGCTTGCTACGCCCGGGGTGAATCCAGTTTGTCTGTCAATTCTCGAAATATCAAAGATACCTTAAAGACATAAAACATCCTCATCATGCTATAATAATGATTGCTTATGATAACTGTGAGAAGCGTGGGTGGATGACTGAGCTAACTATACATAATTCGGTTACAGCACGAGACGTTAACCGTCGTGCTACACAGATGACAGCGAAGTCATGAGTGTATTTAATGCGTGTACTGTTAGGGCGTTTTCCGGTATTATTTCTTACAGAACAATAGCATCGTAGTACATCGAAACCATGAAGTAATTCGTTGAATATTGGCAGCAATTGAGCACTACCCTATGACTAAGTTATTCTAGTCGTAGCAAAAATCAACTATCTGCTATTAGTAGGTATTTGCACATAAAATATTATTTTACATTATTTATTTATAAAAACTTTTAGTGGTAGCTCAGGGTCGCATCACAGGTGACCGCAGGCGATCATGTCTTGTGTCGTTTGTATTCGACTAGCTTATGTTCAATAGACTAAGTCATTAAGTCAGTGTGTACAGTTCAAGTACATATCAGAGGCTGTTTTTCTGGAGGGGTTTTTCTAAAAATATCCTCTCATGATAATATTCCTGTCGCCTTGTGATGTTGAATCTCAAGGAAGGTTTTGGAACCTGCATTTCCACAAATAGCTTCTTTGTTACCCCTTTCTTCGAATGTTTCAGTAAGGACCTTTTTTACTTACGATGGTATATCATCCAAGCTAATCCGGGCGTTTTTCTCGGTTTTTACTCTCTTTCAGGCTTCTCTTATCTCCTAAACTACTAGCACTCTCTCAATAAGCGCATAAAGAAATGCACAATTGCTAGATAGGGTACCTGCTTTACGAATGATAGGGACGTGCCCCAAATTTCTACACACACAAGCACAGTGCAAGCAAGGGTCTCCCAGAAATATCGAGATAGCGACATTGGGAATTGTAGAGCTCGTTAAAGAAAATATTTTTTCTAATGGAACATGATCTCTGAAAAGTCTTATTCCGGAGTGAAAGTAATATTTCTAAAATCTATGGCATTGGTGTTGTTGCGCGCCATAGGAGCACAAAATGTGCGATTGCGACAACAAGTCTTCCTATAAAGAAACTAAGCACATCATCGTATCCGTAAAAATCCTGATTTATCCGAAAATTTATAACGCCGTCCAGAAAATACGATATAGTTGTTTAGAAAAGAATTCGTAAAAATTGAAGTTCTAAGATTATTTTTTGTGGGTCTGAAGGCATTGGTCTCCTAAGAAGAAGCGGCCATGGTTTCTGCACGCCTGCCGAGATTATTTTAACTGATATTCATTTAGTTTATTCACCAGATCCGTGGTAGTTACAAGATCTCTGCGTGTCTTATAGCTCAGTGTTCCAACTAAGCAGGTAATTCACACGTCTTTGCAGTGTCCACTTTTCCACTTATCTGTGGCGAATGCTGGTCTATCTGTATAGTTCTGCATTACAAACTTAATGTTTCTTTCTTCTGTAAACTCTAGGTATCGGTTTAGCACATCTGCACTAAATGGTATTCCGTCAGATATGAGGTCCTCCGTAAAGGTTCTCTCTCGACATAGTGGTAGCGCTAGTGTAGCCGATGCGTTCCTAGGTAGTCCAAGTACACGCAGTATAAAGCAATTTCTAAATCGGTCGATGTTCTTGAGGTCTTTCAGCCTAAGGTAAGGCGCAATTACTTGTAAGCTATATCGGACGATTGGTGCGATCTTTACCTTGAATAATTTGACGGCAATCTTTTGGTCGGTGTCACGAAGTCCTCCATGAAGCATTATAGCTGCCGTTGCTTTGGCCCGTTTTTCTTCTATGTGACTCCCAAACGAGAGTCTTGAAGTTAAAGTTGCTCCCAAATATGGAAAATACCTTACTAGCTCTACAGGGGTACCGTTTATTTTTATACGGCGATCTACGATGGCATATGCCCCTCCACGACTGAAACGTAGGACTTTGGTCTTGTTTAGATTTATTGTCAGTTCTTGTTCTGTCACGTAAGTTCAAATTCACTGTCAGTTCTTGTTCTGTCACGTACGTTTAGATTTATTGTCAGTTCTTGTTCGCTAAGATAAAACTAACTTCCGTCAGACTATTATTCTATTGCGTGGTTGTTCTTAGTACTGTCTTTTATCTTTTTTTATGTTTCTAAATATTCGTATTAATTCAGCTAGCTGTAGAAGTTCAGTTAGCGTTATGGGTTTGTACAGACAGATTATTACGCTAGATTAGACGCTTCATTTGTCGACACTTCTTGTCGAACCAGGACTTGTGCCTCTCCAGATTCACGTTCTTTGGTTGTGCGGCCATGTAGATAGGCTATTTGTTTTTTAAACATGGTTCATACCATCTGTGCCATATGCCATTTGTAGTGCTTGTTTAAGTATATGAGCGTCAATGAGCGAGAAGGTCGATTTATTATAGGTGTGGCCATTTCTTGGCTTCGGTGTAACTTGAACTCCACTTGTCAGTGCCTTCGGTGTGCCGACGGTATCACGGTAAGATCAAAGAAGGCCTGGACTGTCTGTGGTATCAATGATAGAACAATGTCAACCGCACTCTACTCGTTTTAATTAAAATATATTGGGTCATTACATTTACTATTAATGCTTGATCCAGGTTTGTTGACCGCAGCTTTAAAACTCTCTTGCACGCCACCTTCTTTTGTCAAATCACAGTTAAAATGACCACCCATAACTAGATTTTTATTTACATTTGTATAGATTTCCATGTTGTCACATATGCCCTGTAGTATTTGAATGAACGGTTCGTTCTGGTAGGCTATAAACACATATAAGATAATAATCAATCAGTTCTAGTATTTTCTGCCTGGCGGTGCTGCGCCAGGTAGGAAATGTTAAACGAAACAGCTAAACATAGCAAAACGGAAGTTTACATATTCATCTGTTCGCACTCTTATACACACCATTTGGTCATACTCGGCCTTTTGATTTTGCCGTTAGCCCAAAAAATATTTTGTGACTCAGAAATGGGGTACGTGTGAAACCTGTTAAAAATGTTTCGGTTGAAAAATATGTCATGTTCACCAAATGTGCCCTCATATCTCGTTCCGATTTCCGAGATCAATATCGAGTCACCTCTATGTTCCCATTTGGTCATCGTTATTACCATTGCCATTGCCTGACCTGCAACGATTGGCGCCAATGTTAGCTTCCTTCTCGTTTACTGCCCTCTATCCCCTATACGGCTTTAGCTGTCTGCGGTACGGTCTGAAATGTATACCCTGTAGACATACTGACGGGTTCAGTAGCGCATTGAACTTTTTAAAAAAATCCTTTCGGGGCTGACTCTCAGCTAAGATTTAACGTCCATGGGACTGCTTTTTGCATTGCTTCATAGACGGACCCTCATAAATACAAATGTGCAACAGTGGGGTTCGAACCCGCGCACCTGTGTGTCTCCTCCGGTCGCGAGGCGCAGACCCATGCCCCCACGCCACCGGGCTCGACAGCGCATTGAACTTACCAGCGTCTAACTAAACGTGGTGGCTGCTATAATATGCTTAATTCCTACCAACGAGCTTCGTCACTTTAACGTTTGTATCTGACCCAGCAATTTGGCTGACGTACTCTTTGAGGGCGTCTGCAGAGAACGATAACGCCAATCTGCTAACAAAGAGGACTCTGGCGCTTGGACGTTTAGGTATATTGCGTGCCTCTACAGTTTTCAGCTGAGTCATTTCATTTGCTTCTATAGCTACGTGCATGATACGTTCTCCTCTTCTAACCGTGCGCTAAGAATGGTCACGTTTCGTGTGTTTCCACGGAGTGCACTTGCAACATTGCCTTGTTGGCTAGTGTTGAGGGGGACGCGACGTGGAGTAGGCATCTTAAAAGCAGGTTTATTTTTTGGCAATAATGATCCTGTTGTTGTCTGTCAGTGGGTCGTAGATGGTTCAGTGTTCAGCTGATTTTGGAGTCGGGCCAACTGTCTTCTTTGTAAGATCCTCTATTTTTTTAAGAGTCAAATTTTGTTGTACAACCACAGGGTGCCGGGTTTATCGGGGCTGTATTTCTCGTGACATCTATTGACACCTCTCTTCAGAAGCTCGACTTACATCGCAAATCATTTTTGTTTGGAAAGTGCAGTGACCGTGTGCGGGTTTGCTGCATCCTTCGCAATTTCTGCGCTCCTTTACTTGAAGCATTTGTCCCAGACAAGTTACGCATGGTGGCCCTGGATGAGCCTCGACATCGCCGCACAGGAGCAAGAAAGCAAGCACTAGTGTGGATGTTTTAACCAGCTGATGTTTCGAAAAGCAGCATCGAGGTGGCCCCACAAACAAATTTATTCCGTAGATGAGGTTATCTTGGGGATCGGTCGGCCGTGAGTGTCTTGGTAGGCCGTGAAGTCCATTGCCGTAAAACACTGTCCCTCAACAAGAATCGAGCACATCTACTGCACCTACACTTGCATCTACAACTCATCTATTACACAAATATACTGCATGATTAGCTAATCTTAGAAAATTATAGGTAAACTAAAATCAACGTATGCTTAATAAGTACCCGCAACTAACTTCGATCACCCTAGGCGATTTAGATTTAGTGTCTTGCAAATGAAAGATCGCTTAGAACCGGTGTACCATTGCGGTTAAAATTATGTAGATTAAGCGCTTTTTGGGCTAGTAAAATGTATTAAGAGCAAGTGTGATTGGAAAGCATAAAAACACGGCACTGCCTTTTAAACTGCTAAATAAACAACATTCTTTGTGTGCTCTTTTTATACGATCTATTTTGAACTACTGGTATTACTTTGAACACCACGACTAAGGGTTTATCAAGATATCGGGGTTTGTAGGGATCTGTATATAACAAATATAAGGCACGTTGAAGCCAGCGTTATCCATGTGTTTCCTAAATCAAAGTACAGACTTGCCAAACAAACATATTTTGATAGGCAATTGACGGATCATTGGCCATTGATCGGCCACTGTCGAACATTTTTTTCAATTATATTTATTTTACTCAGATTAAGTATAATATACAGTTCAAGATGTTTCTTCATGAAGCTCTATCTTCTTCACGCGTTCGGCGAGAGAAGTAGTGCAACGATGTTTTGTCTAGCGCTGTGCATTCCACTGCACGGTACTTGGCACACCTCTGCAGGCAGAACCGGCAGGTGCACAACTCGTACTCCTCGTGGAAGGCTGCATTTGAACATACCAGGTAGTGATAACCATGCACTATGTGCCTGGTGTATACGTGGCGACTGTCACTGTCGAACATTAAGGAAACTGAAACGTTTGTTGAACACGGCGTTAAAGGCAATGTAGTCTATGGAATGGAATATCGCTTGCTTACTTTCACCGGTTTTGCCAGAGGCTCTTTTCATGTGGATGGTGTAGACATCTTTTTGAAAGGGACGTTCCGGCAATGCTTGATGCGTATACGTCCCTTGCTGCAGAGACTAATATGTCTATGGCATTGCCTTAAAAGCATTACCTCTGAAGCTCCTGCTCGAACCTTGCTCGTTTCCATTCGTCACCTAATGGCAAGAAAACCCTTGCATACCACTATGTGGGAAAACAATAATAGCTTAGTAATCTGGCAATATATATCCGTTACGATTTCCCACCTTCAGGTACCACCTGCGACTAAAAAAAAGTTTTCGGGATGACCCTCAGCCAGGATGTTACGTCCACGGAACTGTTTTTCACATTGCTTCACCGCCTGCGGCTACTACATTAACAACTAATTGTAGGAGGAGGGTGCACAAACTACTACTTTGTTACTTCATACTTGGGCTTGTCGTATTTTTGGGACAGCGACTATTTTGTTTTGCATTGCGCTTCTCCGTGTTTTAGATAACGGTAGGCTAGTCTCGTCTGGTATTAGGCCCTCGCCGATCCGTTTGCGTTTTAGTCGCATACGCAAGATAATACTTAATTTGAATCTGATTATGCTATTTTGAATAACATCGTACAGTAGAGCAGAGATTTGATAAACGTATTCGATCCTGTGTTTTTTTATTATTTCCCCTTATCATTGTTCACTCCTTGATGTGATGCTGTACCGGGGTGCGTGTCGCCAGCGTGTTTGACCAGAGTTGAAAATACGAAGGTTGCGGAAATTACGACTCCTGCCTGATTTGCTACAATGAATTTTGTAGTGTTCCGCAACGCTGGGCAGAACTCGAATTGGCTGATGGGGTAGGTGGTGCTTCGGGGTTGTTTCGTGTCGCGCCACTCAGGCTGTAGTGATGTTGTCCAGTACACGCGGCACTTTCTGATGTACTATACCCACTTAGTATGTTAAACTCTCCAAGCGGCTGCCATAGACAACGATCGGCTTCTGACCGCATAGCAGAGCCCAGTGAGTGAAACAGACGTCATGCTTCACGACCTTTAAGGGTTGGCGGCATATATCCGTGCCCTGCTTAGTGTGTGCGTGTAACGCCCACCCAGGGCATCGTTGTCGCTGGTAGCTGCTTGCTTACCGTCCCATCTCTATGTACAGGGCAATGTCAGAAATAGCGTTACGCTATTTTCGAACAAAACTAGCCGTAAGATGAGCCTGTTTCCTTCGTACGCGCGGCATGCCAGAACACTTTCATGCTTTTCTTGGTCATAGACGAACTCTCAGATACAGGGGTAGAACAGTTTCGCATCTGCCGGCAGAATCCAGGTTTTTATTGCACTATTATATACAATCGGATTTTATTTCAATTTGCGGTTAAGCGATCAAGGCAAGAGCCGGTGCGGCGATAGGCAAGCAGTAAAGCGCATATTCTCAAATGCATGTACTGTTATTAGTGAAGTTTCTATTATTAATAATACTTAGTGTAGATATAATCCTTTTAAAGCGTACAATAAATTCCGAGCTTTCTTGTCGCTCTAATCAATAAATATTTAATTCAAGACTCTCGGGAAGTTGTTGTCAATTTGCCTCTAGTGCCAAGGATCTTCTAGGCTTTATTTCAAATACCAAACTAAGATTTAGTCTACGCACTCTCTCTCTCTCTCTCTCTCTCTCTCTATATATATATATATATATATATATCTACCTCTATTTATCTCTCTCTCTATATATATATATATATATATATATATAACGTAGCGCACTAAAATATTTAATGGAACGCTACAGACACGTATCACCACACCTTTCCTGGATTCAGTTTACATGGCTTCCATTGTTAGACGCAGTACACATTATGACAGCGCTGCATTTGTCCCCGCTCCCCCTCCCCTCGGCACAAAAATCATGCCCATCCCGAACCACCCGCGTAAAAACGCTACTACCTTAATGAACTCTGCGCGGTCACACTGCGTTCTTCTCGAGATCTGTTAACATGTCCCTATAGGCTCGTGCTGTATCTAATATTTCGATCTAACACGGACAAAGCTTACTACGCGGACTACGACAATTTCTCCCTAGCCGAGGCAGACATACGCAGAGCTAAGCAAGATTTTGTCGTTAATGCTATTAGCATAGCAACTAGACCTCTGTTAATTATATAGGGTGTCGTGAAGCACGTTTACCATTGCTTACACTATACCCGACAAAGCAATAGCTGACTATCAAAACGGGTACTGAAATTTATAGACGCAATTTTATTAGGCAAAACTACACAAACAAATATTTGTCAATATCTATTGATTATCTGTTACCCTATATATTATTTCGCAGCTAAATCTACGGTTTCATCGGTCACAGACCATGATCATCATCATTCTTTCCTATAAATTTCCTAAACTCTTTAAGTTTAGCAGACTTGAAATTCCGGGGTATAACAGTGGTATCGACCAAGTATAAAGTGTTTGAGAACGAGATCGTCCACGATCAGTGAAAAATGCCTAAATAACCTGCAGTCTGGGAGCTTTTGCTTACATGGGAGGTTTTTCAGAATGTCTGATGCACATGTGTATGACAAACCCTCTAAACACGGATATCTTTTCATCCCCTCAGGCTTGGAATTGCTTTGGCACACCCTCGAAATCATAAAAGAGGACCCTTGTTCTTAGTCATTCGACAACAACATTTGTAGAGAAAGTTGATCTTAAAATTAACATCAATAATTATCGTTTATTAACATCCCGGTTGGGGAAATTATAAAAATGTACATCAGTCACAACTAGTGGTTCTTTCACATCACTGGATCTTCTTTCACACCAGTTCGTTAGCTGCTGTTGGAATTCATGAGCTTAAACGGCATAACTCAAATTTTGCTCTACAGAAGTTTTTGGCCAATATGTCATTGGATCCTTGCTTTTTCTCTCGATATTAAAACCAGCTTTCGGTACATGCGTTTACCTAGTTTATCGATGGAACCAGTGAGGTACGCTAAAATCAACATCACATTTTTCGTACTTCGGTCTTGTAGTGCATGTGACAATCGGCGCGTCCATACCAAATCGATCATCACCTGGTCTGTTCGAACACGAAGAGTACACATCTGACGACTGTGTTTTTCAAGCTTGTACGAGGTACCATACGTCTGACCGCCTGGCCCTCATAAAGATATCGCTGTACTGCCTCTCTTAAATACCAAGCCGAGAGCAGCTGACAACAGTTTAAGTGGCAATGTCAGGTTCGTATGAGTAAAATAAATGATGATGCATTTTACGAACCAATTGAACGGCCTGGTGTACCTGTATTATCTGATTACACACAATGTTAAGAAAACTATTTATCCTATTAATGCTTTTCCTTTCATTCCAGATTAATGTTGAAGTATAACTTAATCTCTGGGATATTCATTGCATATGCATTTTGTTGAAACAAGGCATGACCCTGAAAGGTATGAAACGATGTGATGTTGATTTGGATTGACCAATAAGTTTGGTGCAGCTCGGCGTCAGCCAGCTGACAGTTCCTCCCAGGTATTTTCTTCTCCTGTTGCCGGCAGTAGCAAAAACAAAAACAAATTCAACAACCAATTCGGAACTGCTCCTTTTCAGCTCTGCCATCCACCCCTTCCTCCACCGCCGGTCCTCCCTGCCATCTGGCCCCCTCAAATCCATATCCCGCCTCCACCTCTGCCACCTCCACTTCCCACCCTCTTTCCAAACTTCCCACTCTTTTAAAACAATCTCGACTAAATTGCCGCCCCAGTATCTCCGCCCAACAACTGACGTCGCTTCCCTCCGCGGTTAAAAACGCGGTTAAATGTTTATATTTTAATGCACGTTCCATAGGTAAAAATGACTGTACACAAGTGCTCAATTCATATACCGCCTTAAATAATATTGATATAGTGTTTATAACTGAAACCTGGTTAGGTGTAGGTGGAAAACATGTTACTAACAGTGAACTATCGTGTGATGATAGGTACTCTGTATTCCGGTGTGACCGTGGCTCCCGGGGAGGGGGGGTTTGTATATTAATTAAAAACACGATGAAGGTTTGTGAATTACAACTAGAGACTGGCATTGAAGCAGTCGCTTTAGACGTATACTCTAATTTTAGTTCTATAAGAGTTGCCTGTTATTATGCGACAAATGCCGGCACCCTTGCTGAACGCAAGACACGCATAAAAACTATATGTGACTCATTTGATTCTATTTGTGATACAACTAACCCAATTTTAATTTCTGGGGATTTTAACCTTCCAAAAATGCACTGGAAGAATATTACGCTTTTAGATTCAACAACCATAGAGTCTACCTTTGTTAACGCCTGCATTTCTAACGGATTACACCAACAAATAGACGAAGTTACTCGCCCTCGACTGTACTGCGCTGGCTTTGAGGCCTCGCAGATCAGTTCTAGTGACTCATTTGCCACTGTAGGTAGTGCTTATAATAACTTTGCTAGTCAATGTAATGATAATACCATATATAACAGTTTTAATCAATTATCTAGTAGCATCAATAGCAATAGCATTTCTAGTAGTGTTAGCCAAGTGACTACTAGTCCTACTTTTAGCGGAATGGTCACTGACGAAATAAACTTAGGTATATCAAGTGATGACAACGACAATATAGGTTCCATTATCGATTTAGTTTTAACCTCAGACCCATCTATCATTGAGGATATTCAAGTATTTCAGTCGCCAATCCCATCTGACCATAATGCCATTTCTTTTACTATTTTATTTGATGCTGAATATTCTACGGAAGACGAGGGAGGTTATAACTTCTGGAAGGGGGACTATGAAATGATAAGCCGTAGACTTGCCTGTATAAACTGGAGAAACTTGTTTTTAAATTGTGATACTGTCGACTCGATGTATAATAACTTTGTTGACCAGATACATTTACTAATTAAAGAATTTGTACCTAAGCGAAATGGCAAATCAAAAAATAATGCTAATTTACGAAAATATGTAAGCAATCTAAAACGGCTGATAGATCAGGACCCAAATGTGCAGTATGAAAAAAAGTTGCGCAAAGCAACTAGACGACTTCGTATAATGGATGAAGCTTGTCTTGATTTTAAAAACACAAAGTCGTTTTTTAGATACGCAAATAAACGATTAAAGGGTAAAGAGAATATCGCGGCTTTAAATATAGAGCAGGTAGTCCTCGTAGATGACGCTTCTAAGGCAAATGCATTCAAGGACTTCTTCTCGTCGGTTTATGTTGCCCAAGGGGGTTCAGCTTCCGAAGCTGATTCTATCGACGTACCCTCGAGTGACGGCTGTCCATATTTAGATTTATCAGAATATAATATTCTAACGAAAATCAAGCAACTACCCAATAAGTGCAGCCTTACTCCAGATTTAATCCCACCCATATTTTATAAAAAAGTAGCGACTGTGATAACAGAACCTCTTTTTTTAATATTCAGTAGGTCTTATGAAGATGGCATTGTGCCAAATAATTTTAGACAGTCAATCGTAACTCCTGTACATAAAAAGGGTCCAAAGTCAAATGTAGATAATTATAGACCGGTAGCTCAATCATCAATCGCATGTATTATATTTGAAAAACTGCTAGTTGACCATATTTTTAATTTCCTTCAATCTAAAGGCTTGTTGGATGAAAACCAACATGGTTTTACTAGAGGCAAATCCACGGCAACTCAACTCGTTGAAATGACCCAAGATTGGGCCATTATGATAAATAATAAGTTGACTTTTGATTGTGTATATTTTGACTTTTCTTTGATAGCATTTGATAGAGTAAACCATGTAAAGCTTGTACAGAAACTTAGGTACTTGAATATTGATACTCGCTCATTGTCATGGATTTCTAGCTATCTTACCTGTAGAGAGTTCTGCGTTCGGGTAAACAGTAGCTTTAGTGAGTCAGGAGGGTGCCCCTCTGGAGTTCCTCAGGGATCAAGCCTCGGCCCACTTTTATTTTGCATATTTATTTTAGATCTTAAAAACGTTATACCTGATTCGATAACATATAAGCTTTATGCTGATGATCTAAAGCTATACGGGCCTTCTAACACTGCTAGCGAACGACAAATTATACAGAGTGCAATTGACGCAGTTTCTAAATGGTGTTTGGATAACGAAATGCTTATATCAGTGCCGAAATGTGCAGTACTGTGTTTAAAGGGAGCCCATACCTACAAGCTGCATGGGGAGGCTATCCCTATATTAAATAGCATTAGGGACCTCGGGGTTACGGTGACACCGGAACTGGATTTTAGCACTCATATAACACAAGTTATCCGACAAACTTCTCTTATATCTAGTACAATATTTCGCTGTTTTATAATTAATGATTGCAATTTTTACATAAGGCTTTATAACAGTTTAGTTGTTCCTAAGTTTACGTATTGTTGTGAGGTTTGGCGGCCTTATTTAGGCAAATACATTGAAGCAATGGAGCGTGTACAGAGGAAGTTTATTCGTCGTGTCTCAATAAGGTGTAACGTTGCTAAAAGTTCCCTTGTGATAAGCCCTATTGGGGAGCTGCAGTCCAGAGCGGACTATCGCATGTACAATCGAATTATAAAATCATCAAATGTATCTAATTTTTTACAATTCGCGTGAACAATCTTAGAAGCGGTAACACCATCTCGTCTAAACAAATTGCAAAGACGGATCGCGTGAATAACATGTTTTCGTGGCGGATGGCTAGGGCACTGAGAACTTAAAATACTTGCGGTGCAAATGTGGGCACACAAGTAACTCGACTGTCCTATGAATCTAGGTAACGGTTTGTGAAATGTAAATATTGTAATATGTTCCCTTTGACAAAATAAAGGTGCGTTTGAATTGAATTGAATTGAAAAAACAAAGTGGTCTATTTATTAAGATAAGTTACTTTCGTGAACGAATAGCTTTGTCGTTTATTACAGCCGCCGCACCAGACAGGCGGAGGACAGACATTAAAGCAGCTCGCACCTGTCTTCGAATCGAATAAGCAAAAGGTGGGGACTGGAAGGTGATACATAAATCTGATTACAGGAAGCCACCTTTTCAGTACCTCGAAATGTCAGCAAATTAAATTGAAAAGGGACTTTGAGTATTATAAAAAAAAGATATCACTTTAAAGGTGAGCACTATAAATTTGAAATTAAACTTTTTGAAATTATATCATTCCTCAAAAGAATCGTTTTGCTCGTCTGGTTGGTAGTGGAACGCTGTTTATCGACTCAACATTTCTCCAATTATGGTCAGTTACAAAAAATTAGGAGACGAAGCGAATGGAAGCATCAGGGCGGGGTCGCCTACCCCCGTAGTCTCCCCATGTTCTAGTTGTCTCTACTCCATCGTCGTCATTGTGTCAGACATGATCGCGTCCCGTCTGACGTCGATCTCTTGTCTTATACCGGATTAGCTTTCAGTCCATGGTTTTCCGATACGTAGAAAAAACGCCTTGTTCCCTGTGCAACACCAGTAGTGTTTCCGAAATTTTCAATTTAATTCTGTTTACTTCATTTAAATTGACTTAATATACACTTCATAAGGTTTGCCTTATAATGCCATATCTGCTTCACGCTTCCGGCGAGAGAAGTAGCGCTGCAATTTTTGCTCTAATTCTGCATGGTACTTGGCACACCTTTGCAGGGAGATCCGGCAGGTGCACGAGTCGAAAGGCGAAAGATGGCGTTAGAACATACCAGGTGGTGATGAGCATGCACTATGTACTATGTGTAAACGTGGCAACTGTCATATGTCGGACCAGATCAAAGGTGCAGGGCATTGAATACGTCTACACCCCCGACCTCCCGTCTGGCCTGCTCGACTTTAGCTTCCCACTCTGAAATAAAACATTCATAAGAACCTGTACGCGGTATATTTTGTGGACTCGCGTGGGCCAACACCCAACGGCTCGCAAGCTTGTCCCGGGACGTTGATGATTGACATATCTCGCGACTTCATTTTGCAAAGATTATGTGGTATTCAAATGACTGAATGAATATTTGACAGTTACGAGTCTAAACTAACACGTCGCTGACCTCCTTTCAACAGTAGAGGTTGTGACTTTTTAGACGCAACGATTTTAATATACGCTATTGGAGCTGGAATTGCCGCGGCAAGACGGCTTTGCTAGGTATCTATATAGATATGAATATATATATATATATATATATATATGAATATATATATATATATATATATATATATATATATATATATATATATATATATATATATATATATCAAAATAAATAAATGACGATGATGAAATAAACAACAACTGTACGCGGTATCTTGAGCCCTAGTCGGTGGTGGACAGCCTGGGATCATAGACACACGCATGTTGCTCAAATAGGCAAACAAGTATAGACACATGCTTTATACAATATGAAAAACACCTCTCAAATATTTAACATTCTTTATTATCAGGTTATCGTGAATGCTGTCAATAAAATGCAAAAAACTTTAATTGTTAGCCGCAACAAAGTATGGCAGTCAATCGACCTCGACGCCTGAAATTCAGGACTCTGGTCTTATGGGGTTTATCTCAAGTTCGTTTGAGACAAGGAACGCCTCATGAATAGATGTAATGCCCTTGATGGAACCTGGGTCGCGATGTGCGGCTACGATAAAAGCTGCATACATCACAACCACGGCTTTTTGGTACTCCTGCGAACGTAACCGACAAGACCCACCAAGGAAAAGGATGAACGAGACGCAACTTAGCGATTCTCCTTCCAGAGTTTTCACACTCTGCTTAGTCTCCAATACACCATGATCACCGTCTACCAACATGGTGTTCTCATCAAATATACTTGCTATTTCACTAAAAAAAGAGCCACCCACTCGTGCTTGTTGGAGTGCTTTAACCAGCAACTGACGAAGGGTTTTGTCAAAGGCCTTGACACCGATAGAGATTTGGATCCTGTTTGTCATCACCATGCCTACCTCTTAATTAGGGGAGAAACTCTGGCGACATGCCAGACCCTAAGTGTTTTTCTTCAAAAGTGACCGTAGAATCTGGCACACCTCCTCCACCACGAACGTCAGGTTTATGTTGTGCTGCTCCAGTGTAAGTGGATGCGGCACAACTAGGGATACGGCTGCAGCGTCACGATTGAATAAGAGACTAGTTAGGTGACTCTCTACGTGTCCGTCACTAAGCGGGTTTACCGACCTACGAGGTAGCAATATATAAGCTGAGGGCTCTCGTTCTGCTCTTTCGAGCAGCCGTTGTCTCTCGACGTCGACTACGGCTAACACTGATTAGTGTTTTCAGGCCACCTCGTCGATCCATACAAGTTTTTAACTTCAAGGTTGACAAGATTGCGAAACAACAAGTGAATGGTGCTGCTTTCACTGTGACTTAAATTGGTATACTCTCTAAGCGCGTTTGCACATCCCAGACCAATATTTTCCATCAACTGAAGCAACACTTCGCTTTTAATATTGTTGGCTCCACAATCGACTCTGGTATTGAAATCACCGCCGACTATAGTTAGCATGGTCAGGGCAAGTACTAAAAGTCCAAAGCGTACCGTCTTAGCAACATCCGCGGAATCGAATGTGGGCGCAGAGTACAATACAGCGATGCTTGCACTCCTAGCGAAGTCCCGCCAAAATATCTCCGTGATATATACCCAGGTACATAGTGCATGGTGATCACTATCTGGTATGTTCAAACGCAACCTTTCATGAGGAGTACGAGTTGTGCACCTGCCGGTTCTACCTGCAAAGGTGTGCCAAGTACCATGCAGTGGAATGCACAACGCTGGACCGAAAATCGTTGCACTACTTCTTTCGTCGGAAGCGTGAAGAAGCTAGAGCTTCATGAAGAAACATTTTAAATGTATATTGTACTTAATTTGAGTGAAATAAACGAAATTGTTGTAATTGTAATCGTAAATATCTCCGTGATGAGTGTAATGTTAACTAACTTAACCACGTCATCACGTGCAAAATCAATTGCCCTCTAAGTTCGCTCACAATTCTAGAGAAGCACTCCTAGAGGTACGCTTGCAGTTCTGGAACCGATTAGTCACTTACATACCTTCTTATAGGGAACATCCCCGATTTAGCCACGGAACAGACCAGAATTTATTTCTGCTACAGTTTGCGTACTCTTCGTCACACAGCACCACACAGAACACAGCATCACCGCCATGTGTGTGTGTAACTTCCAAACCGCTTTCACAGTTATGCCCCTGCCAGTTAGCCATGCTTGCAGCCTGATCGCCGACGTCTTATGCGCCAGTCGTGCCACTCTGAAGGCGCAAATTTCCCAGGTCTGGCACAAACGTTTACATCGGTTCTGCCCCTCTGTATTGTTTTGTTGTCTCGACGTTTCCAAACGACCATTAAGTCATCGTCTGCCTTCTCTTTCGGTTGCGGGTCAGGTGTCTTGGTACCATTTCAACAACAGTACTATCATTACATAGGTCCACAGAAGCCGAGCTTCGGGTGGCACCTGCACGGCTGTATGTTATGGTCTCTCAACCAAGCTCTCACCCTTGCCTCGATAACGTCACCGCGTACTCTGCTGTCTATCAGCCGTGTTTCTTGTTCTTCCGCGCTGTTTGCGTTCCGTCGCTTTTCTCCACGCCAAGTTTGTACTTTAGCGCAGAGTTCAAGCCCCCTGTGATTGTAAAAGGTGCGGCAAGCTGTTCCAACGGGATTGCCTCGATTTTAGCACTACGCTCGTGCAGTTCCGAGTGCTAACCACTGCTTCACAAAGCTTCATTATTAGTTCACTCAGTCGACGGCTTAACGTCCCCTGGCTTGGTTTCTGGGTGTCACAGGCTCCACACGAAACAGAATGCGCGTCCTTGGGCGGGGGGGGGGGGGGAGGGGGGGCACGGGGTTGGACAATCCCCGTGGAACACTTTTGAGCAGCTTTGGCTGTACACCACTAGTTGTTCACCTCTCTTCAGCGGGAGTGAACACTTTGAACAATCGAACATCACGACTGCTAGTAATGACTCTATTGATTGAAAATGCGCAAACTTCAACGATGTCTACAACTTTTTCAATAATGTGTTCCGCTACTTTATAAGTGCACGCTTAGTGCAAAATTGTTATGTCTTGCGTATGTTATTATTTTTATTAAAAATTTCGATAATGTACTATCCATGCGTCGCGTGGATCATCATTCTTAACGTGTAGCGCCAACAAAACAAAAGCGCTTATTCGTTCACCGGTGGAGGCAGGTGACGCAATCAACGTAAGCAAACGGCCGATGACAGGTGTCTTCGCTGGTGAGCACGGAGGCACTCGGTGACGTCATAGCATCACCACCCCAAGATCGCAAAGGATTCAGATAATGAGTTTTACGGAAACGATAACAACAATAGCAACGCTGGAGAAAAAGAAAAAATGAAGAACGGGATCGTGGGGATGAAGATAACCGTCGCGGTGGCAATCACGCTCAGCCGGGCGGCCAGCGTTAGCAAAGAAGCTGAGGAACGGAGGACAAAGCAGAAAACAGGAAGCGCCTAAAGTGAAGTGACAGGTTTCACACCAAAGAATCTTCCTGTGCCTAAAAGGCTCTAAGCAACTCTTTTGATTGACTTTACAGCATCAGAAATTAGGTCGCAGAGAAACGCAGCCAAGCCTAGAGTACACTAACCTCGTTTCTGCCCATTCGTTTTGTCCCGGCTATTAGCGGTGTCACCTGTTATATCTCAACCGTTTGCTTAGATCATGTATGATGTAAATCGATAGTGCATCCTGCTATCCTGTGGGATCTTAGAAACGCACGACGTTCCGGCCACTATCTACTTTACGTTTCTGTCAAAATGGGCAAAAGCCTGACTTAGTTCATATCAAAAAAATAATTCTCAGTAGTTACAACTATATCCGTTTTGATCACTGGATTATTGCCGAAACCTGGGCACTCCTATAAATAGAAGAACACCCTTTTTCCTTTCCAGTTGCTCGTGTCTTTTGCTGGCTGTCTCCTTGGCTCAAGGAATGCGCTCAACGACCCCTGTTTCAAGTGTGTAGCTTTCCTGCCTTGCTACTACTCGTTGTATGGGTTACATTATTGATGACGCCCTTCCCGAGCACCCATAGCAAGCAAACTGCATCTGTCCCTGCTTTTCAGCAGAGAATTAAAGAAGGTTAGGCGTTCTTAAATGATTGTTGCAAGTCCTTCTGCTAAGGTGTCCGGCAATATAATTGGTCTATAAAAGCCAGAAAAAGCTTTGGAAGTAGCAGGAGATTGTCTATTTATCAGATAGGTGGATAATAGCTCTCTTAGAGCAATTTGCTTGTCATTTTAGTGAAGACTTTGGGGTATTTCTTCTGGTTTTTCTTCTGCCACCAGCTATTTTGCCACAAAGGAACATCACTCAACACTACACAGCGTCCTTCCAAGACCACAGGGACAAATGACGAAGACTGTATCTTCCCCAGCCATTTGAAGTAATGTGAAAGTGATTTTCCACTGGGGGAGAGGACTTGCAGTAAGGTTTCGTGTAGTGTTATCCGCGCGTCCGCAGTTACTGGTTATCCTTCTTCAAAGCAAAATGCTATAGGCGACTAAACTTATTTCCCAGAATATCTTGACACTTTCTATGTATAGCAATGTTCATGCGCCTGATTTATCAAAACAAATCATGGCCGTGACACTCGTCAATGTTCTAGGCGCGGCTGTTCGACGATAAATTCATATATGGTGAGGCGCTTCTTCTTGAATCCGGGAGAAGTTTGTGTACCAGCTCACTCACTCTCCTTGCAAAGAGCTGTAAGGGTTCTCCGGCTTCATCCGGTGCCTTTGGGATGCCCTGAACGGCCTCGGCAGTGTTTTTCATGACTATTTTATTTCACCTCCCGTTTTCTAGCCTTCTCAACATATCTACATAAGAAACATTATTCTTGATTTTGACTATTTTAGTGGTCTTTGGTCGTGTTTAGTTTCGTCGTGTTTGACCCAGTAATTTTCTCTTGTCGTCGTCATCTGGTTGATTCTTCCGCCCCTTCTGATTTGCATCTGAGGATTTGCTCCATTCTCTTATTTAAAAAATTTCCATTTAAGAAAAACAATTTATATGCGTATTTCTCCGGAGTGGTCCGTGGTTGTCCCGTTCTGTATTCCTTAGCGACTACTGTGGGGTTCTGAGCATAAATCTCCACTCCGTCGTCTTTCTCGTGTAGATTAAAACTACCCCCTTTGGCAGACATTTGTTACACTCCCAGAGGAGAAACCTGGCTCATAATCACCAAAGGTTCCCAGTGTCCTTAGTGGTTAGCTGTCAAGTTGTCAGCGAAGGCGTACCCCCGCTTCCTTAGTGGCGTTACTCATGTCACATTTATAAAAAGATCCATCGCTACGTTTGGGCAATCTTTAGAAGCAAGCAATAAGTTTAAAGGAGAAACTGCAACGAGAAAAGAGTTGAATCTTCTTACCGGTGTCTTTTTTGTCGACCAACGCCGCCTGTGGATAGTGCTGCCAACGAACACTAAAGATGGGGCTCCCGTCAAACGTCGCATCACTGATAACCCTTGCACCACCACACTATCAAGACGGATTCATCCTGTTCGACTATTACAACAATACACAGAAATACCTGTATCGCTTTATTATGGACCCATGATTAGATAGGCTATTTTTGTTGCATACTTCAAAAAGAAATGCCGTTTTGTTTTTAGAATCCTTATTTCCGGGGCATTCCCCGTGTTTCCTCGTGAATTTCTGACTAATGCATATCCTTCGAAAGCATCATCCTATGTTCCTATTTGTTAACGTTTCAAGTCTTTTCGGGAGGTTCGGCAAAGATAGGATTTTCGTAAAGCCGAATATACACACACGAGCTTCGCGTTGCGGTAAGGGTTTCGGACTAGAATGGGACCCTCCCCTTGGAGTTACAAACAAGCCGAAGGGCATAAAATTTGCAGCCTCCTGAGCCTAAAGATTCTATGTTTTCTGTAAGCCACGTTTCATTAATTATGACATTGCCGATATTTTTACCACTCAGGTGCATCTCAATGGCTTCCATCTTAAAAACTGATTGAGTTTTTATTGGCGCACAGCTTAATTTGTGTGAGCATTTTAAAGTCGTCGAGTATTCACAGAAAGAAAGTGATCTAAGCTTTTCTATATTGACGGAAATCATACTTCAGAGGAGGCTTTCACTCCATAGTGTCGCTGAAGCCGACCACGGAAGAGCGATGATCGTGTCTCGTCTTTACCAAAGACGCTTTACTGTTACAGGGTGTATTTTACCATGTATATTTAAATTGCTGTATAGCTTCTCTACAGTAGTTATCAAACGTATGTGTCCTTCTTATTATTCTAGCCCTTACTGTAAGCAGGGAGTCGACTTCAGCTTCAGCTTTCAGTTGACCGTTTAATTAATTAGCGTTCATATACGACGGAAACCATTTGCAATTTAATACAAGCTCGTTTTTTCACCGAAGGCTTAATCTTATCCTTACCGTCTTCGGATCTCGAAAGGTATTAGCACTAGTGTAGCGGCAGTGTCGAGTGTGTGATCTGTGTGAGTTCCGGCGGTGGAAACTGCTTCGCGCTAACCGCCGGGACATTGTGCGAGCTAGCTAGGCAACAATAACAATAATAATAATACGAAGAGAGACGGCGCTGCCGTATCGCTCTCGGGCGTGTGGTGAATTATAATAAATAAGAATAGTGAGTCGCGAAGCTAAAACATAAATGCGATTCCCAGTGCACACAGTTTCCTATGCATATGGGTATCAGCAATAGCATGGTGGACCAGATATCAAATCTGGCATTGTTATGGATGGACTTATTGTTTGTTTGCAAAAAGCAGCAAGTCGCAGCGCCTAGCCATCTGTTTAAGGATACAGTTTTGTTGCCTTTAACGGTCGCGCACGAAAATATCGCTGAAATAAGATAAATGAAATGACAATAGACGATCAAATAAAAGAAGCAAATATTATTGGAGCATGATTTATGAAGTAACTATGTGCCATTTAGCTTAAACTTTCTACGCACATTTGCACATATGCTATTTGAGTCAAACTTTCCACAAACGTTAAGGAGTTTCGCATCTCTAAACACATCGATGCGGTCCCATCTTTCACGTCCAAAATATATGAGAAACAGGACATTCGTCGATGGAACCGACGGTCATAAAAATGTGACCGACAAGCTGCCAGGCGCTGCAGACTCAAAATAGTCAGACAAACCATTAGGTGTTTATAAAGTGTTTTTGGAGTGGCGCAATACAACATACTTATAAAAATAAATTTAAAGTATTGTAAAAACAAAAACGCCAGGTTTATGAAGGACTTGATGATTTTGCTACAACAGGAACATAATACGTCGTACATTTTGCTACCGAATAGGCTTACTCTGTAAACGCATTGATCAACAATTGTGCATGAGTCACGTCTTTTTTAAGGCTTCCCTCAGTACATGCATGCAAAGATAGAGTGCCGCGCAAACATAAGTAAATCTCGCGTTCAGCCTACACCGAAGACTCGTGCCTATTGTGGAAAACATTAGAAAAACACATTAAGAACTGGACTGACTCTGTTGCTAAATAAAAAGTAGTGCCAATTCGGCGCTGGCTAGCAAAACGTATTGGAACATACTATCAAATATTTCGCGGCACTTCGAGACCTGATTGTCTTCGTTATTTCCTGTCATCCTTTTGTCGTAAATTTGTCCGGAACCGTTCGTTAACGGACCTCCCACTTTATCGGCTGCTTAGCAACAATACATCGTTCGCGTGGACCAAAGTCTAACGAATCGCACTTGAAAAGACGTCTAGCTTCACTTCTACTCCAAGCACTCTTCGACCTAACTCTGTGCGTCGTCCTACGGGCAGACTAGGCATTGTACTCAGCCGGCGAGATCACGACAGCAATATCTGCGTGACTGACAGCCTATATAGCAGCCGAACACTCGCAAAAGCAAAAAAACACGGCAAACCGGTAACTGTTGTGGCTAACTACTAAGCCCTATGCTGGCTTAACTATAACTAGCAGGATCCTGCCGGAAGGTGAGCGCTGCAATTATAGGGTGCCCCAAACAGAGCTAAACAATTTAATTTCAAGTGCAGTGCCGCTTTTATTTATCACCGGAATTATAACCTATTTATAACGTTGCCTTGTGACAACTTCGTATGAAACAACACATCTCGAAAACTCCTTTTCAGCTTGATGGCACGTTTGCGTCTTTTTAATGCAATTTTCAATAATGGTTTGGCATGACTTTGGCTAGATCGATCTCAGTAAGACAGCGTCTAATATCCTCCTTCAAAGTTTGAGAGGTCTTGTTTGTGGACATAATGGCTGATTTAAAAAAGCCAGACAGTTCAGGCGCGTGGACTCGCACAATCCAGTCGGCCAACTCTGCTCAGCCAAACGGGATAGTACGAGACCAGTGAAAACCTCGTGCAGTAGTGCGGTGGTCTCATGTGGCGTGTGCCAAGTGACACTGTCATGATGGAGCCACATGTGTTTTATATCCGTCTCATCCAATTAAGGGACAAACACTGGGTTACCACGCCCGATACGACTCACCATTGACTGTCTATACGCTCCCGGCAGCGTCTTCGAGAAAAATGTTCCAATTGTGTCTCTAATCTAAAATCCGCATGCAATGACACATTCGAGATGCATGCGCACCTAGTTTTTCGGCACTCCAATTTCATTTTCATTACACTTAAATCGTTTTTGGTCACTTTAAATGCGTGTTTGCTTAGTTACGAAGCCAGCAACAGAAAATAAGCATTATCGCTAAATACGATTTTGTGGGAGAACTCATCGCTCACTTGTTGTTGTTGTTTAACTACAATAAGAATGCGTTGTTGTGTCAAATAACGACCAGTGTTAATAATGACGAACTGTCTACCTTTGAACTGTTTATGGGGTTGATCCATGGAGCAGAACCACCAATGGCGCCGAATTAAAGTTTCCGCTCCTATTAAGGCCCTGTACAAGACGGCCAAATAAGCGTCACCTGCAAGCGAGGCCAAAAACATTGTGAAACAGATTGCCCAAGCCATGGATACCGATCAACCGCTCATTCGGCGCATACGCTTAATCGCAACCACAAATTTAATCCGCCAACCGCAGACGACAACTTACTACTAAAAGTGTGGCCCGGGGTGCCGCTACTTCGATCCCCGTTGTTGGTCGAGTTTTTATTGAACGATGCTCATTGAGAAATGATGACAAACCATACCTCTGAGAGTCAGGCACCATGCTGCTGCAGAGATTTGCGGGGAAGCCCTAGATACCTCAACATTCCCAGCCCTCAGTGCATTCAAGATATGCTTTCCGGTAGTTCTAAGGAAGTGATGATAGTCTAGAATTAAAAGCTCACTACAAAAAATTGAGACAAGGTAAACGTGTCGTTAGCTTTCCCGCTAGTCGATAACGTGTTAAACACGCAACATTGGTTACACAGCAAGTGCTTGTGCAACAAAGTAAATATTGTCAACAAACACTCGAGGTTGCCCACTCCGAGAGATCAGGACCGCTTCTACATACGGAAGACTTGCACATACTATTGGTCGAAGGCATTCGGTGACATCAAGCGGTCCACTTTTACCAAAGACGTAATGATTGACTCGACTTCACTTGGCATATTCGACAAACGTTAATACAATAAAATTGCATTTTCACACTATTAGTTTTGACCTAGTTTCTCTCAACGACCACCAATAGGAGCGAGTAACCAGATGACTTTACTACGTATCTTCCGGCGGGCCTCTTGCACAGTGGGTCTGCTCAAGAGGACGGTCAATTTCTTGTAAATTAAAGAATACCCGTTTATGGCGCACCCGGAGTCTTAATCAGGGAGTGAAGGACGACGTCCATACACGCTCTACTAAAGGCAGTAACCAAACAGTATGTTGCTGTGTTAACGTGTTTTGTTTGCGCTATGCAAAACTGCGTCCAATGTACACCCTTTTATCTCATAAGCAACCGTATTAGCTGCACTTAAGTTGTCGGGAGTGACCGAGGTGGCTCAAGTTAAAACCAAAAAGCCTAAGAATAACGCGATGTCCACGACTGAACACGTGATCTTGACGTTTTAGAGCAACCATTTCCCGACGGAGGTCCGCTTGGGTCTACACCAGCACGGAGTTGTGTTGTATCGAGACCCAATGCAGTACTTCAAATGCCACAGTGTGGATCACTTTGCCCCGCTAGGTGACTCGACATTTATCTCGTCGCAAACACAGTCGGCAATGGATAGATTTACTACAAATGCCGATTCGGGTAATGTAAAATATGAAGGAATAGAAAGGTAAACCCTTGCGTTTGGTGTAAAGTAGCATTTGCGGTTGCCTTCTCTAGGTCGCGTCCTTGACATCACGCAACTGAAAGCCGTTTCTCTAAGTGTTATTCCTGTTCCAGCTCTGATCGACGTGGAGTCACACGCTTGCAGGCTTCGCAGCATTAATACCGTTAGCACTTGACCAAAACGAACCCGTAGTAGATATGCCCAATGTCACAATCAACAGTGCTGCTCCTGCAAGCACTACATGGTGCAAGCATACACCCTAGCCCGTATACGCCCTGAGATGACGCCCCTTTACACTCGATTGAGCCGCGGCTATAAAAAATTGTAAAGAACGCTCTAAAAAGGCATGAAGAACAAAATGATCAGTGGAAGTTATCTATTCTCTATGTTCGTGGACTTCATATATATCTTGTATATAACCTTCTATAGGGCCGCGCAACCGATCATCCTCGACTCCAATCGAATGACAGTGTGCTAGTGTGAAGACGCTTTGGAAACAAACACAGCCGATTGGACCAACCTGCTTGATACTCCTGCTGTTTCTAAAGAAACAACGGCAACAAAAGCGAGCAACTAAAGATGCGAAGTACGGAATGGAAAGAGCAGCGTGTCAGCAGCTGATTATACTCGTAGAATACAGGCTATCGGAGCAGCTGACTCGAATAGTGGGATATACAACGACTAAACCATTGTGATACATGAAAACGGAAGACCGCTCATTACCTTCGGTAGGGTTGCGCAGCAGCAAGTTTTGCATATAACCTAGTGGTTTCTAAAACCGCTGGTGTCGGGGTAAAAGATATTCGCCTAGAAGGACTGGGTCCAAAGAGGTCGGCTCAGGACTTGAGCGGCGGTCTGACTTCCGAGTGCAAGCCGAGTAATAATGCGGTGTTTTGTATTTGGGCTGATGGGGTGGGGGACTATGTGCGATGCTTTAGGAAGCAGAATAGCCAAAATGCGCTTATTTTCGCCGCCCGGCAGGACACAAACGTACGGAAAATTGTCAAGGAATGCGTTATAGCTAAGGCTTGACCAAAGGCCATCGTACTGCTATTTGATTTATTGTTCGCTTGGCATGTATACCTAAATACATATGTCACCCTATTTATATCAGGGGCTATATAACTATGAAGGTCTTACAAGGTCATAGAACCCGTGCCGCATGATGTGTTTGATAATACAGACTTTTTACTTCTTGCAGATACTTTCCATAAGGTAGAAAGGAATATTAAGTATGTGCAGGGGTTTCGTCAGACGGAGGTAATACCCCTAGTATATTCCATTCATGCTTAATTCTACAGAGGTCGCCGATGTTATAATTTTGGCACCTTCAGATCTCGACTTTTTTAATATCCTCACTATCACGGATAGCGATTTCAACAACTGTAGAATCGACATTGGGTCTGGTAATGATAAAGACGTGCTCCTGCGGCTAATGTTGGTCTCGCTTTAGCCAAGTCGCATATGGATACATGCCATAATGACAAGTTCTTCATAGCTTGGCAAGCAGAGTTCGAAGGGTTAGACGCGCTGTCTCTGCCCGTAAACACCTACATTTCACAACGTCCATAGGTTATATTAAGCCGCGCTGTGGACGATGGAATCCTAAAAACTGAGACGAAACGTGCATTAACAGATGCTGTTGTCACCTTAGACCCCGTTATCTGAGGAGGTCCCTGCGTCAGGCCAAAATTACAGGGGAGCCTCAACTAAGCAACAAAAAGGGCCGTCTACGCCAGCTGTATAAAATCTAATATTTACCTACGCCAAAGTAAGAAGGCGAAGTATGGACGATCATTTTTGCAAAGGTTAAACGAGATTCTGCAGCGTATATTATCTATACTTAGAAAGAGTAGGACACTCACTTAGATAAAAAGGTAAGAGACCACTTTACGGTTGAGCAAAGGCACATGATCCAGAACCACACCACCTAAGATTGATTTGTCAGAATCGGCTAGCCAGTGCCACAAACAGCAGGTAACCCGTGCACATAACCAAAAACATGAAATCCGGGTTGACATAATACACAAGTCCTCATCAGCAGGCCTGATCGGGAGGGTTCTCCTGACCCTCGACCCCGCATGAAACGAGTTTACCGACCGTTTACAGAGCGCTTCGCACCGATGTACTCTCAAATGCTTTTACTCTATTTTTGCTAAATGCTACGGTTTATCTTGCATCTGCGTCGTAAGGAGTTGGCACCTGTTTCGGATGGCAGCCTAACTATTGTTTAGAAAACTGTTTTCTTTACCAATATTTTACTACTCAGTTCTTCATTGGAGAGGCAAATAAGAACTAACTCTTCGCATGGCAAGGTTAATTCAGAAAGAAACGTTAAAACCTATATCTTCCAAACGACGTAAATTCTCCGTTAGCAATCTCTACGTGACGCACAAGCATATGCGTATTGCTCGTTTTGGGTTATATATATATATATATATATATATCCTCTACTCGTTGTCCTGCCGCACCTTCCCTCCTAGAGCAATATGAATAAAAATTATAGTACTTAAACTACAGTTCTAAAACACGCTAAGTGTGCCCACTGTTGTTGCGGTTGTTTTTTTTAAATTAATATTGTTGTGTTTTCTATCTTTTCTATTTTCTGTTATTAGTGTTCCTATGTTTCTGCTGCTGCTGTTGTTGGTGTTGTTGATATTATTGATTACAATGTTGTATCTGTTGGCGTCGCTGTTGTTGATGTTATCGTTGTGGCATTGTCTACCACTGCGGCCGCGGGTTTAGGTTTATTTAATTGAAGGTGGATCGGCAGTTTTGCTAGTGCAATTGCTGCTGTTGCTGTTGTTGCTGTTGTTGTTGTTAGCAGAAATGCTGACATCGCGCAGGGTGCGCGCTTCCGATTTCATGGCGTTAGAAGAGCATAATCCAACAAACCATCAGAGCATTTTGACGACGCTATGATAACAGCAGTACGAAAAACACAGTATGCATTTTCTACTAATTAGGTGGCGTACTCTTGGCAGATGTTCGGTCACCATTCGTCACTTCAATAACGTTTCCTTTATGAAGCTTTGTTTCGCTTTTGCCCCTATCGGGTCATTGCTATGCATCGCGCGCCACGCATTCCGTAAACAGAAACAACCGTATACGCTTGCGACTCGAGCGACTCTTGCACCGCCACACTCTATCTATCTCTATATATATATATATACGGTGTGGGGGCTGGAGCGGTGTGGGGGCTGGAGCGCGCGAAGTGCCGGTTTAACACTCAAAATTGCGTCAAAACGCACTTTTGAGTCTACCGGACTCACCGAAGAGGGTGACGTTCAAGCGCGTCCCCATCGGTCATCCGTTGTGGTTGGCCCATCGCGAACCATGGACAACTCCCCGCCCGTTCCAGTGACCTGCTTAAAATGCTGCTTGGCGATTGCCGAATCCGGGTTGCAATGCGTGGGATGCACATATAGCTTCCACGCATCGTGCCTGTCGCCCTCGAGTCAAGCATTCGCCCAAGGCAACCCCCGGGCCTACAGATGCAGGCTCTGCCGAGTTGGCGAACCCGCCTTGGGAGAGGCCGCACTCTCTCGAATCCACAGCCTCCTAGATGCTCTGGATGGTAACCCTCTTGCGGACATCCTGTCCCTTGTCCTCCAAAGGAGCCGGCTTCTGGAGAGAGAGGTTGTCGATCTGCGGAAGGAGATCGTGGCCCATCAGAGGACGCCGGGCGTCCCCGTGGACGCCTCCATGGATACCCGACCCTCATCTTCTGCCTCGGCGGGCTCGACGCAAGCCGCCCAGCGTGCTAAGAAGAAAATCCTTCTGTTTGGTGACGGGTCTGTCAAAAAAATCCGGGTACACCTTCGCGGACAGCTATCCAAACACAGCCGGATCACCGTCTTAAACATGCAGGGCAAAACTGGCCCGCAAATGCTGGGGGAGGCGAGGAGGAAGATGGAGGAGGACCCCGGCGCGCACTACGGGCTCTTCTTCCACCCTGGACCAGGAGACTGCCTGCAGCTCGAGAAGGATGAGCTTCTCTCCGGGACCGCGGACTTTGTCTCCTGGCTGTCGGCGACCTTCCCAGGATCCCAGCTGACCGTGTACTCCATCCCGCTGCTCCACCCGGAGTGCAAAGCGGCCAACAACGCGCTTCAAATCCTGGCTGAGTCAGGGCCGATGACCTTCCAGCCGCTGACCAGGATCCAGCAACCCATGCTGATCAGAGCGGCGATGGTGTACGACGACGAGCTGGCTGCCACCGTGGCAAACGTGGCAGCTCGCAACATGGCCACTTTTTTGGGGGAACGCCTTCCCAAGAAGACGCCACCACAGGCTGTGAAGGGCGCACCGAAGAAGGACAAGAAGGGAGAGAAGCCCGGCAATATGGACACGGCCTCCCAAGTCCCTCCGGAACTTCCGCGACTGTGTCACTTCATGGCCCAGGCGTTGAAAGAGTTCCAGGAGATCAAGGCGCAGCACCAACGCCAACCCGCGGGAGACCAGAGCCTCGGCAGGCGCCAGAAACAGGGCTTCAATGTCAAAGGGAGAACGGGACGTCGCTTCGGGAGCGGCCCCCGTCGCCCCCACTAAACTGTTGTCAGTGGAATTGCGAGGGTTTCGCTTCAGTGATGAGCTGCATTCCCGCAGCTGATCTGGCTGCGTTCGACTTGATCCTTCTTACCGAAACTTTCGCCACGAAACGTTTCGATGTTGAAGGTTTCTATACTCATCACTGTCTCGCAGCGAAGCCCTCCCGTGGTCGGCCAATAGGAGGAGTTTCACTCCTGATCGGCCCCAGACTTAGTAAGTCAGAAATTCTACTAGCAAAAGACAATACGTTGGTACTTTCCACTCCCGACTTCGCCTTCGTGGGAATGTACAGCAGTGGTGGCGGCGACACCACGCTGGATCTGCTGGACAAGATCAGCCGAGGGTTAGCCTGCGTCCCCGACGACCGCCCGGTGCTCCTCGCCGGCGACCTCAACTGCAGGCTTGACGAGCCTTTACTCTCTTCTCGTACGGAGGCAGTGTTGGCGGCTCTCCAAGAGTATGGGCTCTGGATTTGCTCAGACCGGTCCCTTCCCACCTACTACTCCGACTCCCGAGGCCCCCAAGATAACCCACGGCGACCAGGCAGCTCCACCATTGATATCTTCGCATTCAGGGGTGCCAGCTCTGATATCGTCTTCAGAGGTTGGCCAACGGGCTCGGCTATGATGGGACTCAGGAAACACATTCCCGTCGCAGTCGCTCTGGCTGTCAATCCCGACGCTCTGGGCGCCAGGAGACAGGGCGTGTCTAAGGCCATCAACATCGGGCTACTCCGGGAAAAACTTTTGCGGTTCGATCCTGCAGTTCTAGTGGACCTCGATGTGGACGCTCTCTCCGCCATTCTTACCAGCCTCATAATCGATGCAGCTCTTCCCCATGGAGTCTGTTCGCGCAAATCACCGCCCTGGTTTGACAGAGACTGCTATCAAGCAAGGCATTACCTAATGCAGCTTCTGATGGCGTCTAGAGCATGCAACGTGATGAAGAACGCCTACAGCGCGTTTCGGCGAGACTACCGTCTCCTGCTGCAGATAAAGAAGGTGGCCTTCGCCGAACTACAGGAGCAACGACTGGTCCTACAGGCACAGGAGACTCCGTATTCCTACCTGAAGGGGCCGTTCAAGTTCACGAGCTGTTCCATCGCGCCCGTGAAACTTCGATCCTACTTCGAGCGTATGTTCACGAGTGCTTCCACCATCCCGGTCTCCATCCCCGCTACAACTCTTCCCGCAACCGCCTGGGAACAAGAGTTTGCGCGGTCTCTTGAGTCATCGTTCTCTGAGGACGAGGTCTCCAGCTCCATTCAGCATCTCAAGAACAACAAGGCGTTTGGCGCTGACCGCGTGAGAAACGAGCACCTAAAGGTGGCCACCTCGCTGGTCCCCCTCTGGACAACCCTCGTCAACAAATGCCTATCCCAAGGACGCATTCCTGAAACATGGAGGGAGTGCATTTTGAAGGTGATCCCCAAGGGTAAAGGCGACCTTCTCCTTGAGTCATCATGGAGAGGGATAGCAAAGAAAAGCTGTGTGTACAAGCTGTTGTCGTCTTTGCTGTACAGGCGACTGTCCTCGTACCTGGAAGTCAGAGGGGCGCTCCCACAAGAACAACACGGCTTCAGACGGCACAAGTCAACATCCACAGCATGCGGCGAACTTCTAGATGAGATAACTTCATCGTTGCAGAAAAAGCGGCGGCCACTGCACGCCGTCTTCGTGGACCTAAAGTCCGCGTTTGACGTGGCACCTAGGGACACCGTGTTGGAGAAACTCGCCCGCTTCGGCATCGGCCGACCACTGCTCTCCCTCCTGGCATCGATTCTCCAACCCAACTCTATCGCTCTGGATGATGGAGTCTGTGAGCATCCGCCATTCCTCCAGACCACGGGGTACCCCCAGGGGGACAACCTGAGTCCCCTGCTCTTTGCTGTTCTCCTAAGCGACCTGCCCGCCCTTGTCAAGGAGCTGTATCCCATGGTGGGCATTCTTCTATATGCGGACGACATCGTCATGTTTAGTCGCATCAGGCGGGACCTCCAGGCTTCCATCAAGGTGCTGGAGAAGTACTGCGACAACAACGGCATGTGTGTGAACGCGTCGAAGACCAAGGCTGTCAAGTTCAGGGCAGGAGGCGCCCTCGCCTCTCACGATCGTCTCCGACTACGCAACTCGCCCATTGAGTATGTGAGCAACTTCTGCTACCTGGGGGTGATCTTCTCCAGCAGGGGTGTGTGCTTTAGCAAGCATATCACCGAGCGCGTGTCAAAGAGCGTCGTGGCCATGGCGACGATCGGCGAGCCACAGAAGCTCTCACTGTCGACCGCCCTTCAACTCTTCCACCTCAAGGTATCTTCGGTTGCCTCCTATGGAATCGATGTCATCTGGGAGCACCTGTCGGCACATCAGCTGGACCAACTGGACAAGGTCAAAGCAACGTTCTTGAAGAGAGTCTTGGGCTTACCGCGGAACGCCCAGAACCGACTGGTGTATGCGTTGGCCGGGACAGGACCATACCTAGAGGACCTCGTGCCACGCTTCCAGCTCCGGCCCACACCTGCTCTTCAATCGTTCAGGACTACCTTCGCAGAGAAGATGCGCGAAATCCCCACGGATTTCTACCGAACTCGAGCCATGACATCCTCTGCTTGGAAGGAACCCCTGCAGAACCTCCGACATGTCATCACTCGATACGCTGTGCATGGCTTCCATCACCAGCTTTGTTCGCAAAGAGACTTTCACGAGCCGCAAGCAACCTGTATATGTAGACATTGCCTTCAGCATTGCCCCCGATATCATTTCGAGGGGTGCCAGAGCTTGGATAGCATACGACGGTTGGCAAGGGAAAGTAACTAATTAACCATTGTTTTTAAATCATTTGACATGTAATATACCTTTTTGGTCAATAAATGAGAAATGATGATATATATATATATATAAAAATATATATATATATATTTATATATATAAATATATATGTATATATATATATATATATATATATATATATAAATATATATGTATATATATATATATATATATATATATATATATATATATATATATATATATATAAATATGTCGTCTGCATATATTTTTATATATGTACGTGTTTCGGCACGATGTGCTTTAATGAATCAGTATACATTATGTACATATGCGGCCCAAGTATAGTGCTCCGTGGACAGCCAGAAGTGGCTCGAGCACAGGATGATAGGCCGTCATTGACACGGATGAGGAAAATTCTGCCAAATAAGAATGCAGCTATCCTTTTTTATTTGGGAAGTTTCAATAATGTTAATGCACGTACGTCACGAACAGCTAGCGTGACTTGTGTGGGACTCACAAACCCACGAAAACCGAATCCCCCCACCCCCCCCGCCAGGCTTCGTATTGCTTTGGCATTACTTCGAATGGAATGCAGCTATCCACTCGACTATTTTTCTACCTGTACCTGACCGTTTCAAATAGCGACTTGAAGTCAAGATATATAAAAACGCTTGTTGTCATTAAGCATCAAAACCCAATCATTGAGAGTATCATGTAGCTGCAAGACCGGGGAGTAACCTAATCGATAGGCGAACTGTTCTCTTGAGATGAGTTCTTGAAGATTTGGGTTGTTGCAGACGGCCTCCGCAATCATACTCTCAAAATGTTTACTGGCAACAGAAGTAAGCAATACAACCCGTTTGTTTTGTGCATCAGTCTTGCCCTCTTTCTTAGGCACTGGGCGCACGATGGCACAGCGGGACAGATCAGGTACAGTTTCTTCTTCAAGAGAACGTCGGAACTTTAGCGATGAAGAACACATATTGAACGCTCGCATTGCTTATATGCGAACGCGGTAATACATCCGGTATATCATTGAGATGTCGAGTTAGGTTTTCAGGAAAGCTGTCAACGTTCTCAACGCATTTGAGATTCGCTGCTGTGTCAGGTTGCGGTCGACGGGAGCGCTCTGCTAATTCACCGGGAGATGAATAGGTTAAGGCGAAGACGCCACGGAGTAATTAAGCTTTTTCAGAGTTCTCAGTAGCGAAAGACCCATCCTGCCGTTTGATTACACCAACATTGTCTCTGATTGTAAGTCTTCTTACGTATTTGTGGATATTGGTTGATTTCCATGTTAAGCTATAGAGGTATTTTCAATGATCCTCTTACGATACAGAATTTTTGGAAGTTCTTTCTGAGTGGGTTTAGTTGTTTATTTTTTACGCTTTATTTGGAAGCCTATTTTATTATCAATAGACGTTAATAAGCTGAACAGAATAAGGGCGTATGACAGGGAATTATCTAGTGGAAAAAGTATCATAAAAGTGGCCACCGACATCCGTTTTTCTTTACCGACATTGTATATTACATAGCTCAATCACATATACAGGGTGTTTCAGGAATATTTTTAAAGCGATACATGGAATTGTAGAGCTCGTTAGAGCAAGTGTTGTTTCCATGGTCTCTAAGGTCTCCGGTCTTGTTTCGGAATGAGAGTTAAATTACTACAATTTGTGACACTGGTGTTTTTGCCCGACATAAGAGCATAAAATGTGCAATTGCGAGACAACCAGGCCCCCTATACAGAAACTGAGACGTACGTACAGAACGTGAGAAAATTCAGTTTTTTTCTAAATAATAGATAAGGCCGGTCAAAAGATGCGGCATGATCGCTTAGAAGAGAATTCGCTAAAATGTAAGTAGTTTATTAGCTTCCACACCAAATATCTCAAAATCATTACCCTACGACCACTCACGGCGCTCAAAACTAGCACATTCAGGCAAACGCACATTTCGTGGCAATCACTTTGATACCAAATTTATGGCAATGCGAGCCGTTGCGGAGTAATTAAGGTTTTTTGGCCAGATGTCGAGACTGAGTGCATGCAAAAATGACTTTGTTCCAGAAAGATTTGAAGTGCGATGTATGGAATTGTAGAGCTCGTTAAAACAAATATTTTTGTTCCTACGGAACATGGTCTCTGAAAAATTTTGTTTCGAAATGAGAGTGATATTACTAAAACTTGTGTCACTGGTGTTTTGCCCGAGATAAGAGCATACAATGTGCAATTACGAGACAATCCTTCTATACAGAAACTAAGCACACCGTCGTATTCGCGAGGAATTCTACTTCTTCTGAAGAACATATAATATTGCCCAGAAGGTGCGACACGATAGTTTAGAAATTATTTCACAAAAAAATAAGTACTTTTTTTAGCCTTTACGTTCAATATCTCAAAATCATAACCGTACGACCAATCACAGCGCTCAAAACCAACACATTCAGGCGCAATTCATGCCAGTCAGTTGTACCAAATACATAGCAATGCGAGCCGTGATTGCGGTGTAATCGAGATTGAATGCATGCATAGATGATCTACTAGCACTCTAGGTCATTTTTGCATGCATTCAATCTCGACATCTGGCTAAGAAATCTTAATTATATCCGCGCATACCTCATACATAACCTCGCATTGCCATAGGTTTGGTACCAAAATGATTGTCAAAATGTGCTAGCTTTGAGCGCCGTGAGTGGCCGTAGGGTATTGATTTGGCGATGAGGTATTTGGCGTGAAAGCTAATAAAGAACTGAATTGTTTGAAAATTCTCTTCTAAGCGACCATGCCGCATCTTCTGGTGTGCCTTATATGTTCAGAAGAAACAGAACGAAGATGACGGTGTGCTTAGTTTTTGTATAGAATGAATGGTTGTCTCGCAACAGCACATTTTATGCTCCTATGTCGGGCAAAAAGACCAGTGTCACAAATTGTAGTAATTTAACTCTCATTCCGAAACAAGACTTCTTAGAGACCATGTTCCATTGAAAAAAACATTTGCTTTAACGAGCTCTATGCTTTAAAAATATTCCTGAAACACCCTGTATAAACAAATTCATCTTCACGTGGTGTTTGTTGCTGATAGCTGTTCCACCGTGTCTAATAGAAGAGCCAGATATTTTGTTAATTTTGAGAGATTGCAAATGCGAATATAGTTAGGGGTAAGAGGAATGCAATTGTTTGCTATTGTGTGCATAATCTATAAACATTAGTGAGTATTATAGAAGTCCTTCTAAAAGGGTACATCCCCGATACTCATTAGGTCATATTTTCTCTTTGTATTTATTTTATATTACTACGGCGAACTTTGTAAGCAATGTGCACTCGGCGTAGGCGCATTACTTGATTAACGTGCTCTCATTTTTAATATCACTAGAAATCGACAAGTGGTCAAAAAGTCCTATTACTAAATCGTTACATTGACGACCATTAGTTGAATTTTTAGACTCGGGCAGGCGGTATTAAATGCAATTGCTTTCTTTCATATAGCCCTTGCAACACAACGTCTGTGTAACTAAACAGGACATAGTTCCTACAAGATATGCAGCCTTGCTGATTGACGGACCTATACACGTGCAGTTATTCATTCTAGTCGTCAATAAAATATAAAAAGAATACAAAACATTCATTTCTGCAAACAACAACACGTTTACGTAACGCTGCAACGGTTACCACTTATAACGCATGTGCCTAGAACGGTAGCGCATTTAGCACGTTCTAGCACAGCGTGTCTTCTCCTTTTGTCCCTGCATGAGTTCGTATAGAGCTGCCTTCATACGGCAACTCTCTACGGAACGCAACCCTGAGCAAGGCGATATTTCATCTGAATGCAAGGTTATTTTAAATCATCGTTTTACGAGGTGCCATGGCTGCCTGCGCTTCCTGTTCGTATCCAGGACGTAGCCATCCAAATAGCATCGCTCTCTCTGGTTGCGACAGTGGTCGAGGTTGCGACAAGGGTGAACAGCAGTGGTGGCAAAACGGAGTGCGCTTGGTCACATTTAAATTGGTGGCCTTCTAGCCGCATGAGTCGTCTAACGTATAGGTCACACCGTTGTTTGGCCGTCGAGCCTGTCTACTCGCAGCGAGGATAGGTGAGAGAAAGAAGTAGTGGTCATTGCTCACAAAAGAGTCTCTTCGAAGCGAAATAAAGCTCTCTTGTGCTCCTCTCATCCTGCCGGCGACTACATTTGCATAGCTACTACCGGAGAGCTTTAGAGAGCTATTGACATTATTATATAGCCTTGGAGTAGCTTCCGTCATGGAATGTGCTATGGGAAGCAAGATCTGTATCGCATGCACCTTATCGGCGGAATGAGGACATTCAGTTGAGGACAACGACACGATAAAACCCCACAATAAGAACACGTTGCCCCAATAGTGTATTCTCTTCTCAAAGCATGGAGCTACCTCGATCACACGCAACAATGCAGCGCGAACTCACACTTGGGCGACACCACGAGACCTCTACCAGTGATGGACGCCTTATTTCAGCACGTGCGTCAAGCTGATATTGCTCTTTTTACACGTCTCTTGACGTGAGGCTGCACAGTTCATATCATCAAGCAATACAGACCACGGCGAAGAACACGGCGAACGCAGGCTCTGAGCAGGACTTGGATATACTGACGTAATGCAAAACGGCCCGTCAGCAAGCGGGGGGGGGGGGATAATGCGGGGTAGCGGGGGGATAATGCAGGGTAGCGGGGCCACTGCTGCTGCGCAAGGAATTCTAGAATATGCGCCATCCCTGCCTGGAGCGTCGGGCATAAACAGACCCGCTCCTTACACATAAGTATGGCTTCGTTCAGGCCAAAAACAGGAACGGGAGTGTACAGGAACGTACGATGGAACATGTCTTCCAGTCACTGCCGCCTCTGGAAAGCAATAGTTGACAACGGCGACGACGACGACGACAACTTCATCTTCGGAGAGCATCTTCGGTGGCGGCAATGGAACGAACCACTAGGTGGAGTGGTCGGTTGTATAGTTGTTCTACTAGTAGCTAGACGACAACGACTACAGTTAGGTGGTGGAGCGACGCTTCAGCGTCGTTGCTGCCGCTGTTCCCGCAGCGATATCAGAGCGCGTCTCGGCAGCCGGCGCACGCTCAAGCTTCTCCTCCGTTCACATACGATAAAAGACGAACGTCGGTCGACCTCTTTTGGTAGATAGAATGTTGCGCGCCACACGTTGGCTGGCCGAACTCCCCCGTTGGCTAGGCGACAGCCTACCCTTGTTCCTGTCGAGCTTTGCATTTCACGTCGAACGAACGACATCGAAAAGCGAAAAAACATATATAAAGAGAGAACAAAATGAAGCGAGGCAGTAGTGGTGGCTAAGCAGAGGTGATGTACAGGCGTCCAGGCTGAATATACGTCCGTATGTACTTTACCCGAAACACACGAATGCCTCCAAGTGAGTATATATATATATATATATATATATATATATATATATATGTATACATATATATACACACGAATGCCTTTAAGTGTGTATATATATATATATATATATATATATATATATATATCACTTAAAACAGTGCAAAGTTGTGCAGGCTGTCTTTTTGTATGCCATGATCAAGCCATGTCGTTTAGTTACCAATCTAAATTGAAAAGTGACAAAGTGCATACAAACCCTACTGGGAGAGCTGCAAAGTTTGCGGCAAATATGAGGCGGAAACTGCCAACAGCTACTTTTTGCCATCACGAGTTTGCGATAATGGTGGGTCAGCGGACAAGATATTCTAAGGCTCTTTGAATGCGTCGACGTTTTTTGTATTTTGCAACAAATACATCATAAAACAACAACATTACTAGAGCCTGTTTCCGACGCTACCTCCGCATGCGTACGCCTGGACCTATGGTCAAGGTGGCTAGACGAATCGCCTGCTAAATAGCTTTATTGTATCTGGTATGAAATACAGTAAATTATAACCCGGCCACAGGATCTGCTTCTAGAGAATACAGCAGAAAGGCCTCACAGTTTTATTAGCGTCTTCAAAGAAGACAAAGTAGGCAACTCATCTTAGCAGACCGATGGATATATCGCACATCTCTATGTATATATATATATATATATAGGTAGTTTATTATACCAACTCTAGCAGTTTCCAAACTGCCAAATATTAGCCTTGCATTAATTCGACGCTCATACATGTAATATATATCAATACACATATATTGTGGGACAGTCAGAAAGTTATGGGCTCAAAAATGTTCTTTCTATATGTGCTACTTCAGTCAATCCTAAATTAACCATTTCTTCCTATACCTTCGCCCAATGCTTTCTTAAAGAAAAATTCCGTCCTTCTTGAACGTTGCAATCTCACTAGACACACAGCAGTCTTCATAGTATGAAGACTATTTTTAAGCCTTAGCGGCACCTACATATATGCCGCCACATTGCACGTACCCACGGCTCGTTAGGTGCGAATGAACTGATCCATGCAATGTACTTACGATGTGTGAGATTTTATCATTTGTCAAATCTACGGTTGCAATGGTTGCATCCGCATCCACTATGGAAACCGTGGTCGATCTGCCACATTAAATTATCCACTAGGAAAGCGATCAAATCGCATTTTGGTACGATCACACACAGTTTGAGGCAGCTACATTCAGTCTTTCACATTTGGAAGAGCTATGTTGTCGGTCGGCTCAAAAATGGAATGTGCGTATACGGTTATCGGATTTTCGACTTACGCTTAGCGTGTCTAGATATTTCACGGTGTCAATTGTAGAACTAGTACTAAATAGAAATGATAAAAGCACACCAACATTTAAACGGATTTAAACAAATTCCTAATTTTAGAAGAGAATATATATAATTTAACGTACATGCTTAAAGATGCAAGTGCGTGTGCTGATTTAGGACGAAAGCTCCGTCTTCTCGCTTTGTTTATTTGTCCAATGTTGATAGAACATCTAAGAATTATTATAATAATAAAATGTCATGGATGTGATGTAAAAGAAAGATGCTTTTGCACATTAATCGCCGAATTACTATCAGGGGGATAGATTAGGGATTGAGGATATCTAATGGATCAGTTGTAACAGTATTGACCGCTACTTTATACATCGGAAGACTGGCAGCAAAGTCCGTTCCAAAAGGTTAAATTTTTTGCAAGATCCTGGATTGCTTCAGATAGTGATTACGAGAAACGGGTATATGGTTACGTTATCATGGGTTTATAGTTATGACATCGAGACCAAGCCCAATTCTCCCAATGGTGCTTCCACGGGGAGGGTTGATCAAGGAAACTCAGATAGAATAGATTCAGCACGAAGGTTTGTGTGCCACCTGGTTCTGCCACTGGTGGCAACACCTACTACGAAATTAAAGAGATTGCACGAAAACGTCTGACGCAATAGGCTTTGCGAAGATTGGGAAAAGAGGTGACACAAGTGCATTGCAGCGGGCGGGAGCTATTTTAAACGGAACAAAAACACTTCGGCAAATTAAATATTATACACGCCGACCCCATAAAAGACCCGACCCCCCCCCCCGTAAAACTGATTCTCTATGCGGATCATCTCTCGATGTATGGCAGACGCAGGTTTTACACTTACAGCCAACGCTTGCAGCCTTAAACATTTACACAGTAGCCAATCTATAAAGTAGAAACAAATGTACAAGCATGTTGAGAAACGCTTGTAATTAGTCGTTTATTATTTGGTAATTCTTATTTTACCTTTGCGTCGCATTCATGGGAACTTAGAAGCAATTTTCGAAACATGCCAAAGGAGCTCAACATGAAAAGGTGGCTGCTACGTCTTAAACAACAAGATAGATAAACCTTAAATGTGTCAATCTAACGTTTCTCTTAGATATGCTACTTACTATCTTAGACAGACAACTGGGACATACAGACAAAGTGACTATTCTCTTAGACAGACTGACAGGTCATGTTGACTGGGGTGAGCTGGGGTGCGGTTTGGCGTAGCCAACATGCGGGCACTTGTGCTTAGAAAACATAAATAAGTTGGACATATGACTCAGTTGTTTTCTGACGTTTTTTCATGACTCAATTGTGCTCGTTCCATGGAAATGAACACTGTTGTCACTCATGTATACAGACAATTCATAATGGCCCTTTGAAACCAGGTATACTTTGATAAAAATAAATAAATTCCTTTACGACGTCCGTGCCACAGGCCTTAAGGCTCATTGCGAGCGCCGATACATGTTTTGTACTGAATATATGTTAAATAAATATGTTATATTTAAAAAAACATATACAGTTACGTTGGCTTCGTCGAGCAATAACTATGTAGTGCGGTTAAAAAAAAAGATATATATATACTATGTAGTTCAAGTGCCGTTTTTAGAGGTATTGGGTATGCTTGATGCACGTACGTCACAAGCAGCTGGCGGCGGACTCACAAACCCACTAAGCTTGTATTCCTCCCCACCGTCTCTGGCTCGGTATTGCTTTGGCATTTATTCGAAACCACCTTCCAACGCTGTCCGCCGTCATCGTCTCGTCTGCTAGTCTTCTCCATCTTCACGCACCACCGTATGGATCGTTCAGATGAGCAAGAGCAATGTCAAGTTTAACCGCTCTAGTGGGTGCATTTTAGTTATTACATTTTTACTATGCGGTAAGCATATACATTTTTATCAAGAATAAATCATTTTAACGGGGCTATTACGGTCGTTTGCCGTAGGACTAATTCGTTTGAATAATCAATAAACGAGAAATTTAGTTTTGTTTGTTATAAATATGACTTGAGTGCACTCATACCAGTCTAAAGAATGATTCCATTCAGAAGGTCTGAAGATAAAAGTATTCCTATGACTTACGTAAGTCACATCGACATGTCAGCGCACATTTCTATTTCGTGGCGTTGTTTGTGATGTATGTTGCTTGCCTCACTGACGGTCTGAGAGGTTGCCGGCCCTTCTTCCAAATCCATCAACATAAATCACAGTAGCGTTGTTATTCGTCGCCGGCGCCTGCTCACCGCTCTCAGTTGTTGGATGTGTCCTAATTAAATTTACCACCCCACTGCTTCAATGTTCAACCGCGAAGGGAGGAAGGACGGGGAAGAATGTTGCCGCCCATAGCACTGGCAGCAGCAGCAGCCGCAACAGCCAGGGAAATAGTGCGACAATGGAAGATACGCCACCCGACAATCTATTTGTTGGACATACACTGTCGTGTTCGAAAGAGCAGCGGTGCCTTTGTGTGTGCTATGTCAGCTGGATGGGCAAGCCAGCACTGTGGACGTATGCGCTACCGTGTTTGCCTCCGTAACCTCACCTTCTGTCTTGCTTTCCCCCGTTTGTTATGCGCTACACCCGGCTTTGTATGCACCTATCGTTGTTTGGTCGTTGAGTAATACGAAGTCAAAACCATCCTTCGTTAACCACCGCCGATTGAGGAAATGTGGGCAAATAAGCACTAAATTGTTAGCAGTCATGTAGCAATGTCTATTGAGGCAAACAGAACACATTCGCAAACACCTTATAGTTCACTGGACGTGAACCAGAGCATTGCATAATGATGAAATTGCAACTTAATTTCGCCTCAACCCTTCGCTTCCGCAAAAATATGCGCAAATATTTTATCGTCGCCTAATTTGGTTATTTTTCACCGCCCACCACAATTTGCTTAGAGGTGCAGCAGGAAGCATGTTATATATATGTTATATATATATATATATATATATATATATATATATTCTATATGTATTTATATATATATATATATATATATATAAATCTACCTGCGCCTGCTAGCCACGATCACTCACCACCTTAGGGCAGTATCACTGCCACGCTCACGCCGTTGTCGCTGCCACGCCGTCGGACGTCCCGGTCGCCGCCGGACTGAGGGTTTGCAGAGCACGCGTTACGCCGAACGCTCGGCATAGCAAAAAGTTGATAAAATGGCGCGCATCCTTTTTTATACGGCCGGCGACCGGCACCGTGACAGTACGCGAACAGTGCAGTAGTGGGTTGTGGCCAACAGTGCAGTGGCGGGTTGTGGCCGACAGTGCCGTGGCGGGTTGTGGCCGACAGTGCCGTGGCTGGTTGTTGCCAACAGTGCAGTGGCGGGTTGTGGCCGACAGTGTCGTGGCAGGTTTATACCCGCAGCCTTCCAATATGCAACAGACAGCGTTTGTGACCTACGTTATGAAGTAGAGAAAAAAATAAAGGACATGGACATAGTGATACACACGACGATAGCCATGAGGAGTACAACTTGGCGGGCTGCCGGATATAAGAGTAGGCATCTTACTACGGCGTTTGCAGCCCACGGGTTCCATCATGTGTTATGCAGCACGCCAGAATTCCACGATCTTCAGGAGTGGGCTTGAGATGCTTAGGCCATTGCGATAGATACCACGCCGCAGCAGTTCAGTCAATAGCTGAACTCGCAAGATGAGAGAAGATCCGGAAGAAAGAGCCACTAATTGAGAATGTACTTGTCTATAATTTACCCAACCTGGGTGTTAATAAACAATAATAATAATAATGAATCTCCTTCTCTTTCGATTTCAGTTGTTGTTATTTCAATGCACTGTTGAGGTTTATATTGCTGCTGTTCCTCACGCTTCTTCTGTCTCTTCAGCACGCATTAATGACTTTTGCTGTTTCTTTCTTCCACTTCCCCGCTGTCGTGTGCTGCTTCATTCCCTGCTCTATTCCTCTTGCTCTCTTCGACGGTGATCTTTCCACCCGCACCGTTTCCCTTAACCGTCGGCAACGGGGGCGTGATTGTCACGCTACCCTCTTGCGATACTGCCCGCGCGAAAGAGTGGGCTGAAAGCTTTTTTTTTTACTGCTGAAACCTCTCAGCATTACTTTGGGGGATTACGGGAATCCAGACGGACATGCGCCACCCCAGCCATGGTGACTAGTCTGGGACTCGCTTCCCCCCTCCCCCATGATAGTCTCGAAGAAGGCACAGGACTCCCTCCACGCTTTCGCGAAGTCAGCATGTGTGCTACAACCTTCTTGATCGGCTTTCCTCTCACGGTGGTCGCACCCGCGTCTCTGGCTTCTTGGAGGGCCGGACATCGCAGAACTGTGTGCTCGACATCGTCCGTCTCACCCGATCTGCATAACGCGCAGATGTCGACACTCGCCTTGTTAATTCTTACCATGTACGTTTGGAACTAGCCATGCCCGGTCAGCACCTGTGTCGTACCAAAAGACAGCTCACCGTGGTTGCAGTCGTACCACGCCTTCAGGTCAGGGATGAGGTCTCTGGTCCAGCTCCCCGCGGGCGGCCTCCGAGGGTCTTCCGGCTGCACTGCGGCCCATTCTTCATGCCACCGGGCGATTGTATTCGATCTAGCCGTTGTTAAGTCTAGATCACCATCCTTCCATCTTTCGGCCCGTTTGCTTGCCAGCAGATCCCATGGCAGCATCTTAGACAGGACCAAGAGGGCCGCGGTCGACACCGTGCGGTAAGCCCGGCAGACACGAATGGCTACCGGCCGCTGTGACGATCGAAGCGCTCTCCTGTTTCTTTATGTCCTCAGCGCCATGTCTGCCCACACTGGAGCCGCGTATAGCGCTACCGACTCTGCTACACTGGCCAGGAGGCGCCGCCTGCCCTCTGTGCAGCCGCCGACTCTGGGCATTAACCGCGCCAGGCCGGCCGCGACCTTGTGGGCTTTACCAGTCACATGCTGGATATGCGCCGATCCATTGAGACCTTTGTCGAGCACCACTCCGAGATACTTTGCTGTCCGAGCAAGCCTGACTGGATGACCGTTTAGACGCAGGCGGATGTTTCGGGTTTTCTTCCTGCCTGTAAGGTACATTGCTTCCGTCTTGTGCGGGGCCAGTCTTAGAGAATGGTCTTCCATCCACTCTGCCACCTGCTCCAAGGCTTCATTAGCGGCATACTCCAGGGCCCCAGTTTCCCGTGCCGTGATAACCAGCGCCAAGTCATCGGCATAGGCCACCATCTCAACACCCGCCGGTAGGTCCGGCAGCTCGAGAACCCCGGTATAGGCTAGGTTCCACAGAATCGGCCCTAAGACCGACCCCTGAAGAACCCCCGCAGAGATCTCATACTCCTGACCGCCGGCCGACAGCCTTCTTTCCGATAGGTAGGACGAAATTATCCGGCGAATGTATGGCGAAATGCCCTTGCGCCTCATTGCGTCCATGGCTACCTCCCAGCTCATCGAGTTGAAGGCATTCTTGACGTCCAGGAGGACGAGCACAACGAAGTCTCTTGTTTTCGGGGTCCTCGTTAACTGTTCGGTCGCCCGTTCCAAAACCCGTGTAAGGGCGCCAAGCGTGGACTTTCCCTTACGGAAACCGTACTGGGCGTCTGACAGGGGCCCTTTGAGCTCAATCTCAGCGTTGAGCCTCTAAACGATAACATTCTCTAAGATCTTGCCCATTGCGTCAAGAAGGCATATAGGCCGGTAAGCAGAACTACTTGCTAAAGCATTGCTCTCTCCCGTTGGTTTGGGAATTAGGACCAGGTTGGCGTTTTTCCACAGCCGCGGAAATCGCCCTTCTCTTAGAAGACGAATCACCAGTGCTTGAAACAGCTTCGGCCATCGCTGAACTAGTAGCTTAGCCGCTCCAGTAGGTACTCCATCCGGGCCGGGTGCTTTACCGGGTGTCAATCGCTGCCATGCTCGCTCGACTTCCTCCAACGTCACCTCGGGAATATCTTCTTCAGCAACCAGAGGCTCCTCCCCGTCGCCTCTCCACGGGTGAACCGGGAACAAGCTATGGACCTGATCCTTTAGAACATCCGGCGGGAGTCTCGGAGGAGGCGCCCGAAGCCTGTCCATAACGATTCGGTACGCTAGCCCCCACACGTCTCTCTCCACGTCCTCTGCCAGCTGTTTCCACGCCTGTACCTTACTCTTCCAGATGAGGCCTTGAAGGTCCACGCGGGCAGCTCTGTAACTTTCCAGGAGTGTGGCCGATTGCTTGTCAACGTCTAGCCCCCTCTCCCCTCGGCTCAACCTTCCACTCAGCCAGCTGCGTTGCCTAGTATACGCCCTGTTTAGCCTTGTGCATCGCTTTCTCGCTTCCCCGATCTCTTTGCTCCACCAGTAAACGGACCGGTGCCGTCGGGCACCTCCGCCGTTCGGGTGGGGCGGGCCAGCCTTTGTACATGCGGCAATGAGTGTTTCAATGAGTCGATTTTCGTCCACCGTTCCCACTCCCATTGTACGACACCTCGCGTCGATCTCCTTTACTAGCGCTTCCTTTTCTAGCTGTCTCATCTGCCACCGTCTGCCCCGGGTAGGTGATGCTGGAAGCGTCGCGGTTGGGGCTCGTACCTCGAAGCAGATGTAGCGGTGGTCGCTGTGGTTATGAACCGTATCGACTCTCCACCCGGTTATCGCCGTGAATGCCCGTTCGTTGGCAAGCGTGAGATCTACGTGGGATTCCCTCCCTGCCCGTGAGAACGTCCCTGTCGTTGACAGCCATAAGCCCCTGCTCTGCCATCCATTCCAGTAAGATTTGTCCTCTTTCCGAAGTGTTACGACTACCCCATGCAGTACTGGCCGAGTTGAAGTCCCCGGTAACAATCAATGGTTTTCCCTCGTGCGTGCCTAAGCTAGGGCCTAGTTGACCCAGGAAAACCTGAAACTCCTGTATCTCCCTATTAGGTGAAAAATAGCACGAGTAGAGAACACCCACCCCGTCTAATTCCACCCACGCAAAGCCACTTTCGCCACTCTCCTGAGCCCGTACTGCCCATTTGGCGTTGTCCTCTCCTGTCCACCAGGTTGCCGCATCGATGCGTTCATCGGTATTTATAGAGCTCTTCTTTCTCATTCGCTTCTTGTTCGGTTCCGAAAGGAGGCATAAGGCTATGCCCCTCTCCCGGACCGTCTCCTCAAGCAGGTCGTGCGCAGCTCTGCACCGGTTGAGGTTCACCTGAAGTATTATAATCATTAGAAGTACCATTGACTTCCCCTCCCTTGGCTGCGGCACCAGCGACAGCGGCGCTGATGGCAGCACGCCCTCTCCTGCTGTAACCCTCGCTGTCCGTAGTCAATTGTTTAGCTTCTTTGCGCTGTCGCTTCTTTTCGGCCGCTTCCCTAGCCTCCTGCTCGGATGCTTCTCTCCGCTTCCTTTCACCCTCGAACTTCTCGAGGTTACTCTTACGAGCAGCCTCTTTCAGCTCCTCAAGTTTTTTTGCCAGCACTGGGCATTTGCTTGACGAAGCCGAGTGCCCGTCGACTTTGCAGATATAGCAATGCCCGGTTTCGCTAGTGCACGCAATAAGGAGGTGCCCCACGTCGCCGCACCGGTAACAGCGTCGGCCTTGGGCTTTCTCCTCCAGACAGTCTTTAGCCACGTGGCCTTGCTTCTGGCAGTTAAAGCATGTTGGTACGCTAAACCAATCCTCTGCCCGGCACGTGGTGTTACCGATCTGCAGGTGCTTCATGTCGACTAGTCTTTTGGCCGCCGCAGTCGGGAGAACGACAAGACACTGGTATCGCCCTGTCCTACCGGACCGCGGGTCTTCTGTGCGCATGCGCATATCTGCCGGCATGCTCAACTTTCGCCTTATCGTTTTTTCGATGCTGTCGCTGTCCGCAAACGGGTCCACGTCGCGCAGTACAATCGTCTTTGGCGGTCCCCCAGAGTCTCGGCAATCACCCTTTGTGTTGATCGATCGTGCTAGCGTCTCAGCAAATATGCCTGTTGATGCCTTTGTGCCGGTCACTCTAACGAGAACGTCCCCACTTTCGGTCGTGGCTAGTCCTCCGCGCGCGGCCAATACTACGCCCGCCGCTCTGAGGTCTGCATTTTTTCGCACGCTCATGAGCGTTTCTGCTGCAGTTTTACCCTCAATCTTCCTTACCCGGACAGTGGTTTGGGTCGCCCACGTCTGGTCTGAGACGTTTGTCTCTTTTGGTAAGCTTCAATCCGCGGGCGGTGTTCTAACAATGAGTTCGACATCACAGTCGAGTACCCGACAGCACGCCTCAAGGATCTGAGGGATCGTGTAGTCTCCCAGCTCCTCGGTCACAGCCACAGCTGGTGCCTCCTCCCGCCTATCTACATTAAGGGTATGCAGGAGTCTACCAAAAAGCCTCAAAGTCGCCCCCAAAAGGACCATCCCGGCCACTAGCGTTCGTGACGCCTCCGGGGGACTCTGGTGTATTCCCTCCGCCTCCGACGCCGTCGCCGACGACCTCAAAGTCGCTTTTGCATCTAAGTGCCGCCACCTTTCCTGGTTTAAGGTCGGCCAGCGCTGCCGCACCGGGAAACTGAGGAAGCACATGTTCGATGAGTCCTCTGTCTCTCTCCGATCCCTTCATCAGAATGAGTCCTCGCGCTTCTCTAGGCCTCCCAATCCCCCTATGGGTTAACTTCACCCTTTTGAAGCATCTCTCTGGCCATCTCTTTAACACTATGCGTGCCGTCTCCTCTACGTCGTTGTTTCGGGTTGCCGCTTCCAAGGCCGTGTCGATCGTTGCAGCCGTCTCGGCCTCTCTCGCCTCGACCTGCTCCTTATCGAGCTTCTGATTACATTTCGAACACAGTGAGTTCCCGTGCAGCTCGAGCACCCTGTGCACCCCAGCAAGCTTTCGGACTTCTTCCTCGAGCTCGGCCTACCTCATTGTTGGCCGAAGCCTGCGTGAATGTCCGCCTGAGTTCTGATAGCTCGAGCTCGAGTGACTCTACCCGCTTTTTTTCGGCTTCGAGCTTTCCCGTCCACTCACGGTCTCTCTGTTTGGAAAGACGCTTGTATTTTAGGGAAAACTTACCTACCTCCCCAACGGCGTCCTTGATGAACATCTGGATATGCGGGTATCGCACGATTAGTTGACTCAACACCTTGGACCAGGTGCGCATCTGCTCAGCAGCTCCGTCTGCGTCTTTAAGCTCAATTCTTCTAATTGGCCAAGCCTTTACAGGCAACTCAGGCACGGTTTTGACCCCGCCCTTAGTCTTTGACTGAAGATAATCCAGCCATGGTCCGTTATACTCAAGCCCCCATCGTTCTCGTTACCCTCATCATCACTCGCGTCTGCAGGTGTTTCAGTGTTTCGTCTTCGCTTCGGGGTTTGTTTCGACGTCTTTTCCGTGATCTTCCCGCTCTTCCCTTTTTCCTCCTCGTTTTCTCTTTCGTTGTCCATTGCCTGTTTTCCCGCACAATTTTGGTCTCCCTTCACCACTACCTGCGTATTCACATCCTCCGCGCCGTCATCCTTTGAGCTGGAGCTGTGTATGAACACTCCCCCCAGAGCCCTCTTCGGTTGGCCCTCTTCCATTCTTCCTTCGCTCGTCTCTGTCGTTCCCGTTCTTTCGCCTCTATTCCCTTGCGTTGGCGTCCTTTGCGTCAGCCCCGAGGGGGCGAATATCGCCGGCATTTTTCGCCTATTGTCCCCACCCTGGGAACTCATCGTGTTTGAGCTTGACCCAATGTCAAGGTCGCTCAAACCCTACGCCCTAATGCGCCGTCCGTATCTCCCGACCAAAACCCTCGCTCCGTGGACCAAGCAGGAGACTTCCTAGAGCGTCTGGTCCAACGGGTACCTATAAAAGGTGGGACCGTTCTCGTGTTGAAGCCTCAACACTGGTCGCAGGAGGCCAGCAGAGGGCGCGATCAATTCCTGGAAGCACCGCCCATTGGGCGAGGGCACTCACCGACTGAAGCGCCACCTAGTGGCCGAAATCCCAACTTGCCTGCGTCATTCGTCTCTCAGCCTCGGAGGTCGGCGAACGCACAGACGACACCGTCCTTTAGTTGTGCAGCCGTTAGAAATCCAAATTTGAATCCGCGGCGGACCGTTCGGAGTCCTCCAAACGCTGCGCGGGTGGTTTCGTTTTGCTTCACTCTACCGAAAAGGTTTTGTTTAAACTTCACAGAACACTAGCTCCTTACCACTTCGTTTCACGGCCACACACAGCACACCAAAATGGTCACTGAGTTTCACACATCACTATGGTATGCCACTCTCTAGGTTTACCGGCCTGTATTCACCCAAGCAAGCGTAAACCCTCGGAGCTCCGTCGACACACGTCCGCACTTTTTGGCGCCAAACTAGCAACTCTAAGCAGAAAGCTGGGAGCTGCTTGATGTCAGTGCTGCTGCAGTTCCGACTGTGATCGACTGTGACTGTAAAATCAGATAAAAGATAAATAAAAGATGTACCATAGTTTACTATTATTTACCAGAGAAAATAAAAGATGTACCATATTTTATCGACACAACTATAAATGCATTGTCAACTAACTAACACTTAAACCTTCTCTAAGTATAGCCGACTACTTTATATCCGAATATTGGTACGGCAGTCTCAATTAAACACGCTTTCCATATAAGTTCCAATACAAATACAAATTAACAAAATGAAACAATTTCTAGGTTATAACAACCGGAAGCGCTTAGGTCATGTTTCATTTAAATAACAAAAACAGTTAGCGCCTTATTTTTCTTGTTGCAATAAAGACATTGTCTCAAAACTCCTTTTTTTAGTTTTATAGTTTGCTAAATTACACGTATCGTACGTATAATATGTGATGTCGTGATTGCAAGTTTGAAGTTTAACCGTCACACCCGCTAAATACAGAAACTGGAACGGTGGTAACAGCAATTTATACCATAACGAAATAGAAACAACCGAAGGTAAAGGCAAAAACCTAATTTGGAGGTGAAATGTATATATATATATATATATATATATATATATGGGCGACTTTATACGCGTAAAAATTACATTTCTGCGTCTATGGCTAGCGATCGGGTAAGCAATGGTAGATATTCATTTATTAGTCGGCAAAAAACTCATATCTCAAGGCGATACAGGTATTCCTTAGTCTACTAGGCTTTCCCGTAGGTATAATAGGCAGCGGCGCAGCACTTCGTCTATCTTCTCGGCGTGTTTCCAACGCCCGTTTTTTATCTCTTCGCTTTGTGCGGATCCCGGCCAACCCGATGGAAAGCACTTTAAACAAAAGCACGAAAACGACGCTAATCCAAGGCTCAATAGCTATTCCACCGGCGTTATATTGTGAGAAGGTTGAACACTAACCTTTTTCTTCTGTCGTCGCACACAGTAGTGGAGGTATCCAGGCATGCATAGCTGTAAATACGCCGAGTAGACTCAAAGAAGAGGAAACTCGCACACCGATGCAGGTTGGGGGCAGTTTTAAAGTGAGAGTAGGTAATTGTTCTCAACTTCATACGACAACGGGTTTGTTTTACGTTCGATGCATTCAAAGTTCCACGAGCCCGCGGTAGATTTTGTGCACCGTTGGCTGAAACGTATTACGCGACCATCCGGTCCGATGAGGCGAAGGGAAGCCAAAATAAAACACTGCAGTCTGCTTGCGAATATATATATATATATACATATACTCGTATACGAATATAGAAGCGCGGGCGCCCACACATACACATATATGCATTATATATATATATATATATATATATATATATATATATATATATATATATATATATGTGTGTATGTGTGGGCGCCCGCGCTCCTACATTCGCACGAGTAAGAGAGGTGACAGGAGACTGTTACAAATTAAATTATAAGCTAGATATAACAGGTAATAATCTCAAACATACATTGACTAAAATTAGAAGGCGGAGAAACGTTTAAAAGCCGGGCTAGTACTCTATTAAATTTATTCCCAGTGACTTGGTACATTTATTCCTAGAAACATGTACGGCCGAAAAAGTGGTTCTACAAGTCCCTTCAAAGTGTTTTTGGTCTTCTAGATCCTGTGAATCCTCGGCTGTCGTAACGAGATGACTGCATGGAGGACGAAAGTCTTGGGCCAATTTCTTCGGCATGGCCAATAACCATCAGTCTCAACAACATACCCACAGGCAGGCAAATATATGTTTTTCGACGGCGTGTGGCAATTTGTGGCTCTGCGTTTTGTCTATGAAATAATGTTGTTAGTTTTTGTTGTTCTTCGAAAAACTCTTAGCCTCCGGCATTAACTACCTCAGTTTTTATACTACAGGTTAGAATAGAGGCTGTCTGGACTTAAAGGCCTATCTCTAGGCTCTCCTTTCATTGTTGGATCTTACACGGATGCTCAATAGTTATGTGCATAGAGCAACAGAGTTAAGCACGAGCCAACTTGCCATTACTTGCCAATTACGAGATCAATACAAAAACGTCAATCGACATTTTAGCTGCACGTCGGCTGTTCGGAATTATGACCACTGGTAATGCGTGATCATTTGTACAGTTTAACATGGTTAAGAACCTGAATGTAATATACTACTTCTCCGCTCATCGGAGCTGGGGACCTCAATGTTCGTTTGGACAAACCTGCGTTAGCAAGCTCGGGAGGAACTCATGTGCTGCTTTCTTTAGCCATGAAATCGGTTCAGTGGGGTTACTCTTTCTTTTCGGGGTTACATTCAGATCAGCTCAGCTGCGTCTCGGAAATTGAATTCTCTCTGGGTGACCTTTATCTGGTGCATCTTTTTCCATCTTGAGGGTCATGGGTAAGACTGTGCTCTAGCTGGGTATATTGGGCAGCCTTTGAATGCCTTTGCTGTATTGTGCCTGACAATCTTTTATAGAACAGCTTTCGCTTTATCCAACAGCAAATCTTGTTTTTCAGCGAAGGCCACTTGCTTAGCGTTTACACAGATACAATGTGTATTGAGGACACAAAGTAGCGTATTTTGTTATGGTGCTGCTTAGGTTGTCGTTGTCTCTGCTAGTTATGCGGAACCATTGCTGGCGAAGAACTTGTTCAGTCATTTTCTGCCGCGGATTAAAGTTTTGCATTTCGAGTTAGAGTGGCAAAGGCTTAGCGAGAGTTGACTTCACCGGTGTCGCGTTGGTTTCGCGGTGATTTCTGTGAGCCAAAATGCAAGCTGTCTCGTCGTCGAGTTTTTATGGGTGCTATTGTGAGAGCTGTATGTATACTCTACCCCTTGCAATTCTTCGGCAGGAACTCATTCATACCGGCCCGTCTGGAAGGGGCTGTTTAAACACCCTTAGGTAAACTGGCACGTCGAGCCCGGTGGCGTGGTGTATTCGCTTGCGCCTCGCGACCGGAGGAGCTACATAGGTGCACGGGTTCAAACCTCACCGTTGCACGTTTGTATTCATGGGGATCCATCTATCAAGCAATGCGAAAAGCAGTCCCGTGCACGTTAAATCTTGGCTTAAAGTCAGCCCGAAAAGCTTACTTAGGTAAGCTGGCACGCGTGTTTTGACAGCTCATCATAGATCATTCGATATAGCCATTATAAGCACACATATTTGCCCTTAAACAAGAGTTTACAAAGATATCGGTAGTTGATGATCCCAATGCCGCTTGATGACCTTCTGCAGCTGGCACAGAAAATCTGTGATGAAGCATCTGAGCATACATAAATATAACTCATACTCCAAGACGTACCATCTGCAGCTTTCGTCGTAAATGGTATTCGGTCTCTGAACGGTAATAATGTACCACCCCATTTTTTTAATTCGAATGATTGTCGTCCTATCATAAGTATGAGACCGGTTTTAAGTTGTATGTAATAGAATAATCTAATTTATTTAAGGTGTTTTAGCACCACAATGGCCCTGGAAAGTAATTTGTCATCAGTAGAGAGGCGGTGGGAGCTTACGCTTTTCTGGCCTAGTGTTCCTTTGATATTTATTGTCACTTATGTTAGCATTTATATCACAGTATATAATTCATTAAATTGTAAATCGTTAACAAGTTGCTATTGTAAGTCTAATAATGTGCTAATTTTCACACATTCATTGATACGGTATATTTTGTTTAATAACCCGCAGTGTTTACAGTTACATGCTTTGCGTTGTTTATACATAATCATTCTTTACACAAACAATGCGATAAATTTAATAAATACCGAGCCTAGTTACAATTTGGCAATTTATTGTACAAACACCTTCTATTTGAAGCTAATCATTGACCTTGTGCGATGAAAATCGTAATCTATTTTGGGCCATTATCTAGTTGAGCATATTATACACTTCATTTATAAGACAGTCTTTATATTCATTTATCTGTATTACCCTTCCAACAGAAAAAGTAAAGCAACGATTTGCGCTTGTCATATATATTGCACATTTCGCTGCACTTTCGGCTTCCCACTCTGAAATAAAACATTCGTTGAGCAGTTTCGTTGTTTCAGTAGCCGGTGGAGAGCTTTACATGAAGTACACAAAGCGAGCTCGCCCGCATTGTCAAGTAAAGCTCGCTTCATGCAGAAAAAAACGCTTCTCAAGCTAATTGAAATTTGCTTGCGTTAGGTTCAATATATCAACCCTGAAACAATTTAAAGTATAAATAGCTTCATTGCTAAGTGAACGGATATTTGATGCCTCCGCGTAAAAATAGACAATACCTGTCCGTACGATTTCGCTTTTATTCGCTGTGAACCATGGTTTCCGTGTAATGCCTATCTATTTCCAGCCTGATGGCTTTTGTGGTACTAGCTATTGCCTAAGTTATTCCTTGATAAGTAGACTGTCAGCTTAGAAGTAAACGAGACTGCTGTAGACACGAACGCCTGTTTTGTTGCCCTTTTCTTAAACCCTAGAGGTCTCGGTAGCCGCCACTGGGATTATATATGTAGGTTTCAGTCCCTCGCAAACTGCAAGTTTCTTTCTTTGAGCCAGTTTAGCAAAAGGTCCGGCTTCCCAGCTCGTTCACGGTACGACACGGACAGTATTTCATTTAACATTATATAGCCTTCCTTTCAGGCATTTTGCTGCATTTTACGGGACTAGGGCGTATTTGGCTGCACTGACACAATTTCCCGGGATATTTACGCACAATTCACGTAGCACTAATTACGATTAAACCTAGAGATATAAGGGTCGTTTACATTTCGGATCGATATTCATGATCAAGCTCTAAAGTCTGGGCCTATTAATAAAAAGTAATAGTTTTTATATCCGTTTTTAAGTTTGCATATCCGTTCTCCATCCGGCACTCAAAACGGCGCATCGCCATCTCCATAACCGAGTCAATTACCATACACGGCGTTCTGAACAACCAAGGGTGATCATGGCGTACCGCACGGTCAGCGCGTGAGCGGTGCTACTTTTGGCCTGAGTGATTCCCTGAGGTTTGAAGGCTAAGGAGCGCCGTCACCTACAAGAAGAATGAACATAGAAGAAATAAAGAACATGCTTGATGCCAGTGGCAGAGAGACACGATTTATACGACAAGGCACGAGATGCTTGTATTTAGCTGCTCATCTTTTTAACATAAAGGAACGGCTGGATTGGCCAGGGGAGTACCTTCTATACTAGTCAGGCCTTGACAGGCCACCTGAAGCGCGCAACCCATTGCCTTTAGCACAGCACCAGACTTGTATGTATATTTTATAATAACAAGTTGCTATTGTTAGTCGCAACTTACATCTTTAGAGAGATAAGTTGGTAATTAATGCATGGTGCACAAGTGTTGTTTTTAAAGCCAAGGCAATTTGGGACTCATAAACCCACTAAAGTCTAGTTGTCCTGTATGTTTCTTGTCGAGAGTGGCCTCTCATTACTGTTCTTTTGTTACTGTCCTCTCGCTAATGCCAGGCAATGCAATCGGTTTGCTGGCGGCGCATTTCTCTGTTATTCAGCTCTGCTTAGCACATTACTGATGGCTGATTGTGTGGAATACCGGGCTCAAAAACCTGGTTGGTTTTCCGACAGCGTCTCTTTCCCTTCTGGCTCTGTGATAAGTCGTCCGTCGATAATGCGCTCAGCTGCTTTAGATAGGTAAGGGAACAAATCAATAGAATGGTATGGCGAGTGGTCTCCTCGCGGTTTTCTGGGTTTCGGTATAAGAGTCAAATGTGCCGCTTTCCAAGACTTAGAGGGTATCTTGGTTGTAGATAGAGTTTATGTTATTAGTTGCTTTTATTTATTATTATTTGCTTTTATTTTTTAATAGTTATTTTTAGCACAATAATTAATAGCACACATAAAACAATATATGCTTCACCGAGCAAGATGGCTTAGTGGCAAAAACGTTTGCCTTGCATTCGGGAGACCTGGGTTCGAGACCCAGACCGGCCATCCCACAATTGGTTTTTATGGTTCCAATTTAAACAAGGTGAATGCCGGAGTAGACTTAAAATTTACCATGATCGAAAAAAAACAAGCTCGATTGCTTTTCGGCGACTTGTCTATTCCACCAGTAGCATAGGAAGGGGCAATTGGTCTTCTTAGGATGCGAACGGGAGGATATTCTCGGCAGGCTTCCCTTAGTAGGACAGACATTTCTGCTGGCGAGCATTCAATGAGATGATGTAGTTTTTATTGAAACGCGTTTTGTACGCTGGTGTAAACAAGCCTAAAAATGTGGTGCCAATATGTGAGGAGAAAGGGCTCAAACGAAGTCAATGCGGCGGAGAAGATAACATAGAGATGGCCGAATAGGGTTTCCTGCTTGTCGTGGATTCTCCCGCCGGTTACTCAACGAGTTCTTTCATCTGTCGCAAATGTCAAATTTAGCGTTTGTCTGTGTCTGCCGTTACCGAAGATGCTGCCAAGAGTGTTTACAAGCAGTTACTAAAGGTGTTGATCTGTTCAAATTGCCCATGCTAGGAGAATCTTTCATTTTCTTGATGATGAGCTGCTTTTCCAAAAACTGGGCTGCATTAAAGTCCCTTCTTCCAATTGCGTTTTGGTGAGTGCGGGCGCTTCTGCTGATGTTTAGTTCTTCAATGAAATAATTTAATATATCACAAGGTTGGAAGTGGTTATGAAAGAGGAGTGCGTACCTTGCCCGACTCCCGCGTAGTGGTGCTTTGAATTGTTGCACGCGGCGTTTGGATTGTTGCACGTGCTGACGTTCGGATTATCGCACGTGGTGATGTTCGGATTATCGCACGTGGTAGCGCACGCCCGTACGCTATTATATAAATAGACTTGTATGTTAAAAAAATCAAAATTGAGATCAACGGGCGGTTAAAAGTACGACCTGATGAGCAACTAGAGCGAAAATTAGGCATTTACGTTGCAACCCATGTGTATTTACATAGCAACCCATTATGTTCTTTTACATTGCAACTCATGTGTTTCATCACGTCATATGCAGAAAGGTGAGCACAACCCTAAGGGCGTTGTATAGGCACAGGGTCGTCAGATACAAGCATAGTCTAGTGCGTCAGATACGACGTATGTCCAGCATTTCAGTCGATCTGTCAAACTAGCAAGGCAAAGAGTAAGGAGTACGAGCTGTGTCTAATAAATTTATGTTACCCAACCAGGGTCGTAATATTAAACTATAATACATAATAGTACATATTGATTACATGTCATAATATGATATCGGTCAACGTTCATGCCTCGACAGAAGTTACATACACATTCATCGATATTAGGGCAATTATCTGCCAAACATAACTTGTGATGATAGCCATGAGATGTAACCCGTGTTATTAGTGGTCGGTTCATCTGATTTGACTATTTCCAGCGGTCGGAGTTGAAGGCAATAATGTCTTTGTACCGCTCACATACAAACGCCGTGTTCCGTTCGTTCGTGTATTTTAAGTAATCTTTTTTATCTTTCCATTAGTGGCGATGCCTTTGCTCAACAGGTGCGTGTGTGAGAGCGTCTTTGCTCAACGCATGTGCCATGATTGATGATGGTCACTCAAATTCACTTAAATTAAGTATAATAAACAGTTCAGAAAGGTTTATTTATGCTTCTTTACGCTTCCGGCAAAAGAAGTAATGCAACCATTTTTGATCCAGTGCTGTGCATTCCACTGCATGGTACTTGGCACACCTCTGCAGACAAAACCGCCAGGTGCACAACTCATACTCCTTGTGAAAGGTGGCGTTGGAACACACCATGTAGTAATTACCATGCACTATTCACCTGTTGTGTACGTGGCGACTGTCACATGCAGGAGCAGACCAATGGTGCAAGGCACTGAAAACGTCCAAATTCCCAACTTTCCGTCTGACCTGTTTGACTTACGCGGCATATTCAGCCTTAGTCAGATTGTTTCAGTACCTGGCGGACAGTCTGACATGAAATACATAAAGCTGCTCCTTGCTCGAATAGGCAAGTAAAGCACTCGCTTCATATATATTGAAAAACACCTTTTGAGCTAGTTGATTCGCAAATTCACCTGCGTTAGGTGGTGTCACACCCTGTCAAAACCACGCACCAACCCCGGAATAATCTTAAGCACGAAAAGGCTCACTGCTGAGAAAACGGACAGTCTACGGACATTGCATACTTCCCCGTAGAGAAAGGCAAGTGCCGTCCGTACTGTGCCATTCATATGCGCTGTGAACGTAAGCCACCCAATTCTGCTCATCTGACATCAATACCACCTGTGAACAGCTGGAGAAAATGATCATAAAGGCAGGAAAGTGGAAAAGGTTATGGACAGAAAAAAAAGACCACGTCGATGGTTTTTAGGAGCCTGCTACCTCGCTTACAGTGAAGTGTTCAGGCTCCTGTGATAAACAAAAGCATCATAATCACTGCAAGCCAGGCGGGACTACTTTGGGCGTAGAAAGGCTTATGTAAGATTTTGCTATGATCATAAAAGGGAACACGCAAGGCGGGAGGAACGACAGCTGCTCGAAAAAGGCAGAACCAGAGTTCTCAGCTGATATCGTGGGACTTCGTGGGGCGGTGAATTATTTGTGCTTTCTTTATTACAATTATAGAGAAGGGCGCGTGCCTGAAGTGTGGCATGTCGCCGGGCTTTCTGTTCTGCATAAGGGCAGGCAGGGTGATTACAAACAGGTTCTAATTCTCTATCGTCTGGTGGCGTCAGAACGCACATGAAGAAGATTTTCTGCAAGTTGGTGATTGATACTCTTTGAAATAGACCCAGCACCCATTTTGTGAAAGGCGATTTGGTTCGGTCCAATTGAAACAAGTTATTTGGCGCTTAGTGCGGGGACATTTGTTCGAGACCGTATGCCAGCTACTATTGGTTCAACCTTAATGTCAAATATTTTAATAGCAGATATTGTGTCAACATTTTTTAAGTCTCCGATCAGCGTTAATGCCATTACGGACGGCTGTTTATAAATTCCATCTGCTGTCCATTAACTTTTATATATCTATTGGCTAATTTGTAGGCTTTCCCACAGCTAAATCTCATTATCTTTTTGTCCTATTGTCTTAAATGAGGTTGTACATGCGGTCCCCGATCCTGTGATTGTCGTGCAGTGTTTGCAGTAAATTGGAACAATGCTTCGAAAATTCTTCGAACATTTATAAATAGTGCATGAGCTTGAGCATGCCTGATATCCTCCTCTACTCCCTGCCCAGCGTTCCTATTAGTGAGGAACCCAATTTTTTGTTCAGACCATGTGAGCATTCCAATGAAGGAGAACTCGTTAAGCTGTAAGCTTTGCCAGTATCTTGAACACGACACTCGTGAGGGCGATCCCTATGTTGCTTTCGGGGTAAGTCAAATCTCCTTTTCGCTTTTACATAGATGTTACCCCACATCTTCATTACACTCCAGATACACCTTTGTCGTTTATTAATTCAATATTTTAGCAAATTTCACTGGGAGGACTGTTGCGTTGTGATCGGTTTGAGGCGTTCGTACACGAGGTTACCCGGGCCACCAAATTTTGCTTGACGTATGAGTGTTATCCAAATATCTTCTTCTTCGAAGTTAATATTGATTCGTTATACATCAATACCATTGTTTGTGGTAAGACGCAAGGTCGTCGTGGATAAAGGGGTCCGGCACTATATTTTTTCTTGGCAAAACGATCCAAGGTTTTTCGGTGCTAGTTTTTATTGTGTTTAATCTTTTGTTTCGTTTATATATATTATTGGCATTTTGTAATACGAATTTGTGGTGCTTCTTTATCTAGGCGAGTCCCTGGCTAGTGGTAAGTCTGGACATCACTTCTTGGGCGGCTAGGCGGGATATGCCACGCATAACTCGGCATTTATGCTTATACTGTCATTCTTTGTTTTCTCCAATTACCGGTATCGCTTAACAATTTGCCGAAAAGATTCCTCAGAGACGTCAATGGTCTCTGCAGTCCGCCAGCTTATCATGTTGGTCCTGAGTTTGACAGCAACGACGATCCCTTTGCTTCTCCGGTGGTCCCCATATGCAAAGTGATCTCTTTCATTGTTAATGCGGAAGTGGATTGCCCTATGCTTGTGTAATGTTTTGCCCTGATCTATTTAAACATTGTGAGCAATTGCAGATATCGTCTAGGGGTCGATGATAGAATTATATTAGGGGTATGCCGTTTCAATTTTAGCACGTGTGTGGCACCATATCGAAGGGTATTATCAAGCCTCTGTCACGTACAACTTGATTAAATGCGGCAGCTGCATTTTAATCCGCAGAGATGTCTACGCTAAGATCTGCCGCTATAATCACCTGTTTTGAGCCATTTGAACATCATATAAGAGAACCTTTGATATCCCTTAGAATATATTAGACCTGACGTACGGGTGGGCTGTACAGACGAGATAACAGATAATTATCTCTACGACCACACATTTCTCTGAAGCTTTCTTTGATTCGGCCGATTTTTCGTATTGCAATTGCGACGCCCTCATTTGGGTTTTGTGTGCTGGCTTTAATAGTTGGTCCGTGAAATATTTGATAATGCAGTAGAGATATTTTGTCGCGGTCGTACGTAAATGTTTCTGTTGAGAATAGTAGAAGTATGTCTGATGTGAGTGGTTTTGTCAGGTGCTTTATCATGGGAGTTCTCAAACACTCAACGTTCCAAAGGGTGCAAGCTATGATCTGTTTACTACGCTGATACGTTTAGGTCTGTTTGTGGACTTCGTGATTCTTCGACAACTACCGTCTTCACACTCATACAAAGTGTTTCAGTTTTAATACTTTGCCTTACGTTACTTGCACTCCCGATGAGCATGCCATACAAAACCGTGTTCTTTTCCTATTGCTTACTTTATAATCTGCTTCCTCAATACGCAGTACTGGCACTCGTCCTCTGTACTTATGAAATGAAGAGTCTTCGAGCCAAATCGCAGGATCATTGATGCTTTGGAAGTACATTTTTTACACATCGATTTGCCAGTTGCTGTAAAAATATTGATCCTTGTTTGCTAACATTGTTACGCTGAGTTTAACATTATGCGGCACTACCCGCTGTATATAGGCTGTGATTTGTTTCATAGATGTTTTACGTCTAAATACAAGAAAAAGCGTTTGTACTCTTGTACTTTTCGGTCGAGGTGGCGGCGTGCTTGCTGATACTTCAATGCAGTAACTTTACTGCAGCAGCTTTCTACTATTTTATACTTTGTGGCCAAAACACATCTTACTTTTGGCTCCAGGTCTCTTCCGACTACACCGTTGTGTCGAACATCGGCCGAAAATGCCTATGCTTCATAATCGGCCGGACTGCGTTAGTGTGTGCCCAGCTTGCGACGTGCAAACGTGGTGCCTACATTTGTTTTGGTTGTAAAGCCGCATTGGGCGCAGACATTCGCCGCATATTCACAAGAAACGCGACGCCCTTTGCTTGACTAATTCCGCTGATTTTGTTGTGGCTGGCTGCTTTTGTTACTAGTCCTTTGCCAAGTTCAGTCAGCGTCTTATTTAGCGCGATGGGTTTGTCAAGCTAAGTTGTTGCGTACGAATTATGTTTTTTGTGTTTTTTTTCAATAATTTGGGACACTTTTATCCGGAAACAGGAGCGGCATAGTGCTGATGTGTTGTCGCTAGGAAGTTAAAAAGTGCATTGTTGGTGGATTTGTTTCGAACACTCCTCGCACCAGATTCGACTGGAGACGCTATGAAACTGGCCGTGTCAAACGATATCCCTTGAACCTGGGTTGGCTTGATGTCTCCTCTAAGTAGTAGCAGGATTGCTAAAAAATACACCAGAGGACCAAAATCTGTCCAATTATTTGGTTTTATGCCATTTTCTGTGAACTGGGTACGAGAACTTAATATGCGGATCAACCCTTTTGAAGGTGCTGTTGATTGGGTTTTGACAAATTATGACAACTTTGTGGTCAGTAAGAACAACTATTTGGCAATAAAGTTTATTTGTAATAAATCTGTCCAAATTATGTGGATCGTCTTGAGTGATGTAGCAGGCAAACGGCACCAGTAGACGCTTAGATGGTATGGTTATGGTGGATTGATTGCATCGATGACATGGGTAGATCATTAAATTCACAATTCTTTTAACGTATAGAAAACGTGTCTACGCTGGAAGGAATAGCTAACTTGACAAACTGAACTTCCAATATTTGCATAGTTGGTCAGTGTTACTCGAGCCACTTTCTTAGGGAGGTCTGCTGGGCAATTAGGAACAAATCAAGCTTCATGGATTCAAGCATGTGTCAACCATAGTCGAAGTAGGATGCGCCTATGATAACCTGAGTGAATTTCGTTATTATTATAATTATGCAAATAACCACAAGGAAGAAACGAAGGAGCAGGGTGTTAAACCACATAAAAGAAACTTGACGATCGTAATGCAAAAATATAACAAATATACCGAACCCATATATAGATATTTAATTGTGAATGCAGATGACCTAGTAATAAAAGAGAGAGATACTTACACTCCCGCCGCCCGCGTAGTTACACGCGGACCTCTTGCGGGAGTGCCCGCCAGCCCAAATAGACAGGCCAGCGGCTCCCCCACCCTCCCTCCTATCGAGGTTCGGAATGGAGGTACCACACTACTCCTACCCGACAATTAGACGCGATCACCTCGCGATTCCGCGTTACACCCTGGAATATACTCACCCCCCCCGAAGGGTGGCTCGGCCCACTCCAGAGCAGGAGTTCCCCACCGCTGCAAAGGGCAGCAGCGGAGCCAGATGGTCCTCTCATCGGGAGGTCTGCCTTCATGTGGTCTTCGAGAGGTCTGCCATCATCACTCGCTCTCATTGTGCCTATTAAGCCAAGGCAGCAGGCGCCCCAGACGGTACCACCGGGTTGCTAAAGCCCGGGGCGTTGACCGTCCGGCCCGGGTTCCATGTGCACACTTCCCCCGTATACTATATGTGAAGATGACTTAGTACACATCTTATATGAATTGATTAGTAAGAGTTCTATCCCGGACAACCCGTCCCCAGTTTTACCGTATCAGTGAAGGTCAAATAGAAAGTGGTGTATGGTGCATTACCGTCGCCCAGAGCTCAATGTTCACGCAAAGAAGGTGCTTTAGGGGCCAATAGCTGGTGAATGGCTGACCTGGACAGTGAAAACGTGGATCTGGGGGTCATCGGGTGTGCAGAGCGCGTAAGATGGCAACCTACATTCATAAAATTTATAAGATTGTTGACCTAAGTCGGGCGCACCACTTTTCGCCATTTGCGTTCGAGACGATGGGTGGCCCTGGGCCCCTCACGGTAACATTGATCTCTCGGGTTGGCGGCGCGTTACAGCAGGCGACGATAGATAAGAGGGCGCACGCCTTCTTCTCCCAGCGACTGTCCCTGGAGATCCAAAGAGGTAACGCGACCTCAGTGCTCGGAACTATGGGAGATATGTGGATGGACCCGGACCTTCGCGCCAAGGGGCGGGCAGGACTTCCTCACGGGCATGAGCGATAGAGCGGCTACGGCGCGCAGAAGGAGCAACTAGGTCGACGAGCAGCAACGTCGTAAAGCATTATATATATATTTGTAATCTGTGTTTAAATAAAATACATTGATATAAAAAGATTGTTGAGTTGTCAAGTAGTGAGTTAACAAATTTGGAGGGCTTGAGCTAGAATTGACACTAACTTTGAAGTATTGGAGATAAACGACAACACTTAACACGTATACGGGTAAGTATTTTGATATAACGGCGACTCAATGCTATGAGTTAAGTTTTAAAAGTATGACAAAAATATACTCCGGTATAGCTATTAACCATATTCTCCACTATTTTTTAAACGTGAATAATCCCGCGCGTATTCAGCAACTCTTTGCGCGTTTGTTTATTTAATTTATCCGTTGTTTGCTTCAATAACCGACCCATTGCTTAATTTGAAAAACTCTCCCGTGTCCCGGGAGAATTTTTCAAATGCTGGCAAAACAGCAGTACGTAATGCCTGCCTGTAACAAATTGCTTTGTGCCGGTAGAAGCGTGGACGAGAGCACTTCTTTTATCAACTATCCAACAAAGAAGCCGTGGATTGACCGCGTCTCGAATAGAAGGCCGTAAGCATTGCGAGATGAGATCTTGCCTACTTAGCAAGACATCGCGTCCGCTCGTATAAGCCATTGATACAAAACTGGTTAGACGACAGTGTGAACATGTTCTGGCCGAAACATTTTTGGCCTTCAAAGAGGTTACGTTTAAATCATCTAGATGTTTCATGTGCGTATTTGAGCAAGGGTCTAGCAGGTCTCCATCCTGAATGAGAGTGATTCCTGAAATGAGCTAATAGAGAAGGTAGCAAGTCCTATAGCTAGGATCAATATCTGGTCGCGAATCAACAATCTGGGTTTTAATGTCAAGAAAACGAAAATCATCAAAATCGAGATGGGTACGCTGTTGAACCACCACTTAGAATTGCCCGCCAAGCATGTGCTTCATTGGGTTGTTATGCTGTTACTTGAGTTAAGAACCAACTATTGAACAGGTGTAATAATACCAGGCTAAGCTTCACCTCTGTCGCCGGTTCGAGCTTAATACTTATTACAAACTGCATTAGTGAGATTCATACTTACTTACTAAGTTTCAAAACAACATCAAATGAGTGCATATTTAACATATGATATTCAAACTTAGTGCAGACGCTTTTTTTGAACAAGTTACAACACATTGCCTCCCTTGAATTTAAGTTGAAGAAAATCATATTTTACGCAGTTATTTTTCAAAACTTAAATAGGGGGTCTTGTTGTAAGGGGCCTCACTTTAGTCGAATGTCGAATCAATAGTTTCTCTTCTGAAATATTATTTATTTTCTCCTTTCTCTCAGTACTCTAACGATAGCGCGCTCTGGATTCGCCTCAAGGGTCGCTCAGTCATCCAATCGCAGTGATGGATGGAGCTACAACAAACCTTAACGAAAATAATATGGGTTTTAAAAGTCCTAGGGCTCTCTAATGAACCTCGTAAAACCTAGAGCATGGCAGTTAATAGGAAAGATGACAAAAAATTTTGTTGAGACTGATAATCTGCAAATTTAGCAAGATAGCCAGCTAATACTTTTGGAAGTGACCCTTGAAAGCATAAATGGCGTTCTGACACATCATAGGAAGAACTTTACCCTGTATGCCAATGCTGTTGGTATAATACACCCTAAAACCACCTTACTTAAATGGCCTCAGGAAGAGGCGAGGACCTGGAACTGTTCTCTACTACTTTAACCCCTACTTCTCCCTTATGATTGCTTGGGCCCAGCGCACATTGCTGCCTGCATCAAATCTTTAATCGCGGCAAAATCCTTCAGGACGATCCAGTTGTGGGTGTCGTACAAGGGTGCATGCGCCATTTGCTTCTATTTATTATTGCGAGTATTTTTCACCGTGGGAAGGGCGATATTATGTCCGTCTAGGTTCAGGTTGAGCTGGAGGGCCGTTTCTGTCCGTTCGAGAATATTTCCATAGTTTTCTGTGGGGATAGGCAAAGTTCCTGCGGAGTGAGCCAGATGGAAATATCTTGCGGGGCGCCAAATACTGTCCTCTTCAGCTCCCTGGCATCTCGAGACGTAATCACGATATCCAAATCATCTGTATAAGCTATGGCTTTAAAATGGGGAGGGAGGGGGTAGGAAGACCTTAGCCATCGTTGTGTGTAGTGTTCCATATAGTTGGGCCCAGAAAGGAGCCCTGGGAGACCTCTGCGGTGACAGGATATGACTTGCCTTGGTAGGCAACCTATGTTGTGACAGATAAGATGCTAAAATCTTTCTATCCACTACTATTTCTAATAAAGCTTACCCTCATTCGGTACTGCAAACGACGTTTTAACGCACCCATATCCAAAGCTTGTGATTATTTACTCGATGCTAAATTATTGCCTGGTAAACATATATGCCAGACTTCCTCTTCTGTGTATATGTGCTTAGAAGCTATCTAATAAGGCTTATAAAACAAAACTCCAACAATAGATTTGTTTAATTTCGCAGATTATACCAAAACACGTGTATTTGGATGAACTTGTCAACACAATAAAAAATCAAATGAGCACTGTTATGTAACACGTAGGATGTTCACACACTCCCAAGAGCGGGCATGTTCAGGATCGGGAAGGCTCCCAGTCCTAAATGCATCCACTGCGGCGACGGACCGGAAGACACTTCAGACCACACGGCACTGAAGTGTCCAGCATGGGCGGAACAGCGCGTACCTCTACTGCTCCTAATGAACACAACGGATATTCACCTATGCGACGTCTGCAAAAAAATGACGGAAACGCTTTTAAACTGGAACACCACAGCCGGAGTCTTCAGAGCCATTCTACAGAAGAAAACGAGCGCTAACTACCTACGGCGCCCCCCCCTCCCCGTGGCTCCCGGGTAACACACCCGCCAGGAGTCGAAGACTCGCCCCCCCTGACTGTTTAATGATATGCGCAACGCAGTTCCCAGTCAGTGTGGGGGACGGGGACATGACTAGTTTTTAGTGGGTTGGAGCCCCACACTACCGGCCCGCATCTGCAGGGAGCTCCCCTGCCGCGGTGCCCGCGTGTGCAACCGCCTTTCCCAGTTAGTCCTCTATAAAAAAATAAAAAAAGAGCGGGCAGACACGGACGATAAGTGTAAAATGTTCTCAACTATCACAGTTGTTCAAAATTGGTTAGTTATGGAGGGTTTAAGTTTAATTAATTAAATTTAAAAGTTTATCATTTGGAGAAGACGGGCCTATATATTATATATATATATATATATATATATATATATATATAGAGAGAGAGAGAGAGAGAGAGAACGCAACGAATCTGCGTCGAGGTCTGTATTAAAACCAGATCGCATTTTTTCTAAAGTGGTGCAAATGCTACAAACTGCTAACGGTGTATTACTGTGCAACAATGGTGTAACACTGTGTATACGTGTTACCGTCCATTTCGCGACGGACGTGAAAACACCGAAGATGATCCTCGTTGGAAAAGCTTTGACGTCAATAACAGACGAAAACGCTAAAAAGTTCGTGATGTCGTACTCATCAGTCAAAAAGTTACCATCAGGGAGATAGCTGAGGAATTAGAAATATCTTATAGATCAGTTCTAACAGTCTTGAGCTTTATTTTAGGCGTCAAAACACTAGCAGCAAGGTTCGTTTTAGAAATGTTACCTTTCCAGCAAATTAATGTCTCTCGGGTAAATGTTTAAATTAAACTTTCAGGCGGTAGCGGAAGACCCTGTATTGATTCAGAGGGCGATCACAGTTGACGAGTCATAGGTTTATGGTCACGACATCGAGACCAAAGCCTAATCCTTCCAGTGGTGCTTCAAAGGAGGGAGTCGATCGAAAAAAATCAAGCAGAGCAAATCCAACACAAATATACTTTGGACTGCCTTCAAGTCAAGACTACTTCTTCTTTTACGAATGTTTGCCACCCTGTTCTACGGTCAATAAATAGTATTTCTAAGAAAATTAAGCGAAGACGTTCTACGCAAGAGGCCCGAACTTTTGGCAAGCATTTCCTAGATCTTCTGGATCTTTCAGCACGACTACGCACCGGCGCACACATCGTCATTGATTTCGGATTATTTGATGAAGAATGCAAGTTCTATAGTTCCGCAACCTCCCTATTCGCCGGACCTGGCTCCGTGACTTTTCCTGTTCCCATAGACAAAAACAATTTGAAGAGACAACGTTTCGAGTAACTGAACACGACGACAAAGACGCGTGTAAAAATATCTCGAAAAGTGGAAGGGAAGGTGGGGGAGAGGGACAGTTTGAAGAACAGAAAAACATTTTGGAAGAGTAAAGACATTCGTTTTTAATAAATATATATCAGAACTTCTCGATTAGCCCTTGCAACTCATACATATGTATGTGGAGAGGTAGGAGTGGCCAACACCATTTCAGAAGTGTTTTATATATATATATATATAGAAAATATTGTAATGATTTATTAATTAATTACAATACTTTTGCACAGTCAGCAGTGCTCGCCTTAATAAAAATGGTGGTAAAAAGGTGTCACGTGAGGTTAAGAATCAGCTGTCCGTGTCCTTGCTTGATGGTAGCCCCCGCTCTTATGGCCCCGGTGCGAGCGGTATATCCTTAAGGTTCCTTGCAACGTTAAGACGGTAAGATCTATAAAATTCCTCTTCGTGACGCCGAGCCCCAAAAGCGTACTCGCAGATTCGGAGTCCCATTCACTACTTATAGAGATAGTGATGAATCCGAATCTACGAGGTTTTTGCGGATCGGGGAGCGCCGCTCTTAGGAACTCGACGTCATATTTGGCGATCTTGTCCTGCCGCGCTTGTGCGAGGGTCCCTGTTCGGGCCGCAAACCTCGGCATCTAACCCCCAGACCTCGGTAGGTGTTGTTATTACGAGGTCGGGCTTTAGACCCGATGCGCCCGGTCGACGGAATACTCGCTCACGAACCATCCCATGACCCCTCTCGCGGAGAAGACGTGCCACGCGATCACAGACGTCGTCATGTCTCTTTATAGTTTGTTTGTGTGTTGTATCGCACATCTGAGCGACATAAGCCAACGTCTCAGGCGCATGACACCCGTGCCTACAACGTTTGTTGTAGCCCGGGCGTCCCCTGGCCAATCTGGCACGCGTTGGTAGTGCGCTGATCCTGAGTTTAGTAGGTTTAAATACTCCTTACCAGATAGGTAGAACATACCCTTAATACAGTAATGTACAAAGGGCGTTTCGTGTGCTTTTTAAAATGTGCCCCGTCGAACGTGTTGTGTAGTTGTTGAGACCAGTAATCGGTCTCTTGTGTAGCGGTCTATATATATATATGCTTGTACCACAAGTCCATGTTACATTATTCGCTTTAATAAAAACAATTCCGTGTGTACAGCTTCTGTGGTTATGTAAGTGACGTGTATCAGCGGCACCGGGAGGGGGGGAGTAGCGGCAGCCATGCCAGTGTTCGCTCATGCATTCAATCTCTCTTTCTTCCCCATGACTCTCCTCATTCTCGCCTTTGGTTTTGCTTTCTCTGTTCGTTCTCTTCTATAAAAGTGATTTCGTTCTACCATCCCGATAAAAGCGGAACGCAACAGCTGCCTACAGCCGCCTACCCAAGGGAGACATTAGGCATATCGCTGCCTAAAGTCAACCCGGGCTGCTATGATGACACGAGCCTGATGAACGAGAGCCGACAGAATAAGCAGGAGGGCTCTGTCTCGACCTGTGCCGACGATCTCCGGGTGAATCGCTGCCCCCGTTTTATCCCGGTAAGTGCTTCTGCCCTCTACATCATGACGGCGTGTAGGCTGAACGGTCCAGAAGAGCGGGTGTAGCTGAAGCCAGTTGAACTCATTCTGTTTTTTTGTTTAATTAGACCGAGCACAGTTGTGATACGTTGAGTTTATTTGAAAGCCAACAGAAATGTTTTGCCAATTACTTCGTGGTCTTTTTAACTCATTCTACCACAGTAATCGCTACCAGAGCTGACTGAACTTACATTGATCAAATAACACTGCACCGCTAATACGTAATTACAAACTGCCATCTGGCAGGGTTCGACGTTTTGTACTCTCTATGCAAATTGGATTTTCGTCATTTCAAATATCGCCGTAAGATATATATATATATATATATATATATAAGGCGAATACTGCCGAGTGTGCAACCGTATTGCAAATGATTAATAAATCATCACAATATTTTATATATATATATGTATATATATATATATATATATATATTTCTACTTATATGAAAAGGAGGAAGGCAAGGAAAACTTTTTATGAATGCCTAGGATGATGTCAGCCAAATTAGAGGGGGAAGTACGAGGCGACAGGTGGTAATATTAGCAGAGAAGACCGTTCTAATTGTAGCCCGCGTTGGAAGGCTTGCCCGTGTGTCTGGTGTTGCAGTGTGTCTGTGTAAGCAGAGCTCCGTTCTGCAAATTGGCCTCTGTGGAACGGCTTTGCCTGTAGCTTCCTGTCTCATAGAACTTGTAGACAAAGACACCCGAGACGTGGTTATCATATATATATATATATTTATATACTAGCTTCCAAGCACACCCAGCTATATATCTGTAATTTATATACACATACTGAATCCCGCAGAATAGACTCACCCCTCGCCACCGGCATTACATTTACGCGTGGTAGGCGATAAGCCTAAGCAACGGACTTATCGTGCCCGTCCGGCCATAATTAATGTCCACGTTCGAAGGGACACTGGCCGCTCGGAGGTCAGGTCAACCATTGAGCGGTCAGCTTCCCCTTTTAATCCACATTGCGATAGAATTTAGTTGCAGATAATCATTTCGTAGTGCAACAGCGACATAGAGGTAAACGACAAAAAGAGAAAATGGAGGAAAGATCGGGGGAACACACGAATGATGGTAAGACAGAAGCCTTAAAGAGACAAAACAATTTGCTCACATAACCATTGTTTAACGAGTAGTCTGTCCATATAAAGATTGCAACACTGCCAAAATGAGGTCAATCATTGGCTAATGATTACCCTCGCAGTACTATTGCAGGCGTAACAAAGTGGAGTACTATAATTGTATTCTCTTATATATATATATATATATATATATATATATATATATATATATATATATATATATATATATATATATATATATATATAGCGCATGGCTAGGAGTACACTCGTACGACACGGTAATGTAAGCAATTTGCCAATGGGACGAAAGGGCAAAAGTGTCTTATCTAGGAGCGCGTAGATTTATCTAACCGGATATCAACCAATATTAACCCCTAACTGAAGTAATACTACCAACATTCCAGTCATGTAGGTCAGTGAAGCACCAGGTTTTTAGTATGGTTTGGGAGTTCCGCACTACCCAGAACAAAAGGTGTGCATCATGTATTTTTGTTTCTGATCTCCCGTAAAAAATGCTTTACAAACTATGCGATTGCAAGAACAGAAGTTATTCAATAAAATATACAATACAAATATGTTAGCACATCGAACTATACAGCCATACGAAGACGCCGAGGATCTGTCGGCAATTACACTGGAAGCAACATATACTTCTATCTTGTATCACAGTCCCTCCTGGTTTGATTGAAAATGTTTTTAACTAAAATCAGTTGTATGGACTTTTATAGCACGCTAGGCAATTCTACAAGAAGTTTATTAGATTCAAAACATGCAAGCGACTTCGTTAGACGAAGAACGCATTGGGTGAGAGCAACAGTAAATCTTTATGGGATACTAAAGACTCCAACTGTTTATGGAAACTACCACCAGTAACCGCTAGCAAACTTTCGAAGGTACATTGAGAAACTTTGGATTTTTTCTCACGGGTTTAATATTATCATTTGTGCAGGTATCACAATTACTAATATATTAAGTATATAACATCTATTATATTGCTTATATTAATATTACTCGTGTTTCGGTAACAACGCAACGTCGTGGCGATGCCTCTCGGTATTTCCAGTGCCACCCTCTGTCGGAGGAACGCGGTCAATCTTGGCTCCGCTGTAGCCTCAAAAAGCTTCTTCCCAAGCTCTTTTGTCAGTTTGAGTGCGTCCTTCGCCCAAACGCCAGATGGTTCGAGACCGAACGACATAGCAACGGGATCCTCAAGAAGATGCGCGTATAGGCGCCGTTTGTGCATGTCCCGTTGGTGAATGATGTGGCCGACGCCCGCGTTGGCTAGTGCACGATAGCCGAAGGCGTACGTGCCGGAGACAGTGACGTCCCACGCCAGCGGCCGGTTGCAGCCCCGGCTGGTAAGGCCATCCGGTGGACGCCTGTCGTGTCTCTGCAGTCCATCAGGCTTCAGTGTGACGCGGTAGTCCTCTTGTCCGAAAGCGCGTCCGAGGATGTCATTGATGGCACTGTGGCGGCCCGCTAGCTTAGTGCAGCTAAGCCAGTGCAGGCCGCGTTCATCCACCGTTCAACTTACTACATGGACATTCCTGTTAGTTACTGCCGAGAAGCTCGGACGGAAACACAATGAACCACGCTCCGTTGGTGTCGGATGAGACCGCTTTCGGTCAAATATCGTTTACATCTAACACACAGGCCGACAAAAGAGTTAAGTGGGTAGCCTGAGTGGCAATTTGGTTCCATCCTTTCTGTCTGATGACCTGTTCCTCAGGATCAGACTGACGCGCGTACCAGATCTGAACGGCGTCTTGTTGGTGACTGTTGACTTCGCTGGCAGTAGTGGCCACTGCGGCGCAGCTATATGACAAGGCAAGGAAGATGGGCAAGGCAAGGAAGATGGGCAAGGCAAGGTCCGTGGTCGAGCGAATACCCATTCCACCTAGCCGGGCCGGTAGGCATGCCTGTATTCATGCCTCATCCTCAAGCGTCAGGTGAAGAATGTTTTCGAAAGCTCTCCTCCCCAGGTCGTCAATATCTAAAGCTTCTGATGGCAAAATGAAGGCAGCTGAAGTCCGTAGTACGTAAAAGACCTTTTGCACTCCTATTGCGTGCCGGAGCAGAAAGGAGGTTTGGTGTCTTCCGAGATGGCCCAGCCGCTGGTAAAGTGGGAGAGTTATTCTCCTTTCTCGGCCAGTACCGGGTCAATCATGTCGGGGAACACCGCCGCACCCAGCAGGTCTAGTTTACACCGGTCCTTTACAAGGAAGCCCTGGAGGTTGCTGTTAAATTTTGCGATCACCTGCTGTCTCTCTTCGTCTTCGAAACCCTGTAGCAGTAGCTCGCATTTAGAAGGTTGAGCTGCAGCCTGCTTCATTGCTCGAACGCTCTAAGATTCTTTGTGTATCCAAGGACCAATAAAATAAATGCTAAAGTTAATTTTAACTGATTCGAAGCGGTTTGTTCAGTATTCCTACACAAATTTTACCAAAGAGTTAAGCTCTATTTCAAATTACGTGTGTTTCATTCAAACTGAGCATATATATACGGCGTATTCAAAAGAAAAGGTACAAGCGTAGTAGCCGCCAACCCGGCTGAAATTTAAATATGCCGATTTGTGATAACGTATTGAGACAGACATCTTGGGACGCAAATGAAGTGTCCAGCATTGTTGTACGCATGACGGAGAAAATAAGCAGGTAGTTGTGTTTTTTTGTCTAATTGACATGGTTGTGCATGTGAAAACATCATGACGTACTCATTACAAAATTCGAGCAGCAAGGTACTATCAAATTTCTGACTGCGGAGCGTGTTTAAACAACCGATATTTAATGCCATATGGTGGCAGTAGACGGGAAAGACTGTGTGTCCGGCAAATCAGTGACAAAGTGACGTAGCCGTTTTCGTAAAGGCAACGTTTTCTGGATGACGAACTGAAGGACACAGATGAGAACCCGGCCTTTATTACAGCCGCAGGAATTTAGGGGGCAGGGTTTCCTTCGTGGATATCGAAATAGAGGGATGCCTGTGTTTAGACCTCTCGTGATTACTTTTTTAATAACGACTTCAATTATACCCACAGTTTCGTTTCGTACCTTTTCATTTAAACCCGCCTCATGTTGTTCTTGTACAAGATTGTTCTTATTAGAGAACTAACCTAAGCAGCATCCATAATTGTGAATATGTTGTTACGCTGTTGTTTTTTGTTTGTACAAATCGATTGTGTTATTTAAACGTATATACTCTTCTTCCGTATGGGTTACACATTTGTTTAAATGCAAAAGACTCCGCAAAAATTTGACCTCAAATCGAACGACACACTCAGGAATAAAGACAAACGGGTTCTAGTACATTTTGTGGGTACGGGTCTTATGAATCACTTTTTGAAATTGTGACGGAGCACATCAGTAATATACACGCCTGGCGCGCGGCCAGGGATAATCACAACCATATTTCTGTTCAGCCATGTGCTCAACCCGCTAAATAACTCACTTGCAGAATATCTTCCTCAGTGTGGACTCTCAGGCCACTATATGATAGAAATTAGAATCTTGCTCGCTATTACAATAGAAACAATATTACAATTACCATACATTTCACACTTGAACAGTATAAAACGCCTGGTGACATATCAGGCGTTAGATAACGCCTCCATTTATAATTCGAATAAAAAAAAAAGAGTTTCCGCTAAGAGAGGGAGTCACTGAATCAAGTGTCCAGAATAGACGTAATCGAGCTCTGAGCTCTTTCTCTTCGGTAACCGTAGGGTTAGGCACACCTTCTCCACCCTAAGGGGCAGATTAATTTTCAGTCATGATCGAATAAGAGACACGTAGGAGACTTTTTGAGGGTTTTTACCTACTTAGAAAGTCTTACAGAATAAGGGCTCTTGTTCTGCTCTTTCGAGCGCCGTCGCTCCTCCCGCCTTGCATGTTACCTCTCAACTTTATAAGAAGGTTTTATATAAGCCTTTCGGCAGTAAATAATTCCCGCGGGCTTGCTTGGTATGATGGTAGCCTTGCTCTGGCTTGGCACACGAGTGCAAGCACTTCAATGTGGGCGAGCTAATAGGCTCAATGAAAACACGGACGTTTTATTCTTTGCCAAAATGTTATCCGGTTCGCTGTACGTAGGACTTAACTCAAGATTGCCTACCGTTCTGACTACAGGGGATAGATCTTTCTGTCTCACTGCAGACTAGCGCGGCGGCCTGTGGCAGTCTCGCCAAACACCGAACATTCACAACGGCCAACACTGGTTGGTGTCGGGCCGCTTCTTCGAGTGTATCAAAGTTTTTAACTTAACTGTTGATAAGGCTGTAAAACAATAGGTCGATAGTGTTGTTTCCATTGTGATTTAAATATGTATGGTCGTCAGGGGCGTTCCCACACCTTAGATAAATATTTTCCTCCACTTAAAGCAGCATTTTTGTTACCTTTGGCCAACGTTGTATTAGTAGATAGGTAATGTGCACAGTTGGTCTTAGAATTTGTGACCCTTGATTGAATTTTTGAGGCAAAAATCGGTAGCGAAGTCCTTGCTACTGGCGCCACTGGTAGGATTGTCGGCGGCCTTACAACGGCCGTAGATCCTTCTTGCCCATCCAGTATTCCACCTTGGAGACGGTCGGGAGGGGATGGATGGCCGGTGGAGGAAACAACGCGACGGCCGACCACCCAGAGAGGCGAAACAGGGCAGAAGATGATAATGCAGGCGGGTTCACATGACCAGAAGGAGATACGAAAGGGGCCAGCGGTGGACTCACCGAAGAGAAATGATTCAAAGAGAAAGCGTATCAGAGACCTTGAGGTCGAAGGGGTGAGAAACCTCCACGAGGCAATCCAGACGACGCGACAATACAGCTACCAGGTGGCCGCACTAGGCGAAGCCTAGAGCACCAATACTGAGTTAAAAACTCGCATGGGGATCTGCCCGGAGATCATGCAGGGTTAGGCACCGAAGGTCAGACCCTCTGTAGACGCTGCCAGAAAGCGGCGGCGCATAAGCAGAACAAATAGCACGATATGAAAAGAAGATAAACGAGACCGAAGATATATTAGGCCAGGCGAAGACCCTTGGGGAAATACTAGAGGTCATCAGGGAGGGCAGTGGCCGAGACAGGTACTCCATGTTAAGACTACGGCCGTGGGCCTGATGGCCCAGAGAGGTAAAAGTAATTATAGTAAAGAAACTGCAGCTGTTGAATGGCAAGGAGCCAGCCCCCCTGTACGTCGCGGCAATGAGCAGGGTACAAGGAGTCACCAAACGCAAAGAAGTATGGCGCATAAACCGCTTGTGAAGTGAGACTCCTCCCTCGCGGCGTTGAAGAGATGCTACGCAATTCCGGTCCTGGAAGGGTGGTGCGGAATACGATTCAGTGGACCAGCGACGCATATGCATTATACATTTACCAAAATAATATATATACAGGGTGTTTAGAAACGTTTTCATAATCGATAGTAAGAATTGTAGAGCTTGTTAAAGCAAATATTTTTTTTCAATGGAACATGATCTCTAAGAAGTCTTGTTTCGGAATGAGAGAAGCGGAATTGGTGTGTTCAATTTCTGTCTAGAAAGCCTGGTTGTCTCGCAACAGCAAAAATTCGGAGTAATTTAACTCTCATTCCGAAACAGGTGTTCTTAGAGACCATGTTCCATTGGAAAAAATATTTGCTTAAACAAGCTCTACAATTCTTACTATCGGTTTTAAAACGTTTCCAAACACCCTGTATATACATATAGACATTTACAAAACCTGCCTTAAAAAACAGCTAAAAAATTGACATAATTGCCACTATGGTGCTTAAACTGTAAGGAGCCAAGCGATATATTTCGAAACTTGGCGTCATTGCCTACAACATGGCGTTTGGATTTAGCCTAGACAAATACTAAAGCCCAAAATGACTATGAGTGACGCTGCTGGAAAGTGCATAATGTACAAATGCGGCAGATAAATCCGCACTAAACGCTATCGCCCGTTTTGCAGTTTGTATCTAAATGAAAACAGATATTTCAGTCATTTTTTACGTGGCGTTAGAGACGCTCTTGAGAAACATTTGTATTCAATGTAGCCACCATCACCAGCAATTACACTTTCAATTCTGGCGCAAAAGCGCCCACAGGCCTTTTTCAAAGTTAGCGGATCGAGATTCTTGAACGATTTTGACAATGGCTCTGCGTAGCGCTTCTGTGTTTGCATATCGAGACTCGTTAGACTTTTGCTCAACAACGCCCTATACATAAAAGTCCAGGGGATTCAAGTCTGGACTGCTATGGGGCCACATCGTCTTGTTTCAGAACGCCGTCATGTTGCCCCGCAGCCAATCCTGGACAAAGTTGCTGGTGTGGGCGGGAGCGCCGTCTTGTTGAAATACATATTGTCTTCCATTGGACACTCTATCAATGCATGGTTTTACCGCCCTTAGCGGAACACATAAATACACTTTTTTTGTCACGGTTTCGTGTCTGTCAGAAAAGTGTGGGGGCATCGCGTCTCCTTCATTCGACACAACACTTAGGACGTGCACACTGGCAGGATGTTTGGTTCTATGCACGATTGGTACATCCTCAGGGTCCTTCACGAGCCACCGGTAATTTTTCGGGTTATGTCTTTGGTCAATGGTGAAGATTTTTTCGTCAGAGAAGAATCGAAGATGTCCCGCCGTTTCGTGTCTCAAAAACGTGAGAATGAAATGGCAGCAAGTACTCCTCTTGTTTTTCACGGCCTGAGACAATGTCTGTCTGACTTTGAACGTGTAAGACTTGTAGCGCAGTTCTTCGTTGATAATCCGACGCATAGAACAATCACTCATATTGAATTTGATCGCCAAACGGCTCATCGATATGCTTGGATCCTTAAAAACGCAGTTTTTTTTTATCACTACTGGCGTCATCACTTCTCGTCGGCGGTTGTGAATGTTCCTTCTAGGTGTTGCACCACCTCGTCCTGTCTCTTCTGCATCTCTGTGACATCGGACAATGTCGTAGACCGTTCTTCTTTTAAATCCAGTATTGTTGATGATTTCGGCTGGTCGATGTCCGGCACGAAGTAATTGGATAACGGTTGCTCTTTGATCATATTCTGGGCCCAGGTTGCGGCGGTCATCTATGATGGCAATGTGCTTTTGTTCTATTGTGAGTGGGCTGTATGCTCACGCAAACTGAATTAAATTAACGTATTCCGTTTATGCAGGGTAGCCCGCCAAAGGTAAACAAGTGGGTAGCCCGCCTGTAGTATACAAGTAAACGCTTGCACTCTATCCTTACATTATTGTACGAATGCGGTGTATTGCAGGTCAACTATGTCTTTTTCGAATCAGCAAGTACACTTCCTACTGGTTGAGAATGCCGAAATGTCCATCCAAAATTGCCACTGATTTACGGAAGCAGGATTAGAACTAAGAGGCAAGTGGATGTCAATATGTCAAAAATCAGGACAACTGACAACTTATCCGCGTACAACCTCTTAATGTCCGTCTGTAGGCTACACTACGATAATATTATCCTTGAACGTTGCAACTGTCGTTTTACCTGTAAACCGGAGTGAAGGACAAAATGGCGGAGTTGTCTAGAGAACCTTGTTACAACAAACGTAATCTCTCTATACCAAAGCACGACGCGCTAATGCGTCGATAAACTAGCGGAAAATAAGCGAGCTTGGGGACATTAATTCACTCTGGAAAATCAACCTGCTGTTTTCGCAATGCGTTGGTACGCTAGTAGTAAGGGCTAAACAATCTATGTGAGAGCTGTAGCCGTACCTTAAACAACATCTGCTACAACCTGCAATGTTTTGGTTGCACGAGAATCTTTATAGCGTACTTTTATGTTGTTTGTTTTATCTTTGATAATGTGCCGACATCTAAGCAGCTTTAATTGATTATATTGTCGCGTTTATCTACTATATTTATATATATATATATGGTAAGTAAGTCTATTAATATAAACCAGATTTTTAAGCAAAAACAAATGTTTCTCATTCTATAATGAGTGAGGATATGTTGTTAAAGTAAAGGCATACATTTTAGCTACATATTTTGGGCAAGTTGTGGATTCCTCGGCAGAAGAAATCCGTATCTTTAGAGGCAAACCAATCACCTACCCATTTTTGGAGGTTTTCGTAGGAAAAAAATTTCTGCTTAGCCCAAGCCTAGCGATGCGAAGAGGTGGTCATGGAGTCAGGCGAATTAGCGGGGAGAGAAAAGGTTTCCTATTGAAAATACATTATGCGTTTTTCGCCGATTCCGTTTACTTTTGATGACACGTTGTCGTAAAGCTAAATCAATTTGTTGTGCCATTTTTGGTATCCTAGTCGTCTTTCGGACAATCTAATCAGGGTCTAACCGGGACGTTTTGCGCATAAGATTGCCGCGGAAGGTTAATTTTTTTTCACTCCGGTCACGATTCGATGCAAAAATTACTTGTGTGCACTTTAAGGGTTTCAGGATCTCCTCATGGCCTTTAAGCAGTTACCCGCAAATCGGTGATTTTTGGCATAAAGTTTGACATAGTAAACACTTCTAAAAATATCGTACAGGATACGTAGGTGAGGTTTTGCTCGTGGAAAATGAGCCAGACACTTCAACAGGAGAACAGCGTTATTGTTCATCATAGGCTGGTAATAACAGCGATAGCAGCGCTCTCTGTCCACGGTTTTATATGCGTAGGTTATTATATATATATATATATATATATATATATATATGTCGCAATAAAAGTTAATGATTTATCCTGTCGTCAATAGTTCCGAGCTGCCGCCGTGTGATAATGCTATAAATTGCACTTTTGTCTGCAAATTTATATTTATCGCCGGAGCGTGTAGCGTTATTTTTCTAGCATCCAGCCTGATATACTTCAAGCATACGTTTTTCCTGCCTAATATAATCCGAAGTTGTTTTGCAAATATATAAATTGTCCGCCTTAATCGCAGTTATAGTTCTAGCCAGAAACTAGGGCATTTCGGCATCCAGACTGCTGCCTTTAACTTTTTGTTGTAATCAAAACGGTACGAGAAGATATCTGAGATCCAGCTGAATATGGAGAAAATGTATTGCTTGTATTTAAATGACTAGTTTGCTGTGTGTGAAATGGTTTGCGCTGCGAGCCGACTGCGCATTTCGGCTGAAATACAATGGTCCAATTAAATGCATCATGTCGGTCGAATCGCACGCAATTCGTTTGGCAGTTGGTTTATTCGTACCGACTGCCAAGTACTGTATGGGCTAATTTAGCTAGAACAGAAGCAGCGTTATCCGTCAACCGTTTTAATTTTGATGCTAACTCGCTGCAATTGTGTAACTGCGTGTGCTCATACCTAGCTGAAGCTAAATTATATTTAAGTCGGTTGTGCCAACAGATGCCGTATGACTTTAACTTTAAACAGCTCGGTCGGCGCATGTTAGTTTTCCGCATCTGTCGTCTGCAATTTGGGCTAATTGTAACATGCTTATCCGAGATAATACGCAGCGTAAATAGCCATATACACGTAGATCTTCCCTCTCTATTTCTCTTTCTGGCTCCTCGTCTGGCAGCTGCTGCCACCTCTATAGTTCCGCTCGGCGACGGACATAGTTGCCCGGATGATAAAGTCCGCAGAAAGGTGGTAGAAGGTAAACACTAAGCTGGACTCCGTTATACAGTCACAGGCGTGGAAAAAGAGATGGCGGGACTGGCTAGGGTGGACACAGGACACAATGGCGCTCAAGATGAGGAGCCGAGGCAGGAGGAGGAGAGCCGCTAAGCTCAGCGGGATCCTGAAGCACCTTTTCGGGACGAGATGCTTTGGGCACGAGGACCAGCGCCTACGGGGCTACTTTGATAAGGGAGCAGGAACTCCTCTTTGACAGTTTCGAGGCAATGTCACACACGTTCGCGCCTGAGGGGGTGGGAACGAATCCGGATTTACTGGGTTTGTAAGTTCCACACTAGTCGCTGCTCGCTTTCGGCTGTGCATGTGCACCATGTATCTCAGAAAGCTCCCAAAAATGCACTAAATGGACATTCAATCTATAAAATTGACCTGCTTAAGAAGCTTGACCAGAATATACTGCTCTAGTTGAGCCGAACCCGCGTCTATTCAATCCAGGCCAGCAACATGGTTCATGTGCTCGTAAAGCTCTAGGCAGATCCATAAATGCTAGGAGACTTCAAAATACCTTTTATTTAAGTACTCCGTGCAGATTATAATTTTGTATTGACCACATAACATACATGCATGATTGCAAAATGTATATTTTCTTTCTTCCTTGAATAAAGCCTTTCAATCATAGATGGGCACGCTTACGGATTCACACTTCTTACGTAAAGCTGTTATAGTGTCATTTATATTTTTTATATGAAAATTTGATTTATTGTCACTTGCCTTCTTTATATTTTGTTGACAATGAGAAGATAATATTGCAACCTCCCGTTATTAAAATTTTCAATTTGTCAAATGGCAAGGCAAATATATTTATAGCGAGCCGCCAGCCATCTCCCCCAGTCCATCCCGTCTAGTTAATACATTCAATGCACGTTGTGGAGATAGTGCTAATTGATGTTATAGTTCAGATATTGCCAATGAGTAATCCCTAAAATGACCAAATAGGACATCTTGGCCTATACAAACAGCAAAGCAATATTCCTTGCCATTTAATAAACTTAAACACAATTTAGGACACGTGGCCAGGCACATAACACAGAAGAAGTAAAAAAAAATATTATTATTATTTTTGAAAAAGCAAAAATCAAAAATTTGAAGTCCTGCTGCTTGTGAGGCATTGTATGTAATTGGTTATGTGGTTCTCATAAATTCTGGATGTGATCGATGCAATATATAACCAGTTTCCAATAACGTTTCAATTTCAAAAATGCTACGATACGTCATACGATTTCTTAGACAGGTATTAAAATTGAATTAAAAATTTCGTTCTAATGAGCTTGACCATAACAAAATAAACCTTAAAAAAAATGAGTAAGGGACTTTACAAAACGACTTGCATGTGGTTTTTGTCAAATACATGTTTGATTTTTTTATTGAAAGATAGACTAATTCGATGAGTATACACATATTGACTTCGCGGGAATTTATTTACTGTGCTCCAAGACAGGGACTGCGCAAATAACGATAAACCTTTGTGTATTCTACTGAACTAGCAAAAATTACTACTTATATTTTAGATTGTTAACTCAAATGACCCATTTATCCATGCAGCGTTTCCACGAAATAAAGTCTTTCAGTTTTCACTGGCAGAATAACTGCTTTTTAACGTTTGTTATTATCAAGGCAAGCACGAGGACCGAAATACACTTCCCTGTCAGCGGTAACCTCAACATTTTGATACCTAGATATAGTTATATAGAATTATTTCTCATTATTGAAATTATCGACAAATTGTAACTAGTAGACCGTCAATTCGCCAACTCGTTTACCTCAACTTTAATAGTTGGCTCGTGAATCTGCATTTGACCCTCCAGAAGTTGCTATTTAGCCATATATAGTCCGCTTATATAAACTGTTTCGTGGCAATAGTGCTGCCTTGATAAATATACCATGACCACCTCTCGCCGATAGATAGTTTCGATAACAGCAAACTACGTCAGGATATAATCTAACTATGTTGGTGGCTATGTTAGTTAAATTAGTTTACTGCAAACTTAGTATTTATATACGTTCGTTATGTTAGCACTTTGGAGTGGAATTAGCTATGGAGTTAAATTATATGGAGTTATATGGAGTTAAATTAGCTATGATATTTAAAATAGCTAAGAAACGTATGCTATGGAGACGGCTAGCTGAGTATATGCGTCATGTACAGAGTGTTCGCAAAACAATGCAGACAAATGTGAATGTATCATAAAGGCATTTTTGTATTGGACGCATTGAATACACCAATTCCGTTCCTCACGCGTATAAATCAAATTGGAGTGCCGCCATTCGGTTGTGGTATATGTGGGAAGACTATGGAAACAGATGGCCGTGCTCATACAGTGCTACAAAAGAGAAAAAGGCAAACAAACGATATCGATGCCAATTGGGACAAAGAAACTCTAAATATTTTTTGGGACCTCCCTCATGTTTCTTCGACGGATCCATCAGTCAGCGAAGTCATCACCGGTTTATCCGAACAGTGTCTAGTTTCCCAACTTTGTTGTTCCTCTATGTTCTTTCGTGTCGCTTCTTTTTTCTCGCTTTCTGGCTTTTACTTTATTTTTTACGTACGCTGTGCAAGCTTAGCTTCATGTGAAGCTTCGCTTTCACTTGCGTTGCGTTTCCACTTTCGTTGCCAACTGATTCAGCCTATCGACCGATGTCCTTCCATTGTCTGTCTAAGTACGGCGGGATCTGGCTGTCTTTGCGTGCGCCGAGTGTTCATCGTCTTTCTCACAATCGCACTTGCCCCCCCCCCCTCCCCCCCCCAAATCGACTATTGATGTTTCGAGCCAGCGTTGCCTCGCGCCCTCAATCTTCCTGATTGTAATGAAATCCTCCCGTCCAACGTTAGCGCCTGCATTATTCCCTATCGCCATCGTGTAAAGCAGATCAGCCAACATGAGCCGATTGCGCCAAACACGAGCGGATCGAGTCAGTCCCGCCGAAAGGCGTTGGCCTGCGATAGATCCGAGCATCCGGCGCCGCCAGCCAGTGTTTGGATAGCCAGCCCTCTAGCAGAATGTCGTCTCTTGTATTGTTTAGCCAACAAGCTCATTGTTGAGAACGACGGATGTTGACGAAGCCACGCTGCAACCGTACGCCCGTACGGCTCCACCCATTCACCCGGGAGGAAACGTTGCTGCCAGAAATACAAACGTGAAGCAAAACTAGTGACCTCAAGGCTCTTAAAAAAAAAAAATATATATATATATACATTGATATTTTTCAACTATTATGTCGCAATAGAGACACTACCGATCTCTCCCCTGTGCTGTTGACAGCCTTACTAGCATGTCTCGCAGGACTGTCGTTGTAGCAAGGAGCAGTTAGTTGTAAGCTGTACTAGCCAAACAAGTCCGAGTAGAAGGTGTGAGCTAACCGGCGGCAACTACAACGCCATCAATACCTCCTTGGGCATTGGCCAGCGGCTGAAGAGATCCTCCTCGTTCGTGTCCACGTAGGCAGTCTAGAGTTAATCGAGGCCTATCGATCTACTTTAAACCTTGCCGACAGTCGTGTGGAAAAGTTTGCTACATGTCGTCGTCGTCGTCGTCATCGTCGTTGTTGTTCTTCAGTTCGTTGTCGTGGCTCCTGCAGCTACAGCTGCCGCTTTTGGCATTGCTATTACCCGCTTGCACGCTCGTCTTTTTGCTGCGATCTTTCTCTCTAATTAGAGTTTATGTGGTTGGGAGGCCGCTGTCGCTAGCGGCCGCCGCAGTTTACGCCTGCTAGGCGTAAATCCCCCGCTTGGCGCTGAGCGTGCAACCATCAACCTAGCCTAAACTCTACATGGCTGGCCCCCCGATGGCTGTGGTTCTCTTATCACTGTGTACTCTTATTACTGTGTCGGCGTGACAGTGTACCACACCACTGCCGTAGATATACGGATGCCTTAGTCGGACGGAAGGGTCTCGCGGTGTAAGGGCTCTATGAGTTGTTGTTTTCCGGTAATTGTAGGCTTCATGTTGTCCCTACCTTGTCGGACCTCTCAAGCTAGATTCCATTCTTAAATCATTTCAAGTTAAAACACACTAAACAACTAAACGGCAACTACCATATTTAAAATGTTCAGTCTAAATTGAGCAATATATTTGATACAGGTTGCTTTTTGATAGGTATTACGTAGTACTCACAATGCCACCTTAGAATTAATTTATACTGTAGGCATACACGATCTCATATATACATACATATCTATATACACACTTTAGAGCGTTAATTATAAAAAAAATGTATTACGTGCCATTAACAGTTTACAACTCCCTTTCTACACGTCAATGCGCAATTAGCTACAAACTTTTATTTTATTGTTAGGTAGGAATTCTACGGTGTGCAGAGGTCTATATTTATAAATATAATCAAGCTTACAAATTGTTAACGTTAACATCTAAATGATTAGGTTGAGTAAAGTGCAATCCTTACCAGCAAACAATGCACTTCTTCTTCTTCTTCTTCTTATTATTATTATTATTATTTGAAAATTTCATTAATGCTACGATTTAAATACATGCCCTCACGTGATATCTATAAATCACAATGTTTTTTAAATTACATGTATGTTTGCACTTCTCCTAGCTAGGGAGTACTAGACAGGTGCATCAGCCTATTATATGCATTTGTATTGGACCTTATGTTTCCGAAAGTAGACGGATCTTGACGGAGCAAGCAGCCTTTTCCAGATAATGGACACAATAATCTCCCGACTCAAACAAAACAAGAGTTAGGCGCCTAATCAAACTACCCTGATCCAAACACGATGGCCCCCAACTGCACGTAAAATACAAAAAAAAAACGGGAAACTTCCCACGCAGAAAAATCTCTACAAGCAAGGAGCGCTTCTCGAGAGCCTATCTGGGGGAACAGAGGACAACCCTTAAAACCGCCTGCTCAGAAGGCAAGGGCAACAACTGTCTCTTTAACCATACACTCTACTCTCCTCAAACGCATACTTTATCTAGTAGCCCCAGCTGTAGAAGGGGAGCCCTTGAAAGTCACCCTGTAGTATGTCAATAGACATCGGAACGCCTCAAGTAAATAAAGGCCCGAGGCCCGGACGAGGTCCTGTCGTGTAGTCAATTTTGTGCTAAAAGAATATTTATATATTATTTTGGTTTATTAACACCCAGGTTGGGTAAAATTGAATATTTATATATAAAGTGGTAGCCACCCGGGCAACGGATATGCTCCGAACTAGCTACTCCAGTGCTACATGGAACACCGCAGAGCTAGTTATAGAAAAAGGCCAAACTTTTATATTTTATTATGTCTCCTCAGATCCCTGAACAAAGACTTTGAGTCAATCGTAGAAGCTCGCCTCCGGAACTTGTCAGAGAAAAATGGCATTGACGATCCATCCTTGGCGTTCCACTTTGAAATATAGCATACGACGATGTTAGGCTCGAATACATTTATCCGACCTATCTCGTCTCTAGTATCTGTGGGCTCGGAACTTACTTTTCTACTGGTTAGACTCTGACAGACCAGGGAGACTTCCAGGCATGCTTCTATATGCTGCGAACGCCTCTAGCCCCACGCGGCGATGAAGTCCAGCAATGGACTCGAGGCCACTCCAAAGCACTTAATATGGGGCTTGTTGTGTAAAGTAAGGCGTGTGCCCCCAACGCTTTTTATACGAACAACGGTACTTCAAAACAAACTTCATACAATTAGCAATATGGCGATAGACGTTATAAATAGGAAAAGAATCCCCGACAGTTTGACGTGATGCAGAAGCATTCCTCTGTCGGTGCAGGTATGGGACACAACTGGCTATTGCTAGCATCACATTTTTTCACTTATATTAAGTATGCTTGAAATACTGAGAGGCACTAGAAGAAATATTTAGATTATTTACTTTGGTCCGTTGGTTTTGATCAACGTTAGTTCCCATTTCAAGACAAGCTTTCTAATAGTACTATACCCTTCTTTCTGTAGCTTTCTAATAGTACTGTACGTCTTCAGCCACGATCAAGTTATCTTAACAACCGGTGCACAGTCTTAATTAGGAACGCAAAGCTGCTCTTTGCACGCATTGTCGCAAAGAACTCGCTTCATGTACATTGTGAAACATCTTTCAAGCAAACCTGAATGAGGTATATATGAGGTATATAGAATTAACCTCCATTAAGACCATACACCAGCCTTAGAGTAATCTTGAGGTAGAAAAGTGCTACTGCTGTTAGGACGGGCATTTGCCGGACGTCTTCTACCTCACCATGAAGAAAAACTAGAGTTGTACCCATTGTCTCGACAATGTGCGATAGCTGATTTTTATTGGGTTGGAACCAGACAGTACCGGTCCACATTTGCAAACGAGTTTCCTGCGTGGTGCTCGTGTGTTCAACTGAAATTTCCAGATAGGTCTACGAATAAAAGATCAAATGGGCTTTCGGCCACCGTGTTACATATATATATATATATATATATATATATATATATATATATATAGATATATACTTGTGTGTGATACAACATACAAGCAAACTATAAAGGGACATGACGACGTCTGTGATCGCGTGGCGCGCCTTCTACGCGAGAGGGGTCATGAGGTGGTTCGTGAGCGAGTATTTCTTTAACCGGGCGCACCGGGTCTAAAGCCCGATCTCGTAATAACAACACCTACAGAAGTCTAAGTTTAAGATGCCGTGGTTTTCGGCCTGAACACGGACCTGTCAAAAGCGCGGCAGGACAAGATCACCAAATATCACGTCGAGTTCCTAAGATCGGCGCTCCCCGACCCGAAAAAACCTTGCAGATTCGGATCCATCACTATCTCTATGAGTGGTGTATGGGACTCCGAATCTGCGAGTACGCACTTGGGGCTCGGCGTCACGAAGAGAAATCTTATAGATCTTACCGTTTTAACGTTGAAAGGCTCCACTCGCACCGAATCCATAAGAGCGGGGGCTGCCAACAAGCAAGGACACGGACAGCTGGATCTTAACTTCACGTGACACCCTTTTACCACGATTCTTATTTAGGCGAGCACTGCCGAGTGTGCTATCGTATTGTAAATGATTAATACATCATCACAATATTTTCCATATATATACATATACGAGGTGTGTTCAATCGTTATCGCGACTTTTGAATTTTCGCGGGTTACGTATATTCGAATTTCGATTTTTTTTGTGGCGTTATGTTGGTACTCATGTCTCTCACTTATGCCGACAAGCTCGGCCATTTTGAATGTTCACTTAATTGTTGACAGCTGCTTTGCTTGCACGTGTTTTGGATCGTCTTCGATTTTTACCTATTCAAAAAAATGGATCAAAGAACCTGTATCAAATTTTGTGTGAAAAACGAAATTAAGTGCGCGGATGCATTCCGAATGTTGACTGTGGCATACGGAGAAGCTACCTTGGACCGAAGCAACGTTTATCGGTGGTACAAAATGTTCTCAGAAGGCCGAGAAGATGTGAACGACGAAGAGCGTGCCGGACGCCCGAGCACTTCAACAACAGACGAAAAAATTAATGAAGTGGAGAAAATGGTATTGGCCAATCGTCGAATCACCGTTAGAGAAGTTGCTGAGGACCTAAACATATCGATTGGCTCGTGCCATTCGATTTTTATCAATGATTTGGGCATGAGACGGGTCGCCGCGAAATTCGTACCAAAATTGCTCAATTGCGACCAAAAACAGCATCGCATGAACATTGCTAATGAGATGTTGGACTCTGTTCGCGACGACCCAAATTTGCTCCAGAGAGTCATAACTGGTGACGAATCGTGGGTTTATGGTTATGACGTGGAAACCAAAGCTCAATCATCTCAATGGAAGCTGCCGCACGAACCAAGACCGAAAAAAGCGCGCCAAGTTCGGTCGAATGTGAAAGTTTTGCTGACAGTTTTCTTCGATTGCAGGGGCGTGGTGCATCATGAGTTCTTGCCACAGGGTAGAACGGTCAATAAGGAATATTACCTGCAAGTTATGCGCAATTTGCGCGAAGCAATCCGCCAGAAACGCCCGGATTTGTGGAAGAACAAAAATTGGCTTTTGCACCACGATAACGCCCCTGCTCACACATCGTTGCTTGTGCGCGAGTTTTTGGCCAAAAACAACACACTAATGATGCCGCAGCCACCGTATTCCCCAGATCTGGCCCCCTGTGACTTTTTCTTGTTCCCTAAACTGAAGAGGCCCATGAAAGGACGACGTTACGCTACGCTTGACGAGATAAAGACGGCATCGAAGGAGGAGCTGAACAAGATAAAAAATAATGGTTTTTTGAAGTGCTTCGAAGATTGGAAAAACCGTTGGCACAAGTGTATAATATCTCATGGGGATTACTGTGAAGGGGACAAAATAGATATTCATGAATAAATGAATAATTTTTGAAAAAACACAAAAGTCGCGATACGTTTTGAACACCATATGTACAGGATGTCTCCGATAAGTTCTACGAAATTCAGTGGAACTATCAGTCATCACAATAATTCGTAATTCCACATTAGGGGCGACGTTAAAATCGAATTAAAGTTGGATATATGGATAGGCTGGGACGGCTCAAGCTTTGTTCAATTAGCCCTTCAAGGACACTTCACGCTCAGCGTTCACCTGGCGCGACGACGGCTATGTTGTGCGCTCGGTAGCACTTTTCGGCACTTTAGAAATATGAGTAGCCACTGTACGGTTGCTGTCTTTAACACAACACTTTTTGCGAGCCCTTTCCAGAGATTTTGATTTAATCAAATTGTCATAATATTGTTGGACCTGTTGTGTCATATTAAGTGCAATTGAGTTTTGATTGCTTCCGGCGTGCAGGCTAATGAGGTATTTCGTCATGAATACGTCTGATTGTTGCCCAAATTCTGCGTGTTTTAAGTTGCCCGGGTTTAACTTTTGGGTCCAATTAAGATAGAAGGAAGACTTCTTAAACTTGTCGAAACTTGAGGTGCGCCAATCTACTTGTAAAATGAATATTTAGTGACCGCGTCCGTATGATCTCATATGGCACACGTTTACCACGTTTTGACGCTTGTTATGGCAAATATAGGTAGCTCCCTGTGGATTTTTCTATGCAGCTAAAATACAACATTTCTCAACACATTATTTATATCATAAAAGCCTAGTTTAAAAACGTTTATTTTCTACACGGCTATTAATAAATTGTAGTCTAGCGAAATTGTTTAGAAGTAAGACATAACGTAGAAGGCGCTTTTGGCAAGCTTCAATATTCTGAAATCTCTCACTTAACGGGCTTATGGGCTGAACTTTGTCTAAGCAATAACCACATGCATATCAGGTAAAGCTGAAGTTTGTCTCAACAATAACTACATGCATATCAGGTAAGTTATGTATGTGTTCTATTACTGTATCTGCACAAGTTAACGTTTCGTGACTTATATCGGCTACTAAGTGTGATGTTATTAAATGCAAATTACATCGCTGCTAGCTGATTGAGCATATTCTAGAATGTGAAATAACCAACACTAATAGCAATAACGCGTTTAGCCACCTTAGGTTGCCTGATCATATAAAGCCTAGCGTATATCAGCCGCCATATTTAATTTAAACTTTGAAGATCTACCGTGTTTACAGGTTTTTGACTTAGCAGAATAAACGTCCTTTACGTTGCCCGTTGAGCCACCCTGTTGCATTGTGCCGTATGTTGTAATAGAAGTCCGTTGTTGAATGACCAATTTATTGCACATATTTGGTAGGTTGTAAAATGAAACGAACGTTGTCGAATGCACTGTGGAGAGACTACAAGGCCAACTGTGTTAAAGCTCCTCCATCTTCAGGGACATGAAATGTAATTAAAATATTAGTGCAGTCAACTTGTTTACCACATAAATATTGATCTGATTACACAAAGTGATCATCCGAATAATGCATCGCAATATATTTAATTGTTAGAAACGTGTGCCAAAATATACCTTCCCTGCCTCGTTCCTAGGCCCATTCAGTTCCAGGAAGTCCCACTTGTCCTCTGTCGCCTAGTCCCCAAGACGACTGCGGCATTTTTGGGTCAACGGTCAAAGGACTTTCTCTAATTCAGATAATTGTGTAGAAATCTGTGATACGATCTCCGTAGAGCTTTGACTGTGATAATCGTGCATTGATTCGAGGCAGGCGTGGTATACAAGTACGAGGCCCCTCGTAGTCCACTTGAAATTACTTAGTTTCAACTTTGAAACACCGGCTGGTCCGTGACGACGTCACTCCATCTCCCGCCGTCAGCACAGTCGTCTAAACGAATTTTCTCGGCGATCGCCTGCTAGTACTGTGGTGGCCTTTATCTTCAGACTGAGACAATTTAGGACCTTGTAGGTACCCATTGTGTATTCGAAATTCAGAGAGACTTTTGTGATACTACTGGTGACAGCTTAAACGAGGAAGGTTGAGTCAGCATATATTGTGTAAACTTTGCCTGTGAGCTCTGTGTGCTTTTAGAAAGGCTGTGAATGATCCCAATAAAGCTATTTTGATAAATGGTTATTTCACAATAGGTCTGCGTTTCAAGATGACATGTAATTATAACTATAGTACTGTCATTATAAATCATTTAAACAGTTCAGCGACCGTCCCATTAGGCGAAAAAGTGCAAAGACCGCCTGCAACTGATTGCGTATTTTAGCACGTGACTGCAAGCACAGCCGGCAACGGCAACGATCGCCAACTCGCCAGTACGTGCTAAAATACGCAACCAGTTGCCAGAGTAGAGCCTCAAATGGCTGCATCTTGTGACATGTGCCCACTAGTACATGCCATTTCAGCCCAAAGCTCCCTTTGTAAGGTGAGGTGTGGTTCTGTAATAGGTGACGTAAGCCTGGCTCTGATTGTTTCCACAGCCAGTACGTACCATTCTAGCAGGTACGCAAAGAGGTTTTGACTTTCTCACGTTTTGACTCAGCTGCAAGGCGCCCTCGCCCCTTATGTCTATATTGAGGCGGTCTTTAGCAAAGAAGCTGGAGAGCACTACTAGCAGAGAGCCACTACTACAGCTTACTACAGCGTGTCGAAATGAATAGACTAGTAAATGAGGGGGAGCTTTCTTGAACGCCTTGAGTCACAGTCAATAAAGACGGGATGCACTGTACGTCCGGGTACAGCCAACATTTGCTCAATTTTCTAATGAAGTACATGGATCGCGTCCTGCGTACTCATGAGCTCATGAACCCGATCTTCTTTGGAGGTAAGGCCTTCTCCTCCTTCAGAGTGTGCTCCGACGAAATACCCAGTAGGGGCTTGATCGTCCACGTTGTTGCCGCTTTTGCTCTTGAGTAGAAGCGGAATGAGAGTAAATAAAAACGACCACTACTCCAATTTTGGGGCAGCGCTCACAAAATCTGCACAACCTTCTTCGAGTTCATGTGGTGTTGCTTCAGAGTGAGCGGGGGCTCAACAACTGGGTCTAGCGCAGGGGCGTTTGCATACAGTAGAATTTCAGTAGAGTATGACCGCAACTGCTCTTTTGTTTGCTGTGCCTGCGCTTCTTCTGTTTGCAAATATTATAGACATAGAGTTTGCGCTCTGCTCCCTTAAGCATACGCACCTCTTCCTCACCATACCGGCGCTTACCTTCCATAAGCAATATCTTGCCAATACACGCAAATTTAACTGCCTAGACAAATAAGTTGTCGGCTGCCCAGAGACGCCAGCCCTAGCTGGTGCTTCCTTTCATCGTTCATTTGCACAGTACCTCTGTTTTCCAGAAGCTCAAAAAGCCCATAGCCCATTCTGTCGATTGTGCCACTATCAATACGACAGATGTCGCCACCGACTAAATAGGGCAGCTGGAAGTTTAACCCAGCTAGATCTGCACTGACCGCATCGGCAATATTATAACATCATCGTAATAAGGTGGCAGGTAGAACATGCGAGGTTGAAAGTTCCTGAGGTGAGTGTCATGCAACAATCACCTCGACACACACCCACACACGCATTGCATTCGGGGTGATTCTGCTCGAAACTAGATTGAAAGTCTATCTACTGGTCTAACCCGTTCTCCGTCCGGAAGACTCGCTAGCACACCAAAACCTTCTCCCACTCCAGCCAAGAAGGCGTCATCTCTGTATAGCTGTCAAGCCGTCGTCGTAGTAAACGCTTCGCATACCTCGGTCTGAGCCGGCAGAGACTTCAACCAGCCCGAAAGCTTACGCCCCTTGGCTAGAATCGCTATTTGAAACCTTACTATAATCATTATACTACAGGCCACGAAGAACACGGAGTCCGGCCGATAAACTTTGAGTTTCCAAAAAGCACGCAGTTTGATATGCCTCCCTGTTGGCCAACCATGCAGCAGTTCGGCCGGCGCTCATCAGCTGAAGCTTTCCAATTGAGGGCTTTTATGGGAAGCATACGTTTTTACACAACTATAGCTTACCACCTCTGCGTTTACACATTCTATTCGCGTTGATATTGCCTTGTTCCGCTGCCATCCACTGCCTGTGTCTCTGGGGGACATCATTCTGTTTTGGCTCCAGGGAAGAAAGCTACTTTGAAGACAGACAAAGATTATACTACAAAAGCACAGTGCAGTACCTAACCTTCTTCCCGCCCTCGTGCCGACAGCAACTGTGACTGTGTCAACAGCAGCGACATCAAGAGGTTCAATTCGCCGTGGTGAACAGCGCGACAACAGCACACAGGCAGCAATACAACATCAACAGGCAACCCGCTATTGCATCGGCCCGTCAGTTACTGCTGATACCATGCAGGCTGAAACAATGTCAAACTCCGCTCCCAAGGCAACGAACGCGGTGTTGGCTGCTATTTCAGCCGTCGCTGCTCACAGCAGTTGCAATGACAAAAAGGAGGAGAAGGATTGGGCATTGGGCGCCGTAGAAAGAGAGAGAGGGAGAGATATATAGATAGAAAGAGACTACAACAACGCCGAATCAGGTAGAATGCAAGGCACACCGCAAAAAAATGAAGTGCACGACAAAAGAGAGGTGGAAGAAATTTAAGCGGCGGTTGTGTTTGGCCTTTTGGGTTTTGCCGCTCCTGCGAGTGAGATACGGTTGTGGCGCCGGAGGTAGCGTGAGGTATGAGAAAGAAGCCGGACGGCCGGTGAAGCAGATATGATGAAGATGAATCTGAGCTAGAAGAAAAGAACGAAAGAAACAAGAAAGCACGCAGAACCACTGGCGGTAGCGCCGAATCAACAGCAGCCGCAGCAGGAGCCGGAGAGAAATGCAACCGCTTCACGCGCACAACAACGCCGGTGGACTTGGACTCGGTGTCTGTTGATGAAACGGTGCTACTTAAATTGCTATAAATCGATTTTTATCACCGGCTCACCAAACGCTAATGTTCTCAATAACTTGGTAGAGGATAGATTTAACGGAGATGAACGCTCTTTTTGGAGGTGCTATGATGCCAATATGTGAGTGATGATTGTGAATACTATAACTGGACATCTTAGACATCAGGTGGCGCCATCAAATAATTTGATTATTACACACAGCGGAATCAATGATCTTGTAAAGCTAAGAGCTTGCAACGGCCGTACTTTTGATGAAGTCTGATACGAAACTAATGATTCGCTCAATGATCTCGTCGGTCGAACACTTTGGCATACACTTTGGCATTCATAGTAGTCGTTGGATCGCCCGGCAAGTTGGGCGCCAAGCCTATAACTATATGGGCATCAATACCCAGCTGGTGTCTGGTTAACCGTCGTATGTTAAGTGTTACAGGGTGCCGAACCCGGCATTTTTTTCCGACACAAAGAGATTGCGGCGCTGGGGCATTTACAGATGTCCCATGATTCCCTAACAATGGAGTGCATATATTTGAATGTACGCTCAATAACTATTGATAATATAATGAATGTGAGATTCTTAACAGAATCTTAGTAGGGGAAGTCTGTGACTGAAAGAGAATTTACTTGAAATATGTATTCCGTATACGCAGCGGGAGGGCGAACAATGTCGATAAGAACTTGTGTGTCTTTATTTAGTTTATTAGTCGCTCAAGCAGATATTGGAAAACGATCATACGGAATGAATCTAAACTACAGAAGGCGCTCACCAGATTCAGAATACTTCTGAAATCAAAACTTAATTTTAAAGAATCAAAATATTTTAGATATGTAAACAAGCGATTTAATGTGAATGCAAATATAGGTACCATCCATTTGATTGACTGGATTTTAACCAAAGTTGAAATGACATTTAAGTGTTTCAGCGAGATGTAATTAACTATCAACACTAGGGCTTGTGGGGAGCGCTACCAGTCGAGCTTATCCTCGAGGCAGCCCCTCATTGTTCCCATTATTGCTGCCGCATTGCCGCGTTGAACTGCCAGCGATAGTCGCTGAAGTAGAAACTCAAGTGCTCTTTTTTCCCCTGTCGCCAGTTCAATTTGTTTGCCAATCTTCTGTAAAAGCGACCATGCCTCAGGGCCGGGCCCCCCGAGTGTCTCGAATACTAGCGGCACGAAAATGAACTCGTTGGCGAGCTGGGCATATTTATTGGTCTTTAGACGCTCAGCCTTGCGTGCTGCGGAGCCAGCGGAAGATGCACTGGCCTCCAGGTTCGACGAGGCGAGCGTGTCGGTGATAGTCGCATCCCAAACAAGCGCCTTTCCCCTTTCAAAGGGGATAAGGGTGAGGCCGTCTGGTCTCTTTCCATCGCTTCTCAGGAGGCCGGCGGGCTCTCGGATGCACGGTATTAGAGCGGATCTGAAAGCCTTGGCTGTAATCTCATTAACCTCGCTATGACGGCTTTGGCGTCCTTCGCTTCTACTGCAGGACAACCCGTGAGTCCCCCAGATGTCTACCTGTGTTCCACACGGACACCGGTGTTCCTCGGTTAGCCTTGTCCCCAACCTCAAACCAATGCACAGACGAAAGCTTTCGTGATCTAGTAAAGTGCCTAGGTTTGAGGAGGGGATGGCTTGGAGCCATTTGCTAGCTCCTTTCTGGACGACCGCACGTAGTCGGGCTTTGTCTGCCGTGGTCAGTGCGTCAGAGAGCAAGCGCTGGTACTTCATGGAGACGATGAGGTCGTCATAGGACCTCTGCAGGTGTTTGTTTGTCTCCGGGAGTAGGCCTGCGAGGTTCTTGAACTTCGTATCCGCAACTTCTTTGGTGTCCTGGAAAGCCTGCAGGGCCATGGGTGGGCTGATGTGCCGAACAAAGCTCTCTGAGGCGTGTGATGATGAAGCGTGGCAGCTCGCTGCTAGGCCTGCTGTAGAACGAATTCCCAGGCCTCCGAATCTAAGGGGGAGAGTAGCTTGAGCCCAGCTGTTGTCGGCCAGAGTAAGATTAAGAAGGTCACTAAGGCTGTTTTTTAGGCTTTCGTCCAGGTCCCGAAGAAGATCTTGGTTTGGTCCGACGTCCGTGCTGCGGAGGATATGGACGATTCTTGCTGAGCCCAGGGACGATTTCAATAGGTGATACGCGCTGTGGGGACTGAGCAGGTTTAGCCGGGTTAGACGGGAGCGAAGGCTCTCTATCCTACCTGCGAGTTCCGGTCGAATGGCGGCAGACCCCACTGGGGACCCCAGGAGCGTCATGTCTGCTGCCTCGACGAGTTTGCACCCGGGAAGAGGAGCCTCCAAGGCGGATAGGTTAGGGTGACCTTTGTAGATAAGCTCGCACTTCTCGGAGTTGAGCTCAAGCCCGCTCTTCAGTCCGAAGTCAGCAACTCTCTTGATGTCTGCTAGTACTACAGGTGCTTCTCCTCCAATAGTGCCGTCGTCTAGGTACCAGAGGTTTAAGGGAGACTGGATAGAGTCGACCAGTTCCTTAATGGCTAAGCAAAACAGTGGCGGACCAAGGGGGTCTCCCTGCTGTACGCCGCTGCATGAGAAAATCGTCTTATCATCAAGTGAAAGCTCCGACCTGGATCTGTAGGCTTGGTCAACCAGGGGGGCCGCCTCTGGCCAATCAACTAGAACTGTCTTCAGTACGTGGTCACGACGGATCTGGTTAAAGGCGTTCTTGAAATCGAGTTTGGCGACTACAAAATTGTTGGGTGCGCTGGCGACGAAAGCTCTTGTAGTGTGGACTGCGGCTTCGATGCCGTTGGGCGTGTTGAAGCCAAGCTGGTGATCTCCAAGCTTCTCGCGCACCAAATCTGCTCCTAGTTTCACTGTGATCTTTGCCGCAATTCTGCGGAAAACTGAGGAGATGACGATTGGGCGAAGCGACCCACTCGGCGTTTTTATTGCGATGAGGCGTCCCCCAAAAAGAATAGGGCGGATGGCCTCAGGAACTGTGCCACTTCTGATGATGTCCACCACTTTTCCTAGGTCACGCAGTAAACGGCTGGCAATATTTGCGTTAGTTGTGGCAAGGAGGTCTCTGAGATGGCGCGGCCGCAAGCCGTCCATACCTGCAGTGGACCCCGCCGGAAAGGTCCACACAGCCTCGCGGAGCAGTTCTGCACTGGTAATCGGTGGATCGGCGCACGGTGGTCTTGGAGGCAGGTCGAGGTCGGCCGGTTCTCTAGGATGTTTCGAAGTCATTTCCGTGTACGCATTGGCTGCGCAGACCGGGCTCCCCACAGAAAGCAAAGCTCTCGCGGCGCCTCCGATGTCACCTTCGCCTAGCAGCTTAGTTGCTCGCCTGGCGGCAGCTTCATCGTCGTTACGTTGCTTGTTCCGATGCGCCCTTGGGACCGATTCGGATGGGGGCTCACGGCCTGATCTGTGGTCCTCGATTCTGTCTCTGATGAATGTAGCCCAAGTGAGATTGTTCCGCTTTCGGGATGGGGTTCTAAGCACTGTATGCGCAAACAACAGTAGGTTGGCCCAGCTGCGTGTGTCGTTGTTAAGGTGCACTAGAGAAAGTGTGTCGGCCAGCGCTGCAGCCACTGCAGGCCGGGCGCTTTTGGGGATTGTGTCTAGTCGTTTGTACGTATGCCTTTGTGTACTCGACAAATTTGTTGTGCAGGTGGGTGCCATCGACGTCGTCGACGGGGTAGCTGGCGGGGGGTAGTGAGCGATTGGTGTCCGAATGCGCTGCCGTCATATGCCGTTTGATTCCCCTGCTGGTAAAGCTCTTTTGGCAATGCGTGCAAATAACCCTGTTATTGAGGGTAGCGGAGGTTAGACTACCCGTACCAGGCCCGAGGCTGGATTGGTAGTCCGCCTGCGGGGGGTCGTTCGAGTGGCTCGGACCGGCCTTATTTCCGGAGGCGTCTTGGGGCATGGCGCTTAGGACCAACGGGTTTCTTCACTTCGAAAGCTGATAACAGCCTGATGACTGGACCCAGAGGATTGGCAAGGTTACGAAGTGCGCTGGCTGCCTTAGGGTCGAGCCCGCTTAGCATCTTTGCAGCACTGGCGAGTCCTGCGAGGGGGTCTGCCTTCCGATTAGAACGCGCCCTCGATGGCGGCAAGTCTATCCAGGTAGTGCCAGAGGCTCGGCGACGTCTCATCTGGCGGGGGCGTTGGCGTTTCGTAGGTTTTAATGCCTTGAGTGGGGCGAGCGTAATGGTCTTATCGGACGTACCGTCGGAACTGGGGGCAACGATCTCACGGACCACTGAGGCATAGGAACGAGAAACGTTCTCCCCTGTCTCACACGGTGTCGGATTTGGCCGGACTACTGGTTTTTCTACGATAGTGGCAGCAGGGTAGTCGGACTGGACCTGGCGAAGAACACGTGCACCGGTAATAATCTTGCTCTTTTCCCAAGCTATTGCGTAAACCGGACACGAAGAGGACGCCGATCTGTGCGCACCTCCACAACTTGCGCATTTTAGAGCATTTTTGCAGTCCTTGACTAGATGTCGGTTACTGCCGCAGTTCACACATGCCACTTGGCCGCTACATGCAGATGCGTGATGACCTAAGCGCTGACATTTGAAGCATCTAGTGGGACGTGGTGGCTCGACTGTCACCGCGTGGGTCTGAAAACAGAGATACACGGTGGCCGGCGGGGCCCCTTTGAATTTGAGTAGCACCTTCCCACCAAAGTTGATATAATGGCCAACGTTTTTAAATATTTATTTTTTTCCGTTTTTGTTCAAAGAAGTGTCACAGCCTCTGAGGAGGCCTACCAAACCACCGGACCCCCGACGAGCTGACCCTACTTCATGATTCCAGAAGTTAATATTATAAACAAAAATCAACTTCCTTTTAAGTGTAGTCCTATTTATCTCTCAAATACTCTCTAAAAAGGTTGCATCTGTCTTAATGGAATCTTTATTTTAATACTGTAGGTAATACTGGGACGGCAACAAGGATTTTCAGGCAGTCATTAGTGACCCCTGTGCATAGGAAAGACATTAAATTAAATGTAGATTGTTATAGGTCTGTTGCGCAGTCGCCTATTGTGCATATAGTATTTGTAGACTATATATTTAATCTCCGACATTAGGCCTTTAGTTGAATGAATCGTATACTAACAATTCAAAATTATATGGGTATGTGGGAACGGCTGTGGAAAGGCATAATTTACAGAGTGCCATCATTGCTACATCAGAATGGTTTACGATAATAACATGTCCATGCACCAGCACCAAAACATGGAATGCTATCTTTCAAGGGGCATCATAGGTAAATCGTGGATAAGATAGTCTTTAGATAACATGAACATTTTCTCTTCTTTTTAGGACTAACTAGAAAATGCGGTTGCACACACGGACACCGCGGCAGAGGAGTTCCCTGCGAGTGCGTGTCCTTAGTGTGGGACTCCAACCCATTAAAAAAACAGCCATGTTTCCGTCCCCCCGTCTGACTGGGAACTGCGTGCGCAAAACATCAGACAGTCAGGGGGGGGACAAGTCTACTGCTCTTGGCGGGGATGTTCCCTGGGAATCTCGGGAAGACACGAACAAAATAGAAAGCCGGCTCTTGTCTTCTTCTGCAGTTTATTTTCAAAAGCTTGTGACACTTCGTTCCAGTAAGATTCTAATCCCGTCATTTTTGGTGATGTCATGTAGGTTAACAACACAGTGTTGTTCCTTAAAAAGCGCCCTTAGGCTTGCGTGCTGCTTCGTCCATGCTGGACACCTCAGCACGGTGTGTAGAATGTAAGTTCTCCTTCCGGCCGAGCCAGCCTAAACCACCTTGCTGTAAGTCGACCCACCTGTTTCTGCCAGAGGTCGATTGTGCGCTGACGTTTCCTCGTATTTTTTTAGGTCTGAGTTCTCTCAATCGGCAGCGCTCAGCTGCCTTCAGATCCTACGAGACCGTTCCGGCGAAGACGAGAGCCGCTGCAGCTCTAGCCGTCCTGTACGCTCCGATTGCCCTAAGGGCTCCGATCCTGCATGCAGCAGTTGGCGTCAGAGAGTGACTTGTTCGCACGGTTCTGCAGCAAGCCCGGGGTCCAAGTCTGAACGGTTAGGACGAGGTCTTTAGCGTAGGCAAAAAGGCTCACGCCGAAGGGAAAGTCCCTCAGCCGCAGCACATCGTCCTAGGTAATAATATCCATAGCAAGGGGCCAAGTATGCAGCCCTGTGGCACCCCTGCAGTCATGCTAAAAACGGAGCCGTATGTCCTGTTATGTAAATAGTTAAATATAAGCTTTAGTATTTAAAAGTAAATCTTTTTTCTGTGGAGAGTCTCCAAGATGACTCTCCACGATAGGATGGTAAAAAGGTTCTTGACATCCAATAAAATGCGAAGAGCAAGTCCCGTCTTTTAGGCGAGGACTATCGGAAGAGCTCAACCTGCATCTGACTCTGTTTTATGGCGCTGATGATTAAAAGGGCGTTGGACAACAGGTCGCTCCCCTCTGCGAAATCCCGGAGGCGTGCTTCCACGATGGACTCAAATGCCTTAGCCAGGGAACTGAGCACGCAGATCGGGCGGTATGGTCCGGGGCTCTTGTGTATGAGAGCCAGGTCTGCTTTTTTCTATACGACAGGAATTGAGCCTGTCCGACACATCTCAGTCGTCGCGGCGGCTACCACTGCCGGGTATTCCGTCATTAGAAGCCTAACCGCAGAGACTGGGACACCGTCGGGGCTATATTTTATTGCTTTATCCTACAATCTTTCGATTTTAGTTCAAACAATAAAAAGCCAAGTCATGCCAAAGAGTACGTACTGTTGTGCACTTTGGCGAGCACATCTGGGTGAACATGTGAAGCAATTGAGCAGGTTCTGTTAGATCTTATATAACGTGTGACCCGAAGGTGTAATACTGAACTATTAGCCTTACACCTCGAACCCAATGTAAATATATACTCAAGGGCGGGTTTTCGAATGTATAATTGAATTCGAATCTTGAATAGCAACTTCAGAACTATGCAGACAGTATCCTTATTGCATATTGCAAGACTGGATCGAGTAAGTAATGTTTTTTTGTGGCGAAGAGCCCGTCGCCTGATAAATTGATTGCTTGACAGAGAAATGATTATAACAATTATAATGGCTAATGCAATTGTGGATGTTTTATCGTCTTAACGAATTGTTAGGTACTCGTTTTTGCAGACTATTCTGTCGAAGACTCAATGTAACATTAAATGTATTTACGTCGTAGAAATATGGGCCTTGAAGTGTAAGCAATTTAAATACAGGCCTCTATCGCCAGAACGTCAACCACCATGGTCTCCGAGCGGCGTGGTCTAGAGAGCTTGTGTGCTGGCCAACGTTATTATCTTCGCTATATATCTCAGCATGTCCTGCCCTCGGCGCATTGAAGATATACCCCACAGCAATTCCAAGCCCTTAGAGGACGAAGGATGGTCTAGGACTTAAGACAACCTCCTTAAAATGTCTATAATTCGAGTAAACTTTCCGAATCGCCCACCAGCAGACAGTCGTCGAGATACTACGTAGTGAGAGTCGACTCAAGAAAGGCGACAAAATCTTTTACGGCCGGGCAAAGCAGCGTAGCCCTTATGACCCCTGTTGGACCCGCGGTTGACTAGATAATTCCGTCATCGACTAGATGATCCAGCTCGACATGATGGACAAGATGTTCGACACGTGTTTTAAACTGTCTTATGAAAATCACGCGGCAGACCGTACTGAGCGCGTTCCGGATGTCAAATCTGACGAAGGTCGTTGCATCGTATGACCTACACCACGCAACAGGAGCAGTAAAAGCAATAGTCGGCGCAAACTGATGCAGCCGGTCCCACAGCCAAAAAAGGGGAAAGCGATAAGGCTATTGACCTCGTGTATGTGTTTCGATTAGCTGAAAACTATATTAGTAGAAACGGACCGTCTTACATACTGCAGCTTAAATGCAATAGCTATATAACAACGGCACAACGCGCACTGTGCTGCAGGATCCCATAAACAAATTGTGCTTAGTAATTATGTTTTTTTTTTTAAATGATTACACAAGGTAAGCAATTATCGTATTAGGTTATGACTTTGTTATAAGTAAATTTGTACTTTAACAGTTAAGCGCAGAAATCGCACATGAATATTAGCCTACAAACTGTGCTTGCATAATTTAAAATGAATAACAGAGTTATCTTCATCAAAATTATATATATATATAGTTTTCACTTGTCATTTCGAATTATAATGTTTATCAAGTTATAGCTCAGTGTGCTTCTTTGCCTTGTATGTCAGTATCACCAATAATATGGTATAGGTATTATCTTCTGCTTTTATCTTCTTCTTTTTCTCCTTTTATTCCCAAACCCTTGTACCACTTTTCATAACGAGAACTTAAGCATGTGAATGTATGCAGTTCCGTAAATAAACCATGTCTGAATTGAAATTGAAATTGATATAATATATATATATATATATATACAGGGTATTACAGGAATATTTGATCAACGATATATGGAATTGTAGAGCTCGTTAAGGCAAATATTTTTTTCCAATGGAACATGGTCTCTAAGAGGCGCTGTTTCGGAATGAGAGTTAAACTACTACAGTTTGTGACATTGGTGTTTTTGCCCGACATAGGGACATAGAATGTGCTGTTGCGAGACAACCATCCCCCTATACAGAACTAAACACACCGCCGTGTTCGTGAGAAAATTCTGCTTCTTTCGAAGAACTCATAAGGCCGGTCAGAAGATGCTACATGGTCGCTTAGAAGAGAATTCGCCAAAATGAAGTTATTTTATTAACCTTCACGCCCAATACCTCAAAATCATTACCTTATGACCACTTACAGCGCTCTAAACTAACATATTCAGGCAAATGCGCTTCATTCATGACGATCATTTTGGTACCAAACGTATGGCAATGCGAGCTGTGGTTGCGGAGTAATTACGATTTTTTGGTGGGATGTCCAGATTAAGTGCATGCAAAAATGACTGTGTAAGTGGTCATAAGGTAATGATTTTGAGGTATTGGGCGTGAAAATTAATAAAATAACTTCATTTTGGCGAATTCTCTTCTAAGCGACCATGTAGCATCTTCTGACCGGCCTTATGAGTTCTTCGAAAGAAGCAGAATTTTCTCACGAATACAGTGTGTTTAGCTTCTGTCTAGGAAACCTGGTTGTCTCGCAACAGCACATTATATGCTCCTATGTCGGGCAAAAACACCAATGTCACAAATTGTAGTAATTTAACTCTCATTCTGAAACAGGGCCTCTTGGAGACCATGTTCCATTGGAAAAAATATTTGCCTCAACGAGCTCTACAATTCCATATATCGTTGATCAAATATTCCTGTAATACCCTGTATATATATATATATATATATACAGGTCATTCGTATCCTTATGTACTTATTTCGAGGTTTGGTAGAACTCGGCAAGAAAATGATTTTTCCCAATAGAGGGAGGACGCGGAAACGTCTTGTTTAGGAGAGAGAGTGAAATTTATAAAAGTAATTGATCTGCCTTTTTTTTCCCTACAATGTTGTGCACAAATCTATGTTTGCGGGAGAACCAGTCAATGCATGAAGAAACCAAATCATATCGGCGAGTTCGGAGGAAAATTCTGCGCAACGGAGGTTACTTCACTAGCTTCCGTAGCGAAAAACGAATAGCCAGATTTAGGAAAGTCATAAAAAGTCGATATGTTGTTATGTCTTACGTTAACGCCTTTTCTTGAAAAATCGTAAAATGTTTCTATTGCGACCAAAAATGTGTGTCCAAATGACCAGTCCCGCACAATAGCAAATTTACCCACCATTTCGTACCAAATTAATGGTGGTGTGTTACGTAGTTGTCAAGTAACTAAGCTTTCTCGATAGCCATATCGAAACCGAAAACAAAATGTTACGGTTCTGAACGTGAAAACTTGCACGTAAAACATAACAACTATGATTGTCGAAAAGGCTTAGTTACTTGACAACTACGTAACGCAGCACCATTATTTTGGTACGAAAATCGTGGGCATTAAATTAGCTATGCATGAGAGTGGTCTTTTGAACGTACATATTTGGTCGTAATGATAACATTAAACGATTGTTCACGAAAAAGCGTTAACGTAACGTATCGACTTTTTATGACTTTTATCAATCTGGCTATTCATTTTTCGCTACGCAAGCTAATGAAGTGTCTTCCGTTAAGCAGAATTTTCCGAACATGCTTATATGATTGGTTCCTTCATGCGTTGATTGGTTCTCCCGCAAACGTAGATTTTGCACAACTATGTAGGAGAAAAAAGGCAGAAAAACTACCATTATAAACTTCACTCTCTCCTAAACAAAACGTTTCAGCGTCCTCCCTCTATTGGAAAAAAATTATTTTTTGCCGAGTTCTACCAAACCTCGAAATAAGAATATATATATATATATATATATATCGTGTACATCAGCAAATTCCACTGCATGTGTAGTCGATACAGTTATCATAGTTAGAGGAATACTATTGATTATGTCAATAGAGGTCGCTGATACAAGAGAGTGATTATCTAGGCTGATTTTACAGCATCAACGGTATAACCGCTTGCTCAAAAAATAAGAATAATTGAAGTGTTGTCATGGTTAACTTTACATCTCCAAGCCATCAGAAATGTAATTTGATTTAAAGAAAGGTGGTTTTAATATGCCTATTCAAGTGAGGTCACCAAATAGAGCTGTAGTAAACGGGTTGAGATACTGTGTACGAGTGCGTTTAGAATATTAGTTGCCCAAGGCAACAACAACGCAGTTCTTAAAGGAATATAACTATTCAGGTCACACCGAGTAAGATATACTCCGTTTTATGTTCAAATTCCACAAAAAAAAGCTTTAGTATATTGCCTTGTTTTTTAAACCTATTTATTCTTTTAAAATAATAATGCGTTTATAGTAACAAGAAAAATACAATTTCATTGTTGTAATTTATTAAGCCGGTCTCGTACAGTAGCGCATAACAACAACATTAACGTTCTTACACAAGTGAGGGTGTGTCGACCATACAGGCCCAAGGCACATTTCCCGACGTCATTGAGAGGTGTAAGTGGGGTAAACCCCATACGACAAGTCATCGTGTTGGCGTACACCCGTAACGTACTCTGAACCTGCGCAATTGTCCGTTGGAGGAAGGAGGAACCTCAGCTGGGACGCTGAGCCCGCTCTGCGCCTGCCTTAAATAAATAGGGGCTATATGCTACCCTGTCTATGCTGGTTGGATCTGCTGAACAGGCAACACCGGCAAACTCCGACGGCGACCTAGGTCGTTAAGCCGCTCAGCTGTTCCGCTTACGCCCTTCCCATCCACGACATCTGCCCCTGGCTCTGGCGAGAAAGAGAGCTCGAGGCCCGGCAGCACCGTCGAGGTATGGTCACGCGTGATGTCCACGTCGAGAGAGTTGAACAGCTGGAGGTTGAAAAAGTTCTGAATGGTCGTCGGAAGCACTGCCAGTCCAGGCAACTCCTTGTCAAGCCCAGGTGAATTGCATGGTCAGTGGCCCAGCCAGGAAGTAGTTGGGGACAAGCGAGAGAGAGGGAGAGAGAGAAAGGGCAGCAACCATGGCTGACTATGACTGGGCACGGCAGGCAGTTTTATGTTTGAGCCGCCACAGTCGCTACCGTGCGTCAAAAGGTTGTCCGGATTATCGGAAACCGTTCAAATAAAATCAAAGCGTTCAAACAGTAGGGAAGCAAATCTAAAGAAGACTTACACTAAAACGTGTGCGAATTTGTTCCTCAAAAGAGTGTACATGCCTCAACACATCGTCAGGTTATTTGGGTTAACTTCCTCGCTTAGCAAAAATCTCTCTCTCTTTCTCTCTCGTCTCTCTCTCTCTCTCTCTATATATATATATATATATATATATATATATATATTTATATATATCTATATTTTTTTTAACGTCGGGTAGCAGCTCTGAACCACAGCCGAGTGCAAAAAAGTAATTCGAACGGCACCAGCAATTAGAACCCGCAGTAAAACAAATTACAACATTCGGTACATAGCTCATATGATTGAAATTAGGTTTGTTTTCACCTTCGATATACTCTTGCCGATACTACATAACCTACCTTGGACTCTAGCCGAGTTCCTGCCTGCTAAGCATACGATAGCTATAGCAGTGCACTGTCTAGTTTGAAGCGAAGCAGCCACTCAAACGACACCAACGGGTAGCAGATGTATAGTGGGGACGAACACACTGAATAGGCCCAGCTTGACAGGCAGATACTCGGGCTGAGCCTGTGAAAGGTGCGTGCGCTTTTCTGCCCGCCCTAGCCCGCACATAGAGGCTGGGATGAGGATAAAAGATGCGGCTGTTGTCGGGCCATCAATCATCATCTTCATCCTGTCGCAGATATGACCGTCTAACCTTCGTATCTGCTGTCTGCTCAGAAGTAGCCACGGCTGTCACAGCGGCCGCCTCTTCCTCTAGCCCTCTCGACCGTTTTTTTCTCATTTTCTCTCCCTCTCTCTCTCTGTCTCTCTCTGTGTAGCCATTTCACTGTCCCAGTGACGCTCGGTTGTTTTATTCTCGCTGCCCTCATGGCCGAATGGCGTGCAAAGGCGTGGAAAGGCAGCGGCGCCACTTTACCACGATGGCGACGGCAGCGGCAGCAGCAGCTGGTGCGGCTATGATTGTCGCCGCCCTGACCCCTGATTCCAGATTGCCCTTATCATTGCGTGTACGTCTGCATTTCGGCGGTCCAAACATGTCGACCCAGCTCTAGTCCAACCGACTCATACAATCGCGTAGGGTAGCAACCATTCATCAACTGACTTCATCCCTTTGTCATGATAAGCGTGCTCCGTATGGATTGCTCGGTGGGTCGAGTGGCTTCGCAAAAGAGAATGACGTAGACGCCGCTGATGCTGTTGACGGGTACAATTCGTGGCAGTCTACCTGGAATGAAGTACAGCCTATTAGCCGCACCAGCCTTATCGTTTGCTGGGTGTGACAGACAGTGATTTGGGTACCGCAGCAAAAGTAGCAATCACTAACAGAAGGCAGCAACAATCTAAGCATAACATAAAGTCACCTTTTGCTACATGCACGGGTGTGTGTGTGTGTGTGTGATACAATGGTCGAGTCATTCAATACAATGAGAGTCGTGCCGAGACATTAGAATGGCTGCAATCAGACTGTGCGTGCGTCCACTTTTTCATACACAAACCAAACGGTCTGCTTCTGTTATTGAACGCGGCTTCCGGTATAATGTACCGGTAATTTTGTAAGTTCTTGAAGTAAATATCGAAGCAGTTTGTGAGCAGTGAGCACTCAGAATAATATGGTGTCGCGGTTCGGTTTTGCTGTTCAAATAGCTAATCGGACCTTGAACGAATGTCGGTGGTCTCTTAGCCTGAGGCGCCCGAGGAACATGCTCCCTACCTCCCACCAATGCATTAGATTTATGCATTTAGTAACTAGTTGTGACCTCCAAACTAGAGAGCAGAAAGTGAGTTTGGAACAGACAAGCTTGAGAACAGACGAATTTAAACTTCATGCATGGTTAGAACAAAACAAAGTGAAATGGTATGAACTATGCGCAGTGAAGCGACTACGTACGAGAATAGAATAGGAGCTTCTCGCTATTCACGGAATAACGGGTGAAGAGAGACTAATCGCAGGCAGAACCTGCGCAGGCGCCCTGTTTTAAATGTCTCTGGCTACGTGCCAGGCGTACATCGTATGTGCTCCGTTCTTAAAACGCATCCAGACACATTCATTACTTGGCTTCTGCCACTGTTCGACCGCGCTTAAAAAATTGTCAATAAGGTGCACACCCGCAGGTTGAGCCAAAACCCGCTTGTCGTTATTTTTGAACGTGTCTATTAGGGGACGGTAAAACTATATATGTAGTTAACTTCTAAATGGCATCTTCTGCGGTGTCTTTTATGGAATCGCCTTTGCACACCTTTAATCATATGTACGTATTTGTGGTACCAATGTGGGTGCTGTATGGGAAAACAGTATAAAGGTTTGGACAACACAATCGCTCTGTGCAAGCAAAGATACACCGTAGGCTCGTCAACAATGAAACAGCAAAACAATATATCCACAGGTATAGGTGCTGCTTTGACTGGTGTAACTTTTATGTACGAGGCGAAAGTGAGGTCCGCCGAGATTGAGACCTCAAGATTCCGCCTCATATTGGCAGTGTTGACCCATGAGTAAGTAGTTTGGCTGGGATGAGTCATGTTTTAAAATGAAACACTTAGAAACACGAAGAACTGCATACCGTTATCACAGCAGACTGCAGTGGTGTGTGCAATCATGATGAATCGAGCGTACTATATTTTTAAGACCGTCTTCTTATGAAAAATATACAACACGTTGATGGTTTCTAGAACGAAAATTGTGTATAAACGCGGAGGGACACAGCTCCCCTGCGGAACGTCAGACAGAGCCGGGCGCGGGCCTCTTTGGGCGTCTCCGACAGATCACTTGCTCAAAACTCTGCGAATCATTCGCAGGCCTGCTTGTTGGTTACACTTTATGATCGGCCCTGTGGAAAGCACCTTTATAAGCAATATAATCAATAAAGGAATGTCCGTTGGCGTTAGTGTGTAATGTCCAGTCGTGCCTTATCTCTAGTAGTTGCGTACGCGTAGACCAACGAGACACAGACTATGTTATGTCGCATCGAATGACTTGTTTACGGGTTGATAACTGGTTGTGTGTTTGACTAAAGCCCTTTCAAAAACAGTGCAGGCCACAGAGCATTGCGACATGGGCGATAATTTTCGACACTTTTTCAGACCCTGCTTACATATCGGGGTGACAATGCTTTGCTTAAAAAGAATGAGGATTTTAGAGTCGCTGTATGAGAGATCGACGATCAGCTTTAGAAGATCCCCTAGAAAGCATTTTTTGTTTAAATATCGGCAAAAGGCCATCAGTTGTGTGTCTGTATTTGAGCTTTATACGTAACAACTACGAGTAAATGTGAGTCGCGGAGGACTGTCAAAATATGCATAGCCATCGTGCATAATGCGCTGGTTATTGAAGCGGAGAAATAGAGACGAGAAATGTGGTGTAAAGAGCTCAGCCTTATCTTCGATGCAGAGTCTGATTTCAGGGTCGGAAGGGCTTCATTGCTGGTAATTTGCATATTGGTGTATTGAAACACAGCTCGGCTATTTTGGATGTCAATGTGCAACTCTGTCAGGAAGCTATGTTGGTTTGTTGTCTTTGTGAGCTTCCGGTGAAGCGAAGAAGACGATTCAGAGTCTAACAAAGAAGCGATGAGTTTGTTGAAACGCAATACATAATGGCCTGTGGTGTCAATCTTTTTATTGACGACAGTGGAAATGGCACGTTTGATTAGGAACGGGTAAACTTGTACTCTCGCCATCGTTGTAGCAAGCGAAAAATAATTTGTTTCAGGTAATCAGGTTCAAACCCCTGGCTAGTGCCTCCGCATTTATTTTCTGGAAGTTTACCCTGCTGAGCAATTGGTTCACTTGCTGAGCAAGTAATAACGCCACAGCATTCACGAATCCACTTGATGCGCCTGGAAGTGTCACAGCCGTTTGATACATAGAAAAAATGCAAACAAACCCCACAGAGTAAAATTTTACACCACAAGATAGAATGCCTATATAAGGCACCTCTTTCGTTGCTGAGCGTACGTTTAGATATGAACGAAGAGTCGGAAGCATCAGTATGTATTTTAGTACGATCGAAGTTTCCATACAGATAGTGATATGTTCGAGGTTGTCATGCCGGGAGCATGGCTAGAGACAAATCTCCGCTTTCTGTTACTCCTGGCAACAGCAGGAATGAGATTGCCAGCCGACGAGGTTGTGCCGATGTGTGCCGAAACAGTGCGATGATTACTAACTGTGCGCTTGACCGAACGCGAGCGCTCTCTGCCCACGGTGTTTGTCAACATGGTAGCTGCATGAGCTGCTGCTGCTGCTGAGAGGGGGGATACGGCTGTCGGCGCAGAGGGCGCCGTGACGATCCGCTGTTGGAACCGATTTCTGCCAGTCACCCAGTCGCGAAAGCGCGCAGTTTCGAAAACGACGCAGAAGGATTGGCTGGCTGACCTAGTCGGCTGAAGTAATCGGAGTGCGACTGACGCGGAACGGGTGCCGGTGCGTTCGGCTTTGCACTCTTCGAACTCAAAACTGATCGAAGAAACATCCTCGAGACGCTAAATGAGCACGATGTTGGTGAGATCAGCAATGCGTGTGATCACTGAATACATTGGCACTGTCGGGTGGCTTTTGCCTGCAGGTGCCTGTACACATCAATTTGTGCGTGCTCGCAACGTCATCGCTACAGCATTGGCGGCGACCGATTGTATTACCACAGCCGAGCGAGCAGCATACACTCTCGCCGCCTGACGTGGTGCCGCTGCAGAGAGCACAATTGACGACAATTATTTTGGTGGCTCGGAGAGTGTCACAAATGACGAACTGTCAGCCAAACAGCAAACGGGATCGAACCCGAGGCGGAAAATACACCAAAACAACGCAGAAAACAGTTGAAATGAGCACAGACGCTTCACAGTTGAAATCAGCGCAGACACTTTCAGCGTTATTGTGGCGCAATCCACAACTGGGAAAGCACAACACGAATAAAAATTAAGAAGAAAAGTCGATTAAAAGGTCGGTCCGAGTGGAACGGTTTGAAAAACACGACGGTTTGCCACGACAGCAGATGAAGCAGATGAACAAACAAATGATAACAGTTACAACAAGATAAAGAAAGAAATTTCTATAATAAGTTTCAAATTACATTTGTGAGGTTCGAACATACTTTCATCGGGTTTAGCAATAAAGTCGCTTTTTTCCAACCTATGTTGCCACGTACGACGCGAAAGGGCCTCTTTAAAATATAGTTATATTAAATAGTCTTCTTCTCGCATCGCCTCTATTATACTTACCACGCCCCGAATAAACATTGCTGTTCCACTGCTGATAGGTCATAATGTTTCCATAGCTAATAGCACAATAGAAAAGTAGTTCACTTCGAGCTCTACGTATTTACTTTTTTTATATCTCCTCATGCTCCGCAACCCACCCTGTGTTTACAGAGCCATGACCTAGTTAGAAAGGGCCACAGTACCGGGCACAATCATAATTGTCAGTGTTTAGTTCACTATACATTGGTAGATTAGATACACACAACGACTTAGAACAGTGCATAATTCACTCGTGATATATATACAGGGTGTTCCTATTTGTGTGGCCAAAACGCTAGGGTATGGTCAAACTCGGTGAGAAAATCATTTTTGCCAATGGGTGGAAGCCGGGAAAACGTTTGTTTAGGAGTGAGGATGAAATTTATAAAAGCAGTTATTCAGCCTTTTTTCTTCTACATAGTTGTGCAAAATCTAAGTTTGCGGGAGAACCAGTCAACGCACAAAGGAACCGATCATACCGGCGTGTTTGGCTGAAAATTCTGCACAATAAAGTATACATTACTAGCTTGCATAGCAAAAAGCGAATAGCCAGATTAGGGAAAGTCATAAAAAGTCAAAATGTTACGTTAACGCTTTTTGTGCAACATCGTAATTTTTTCCATTACGACCGAAAATGTACGTTCAAAAGACTACTCTCAGGCAATAGCAAATTTAATGCCTACTGCATTTGTACCAAAGTGATGGTGCTGCGTTACGTAGTTGCCAAGTAACTAAGCTTTTTCGATAGCCATATCGAAAGCGAAGGCATGCATATTTCCATAGGGCGTATGAGAAAGTTAGGTTACATATTTTGAGGTTTGGTAGAACTCAACAAGAGAATAAATTTTCCTAGTGGAAGGAGGGGGCGGAAACGTCTTGGCAAATTTTTACGGTTCTGAACGTGAAAACTTGCACGTAAAACATAACAACTATGACTGTCGAAAAAGCTTAGTGACTTGACCACTACGTAACGCAGCACCATCACCTTGATACGAAAATGATGAGCATTAAATCTGCTATTGCCTGAGAGTAGTCTTTTGGACGTGCATTTTGGTCGTAATGGAAAAAATTACGATGTTGCACAAAAAAGCGTTAACGTAACATTTCGACTTTTTATGACTTTCCTTAATCTGGCTATTCGCTTTTGCTACGCAAGCTAGTATGTATACTTTATTGTGCAGAATTTTCCGCCAACACGCCGGTATGATCGGTTCCTTTGTGCGTTGACTGGTTATCGCGCAAACGTAGATTTTGCACAACTATGTAGGAGAAAAAAGACAGAATAACTGCTTTTATAAATTTCATCCTCACTCCTAAACAAACGTTTTCCCGGCTTCCACCCATTGGCAAAAATGATTTTCTCACCGAGTTTGACCATACCCTAGCGTTTTGGCCACACAAATAGGAACACCCTGTATATATATATATATATATATATATATATATATATATATATATATATATATATATATATATATAATATATATATATATATATATATATTGTCAGATATTCTTTAAATAGTGCAAATATTATAAGGCTGTTCGGCCTACAACTGCGGTAGCGGTAGCTACAAACTCGTACTCTCTCAGAAGCTTCTCTCACTGACGTCATGCTCTGTGAGGAGAGGGAGGCAGAGATTCAAACATGCTGCTCCTGCTGGCGCCCGTCTGCTACGAATGTATTATAGATCAAATAAACGGACTTACTAGTCGTTGTACATAACCGCCTGTTCACTCCCGTAAATAGCAAATAGAAATCCACTAATTCGCTTAAACAAAGGCTCTTCCGAACTCTACATATATATAAAGGACTGAATGATAAAGGAGATCCTGTTTCCCTCCCTTAGCAACACCATATTCACTCGATTCTCTCTTCTTGCGTTTAATTAATACTGTATTTTCACTTTAAGTATTCTCTATTTTTGATTTGAGCCAGCTACTGCTGGCCCTAGCTGCACCCCGCAGCCTTCTCAACCTTTCTAGTTGAACAACCCAGCGGGGAGGCTTCTGCTTATTACAGCTTATTCATTGTCCATTCCGATCAACTGAACGGTCTGTGTCTCCGAAGTCGAGAGGGAGTCGCCGCTGCTGCTGGGTGGTCGTCGTCCTTACGGTGCACACCGTTACGGCGTTGCGCGTGACGTGGCCAAGCCAACCACCCTCCATGCGCACGATAGAGAGCAGCACTAACGTACGAGGCTGATGGCGGTACGCGTTTTCGATGGGACAAATATTCTCTAATATACCTATTAAACTTGCGTCAAATCCTTCTTCTGTCATATACTTGTACAAGGTATCTCTATTAACCATACCATGATCTTTTCTTAGATCCAAATGCCCCCAATACAACTATATGTCTCCTTATCCTAATATTTCACTATTTGATTTAATAAAAAAAACCTATAACCCTAGCTAAATCCACATTGCCATTCCCCATTTTACCATTCGCTGCTAACCTATCTTGTGTGTAATCGAAAACAAAATGGGGCACAGATGCCTCAATAAAAGAGATGGTGCATTACCATACAACCCCCATTAAGTTTGATGTGTTCTTTTGAAGAAGTGTCCGGCTCTTCAAAATTGCATCAAAATACGGTACATAAGTGGTGTAATAGATATCGGTCGTCTATATCTCAAATCATCGTTATCGATGCTATTCTTTAGCAGCAAAGGTACCCTTCCATTACGCCAACTTCTCGTTATATATTTTCGACACTAAATGTGTGATAATGGAATTTGTGTACTTCTCGTTATGCTACTTCCGGCAAATATGATATAAAACACGTTCGATAATAGTGTATGTAGTGTCTCCCCAAGCCTTTACTATCTCCGTTGTTATTCAGTCCAACCCGCACGCCGCGCTCCCAGTTCATTATTTTAATAACTTGCTCTATTTCTTCTATTCTTGTGGTTATATCTGTATTCGTTCTCGACCTACATTCATTCACCACTCTTACTAATAAGAAATCTTCTACCGCTGCATTTATTTTCCTTTAGTTTTTAACACTTTTTCAAGCTTAAGATTAGCCATGCTTTTTCTTTATGTGCCTTATTCTCCTCTTCTATTATGACTTCATATTTTCCTAAATATGCGTATATTTTCCACCACTACTTAATCTAATCTAGTAATTCAGCATTTTTTCTTCCATATCCTCCTCCCCGTCTAACTGATGAATTGGACGTTTATATCTCAAGGCACATTGCTTCCGTCCATTCACTACTTGCGACCGTCCTCTGTTAATCCACTGTACAATGTTCTACCTTCCTCTAAGCTCGGCGCTCTGTATACCCATGTAATTCTTGTTGCCCCCGCTAAGCCCTTCAATCACCACAACTCTTTTATTTTCAATTCAGCCACCTCCCTACATATTATGCTCTCGTTAAGAAATATACCCCTCCTCCAAACCTATTTTTTCTTGTCCTGTCTTTCTATTTGTCCCATACCAATTGTATCTACGAAACCCCGGTGGAACTTCTGCTTCACATAGATGTAACTCTGTTACTACAATTATATCTACTTCTCCTCCTTTCTATCAGCCTGTACAGTTTCTCCCACCTTCTCACTTACCCCGTCTCCTACCACCTCTAATATTAGCAATACTATCCGTCGGAAAGGTGCTTGCTTCTTTTAACCTTCTTTCCCTCTTTAGTCTCGCTTCTGGTATCTGGTTAAGATCTTTCGAGATTGGAAGGTTGCCTATGGCCAACGTCCCGGATTACATCCAACGCCCCCTCCGGTTCCAACATTCCCCATAGTCTCGTTTCCATCTGCGTTTGCATTCCGTGGTTGCTGTGCTTTCTATTTAAATATCTGTTCTCTTCCTGTGTCGTTGCCCCTCCCCCCCCCAGTTGTCTCCCTGAATCATGTTGAACGCGGTGCCTCTGTTTCCCATCCAATCATTTGTTGTGTTCTTCCCCCGTAGTTTCCTCTCCTGCTTACATATCCATTCCCCGACCCCTAATGGTTACCTTCCTAAGCCCCGTTACATGTATATATGGCATCTGTCCCTGATCTTTAAATCGCGTGGAATATTCGTCTTGGCCTTTCCTGTATATTTGTGGCTCTTTCCTCTACTTTCCAAGCCATTCGCCAGCTCTTCGGCCAATTGGTCGTGCCACCATTTGGTGGAGCTCCACCTAACCGTAGTGAACGACCTGTCCGGAACCATGGCTCCAGCGGTATCCAGTATATATTCTAGAGGTAGGTATTTAAAGTTAGCTGCCTGCGCCAACGAAGCTATTTTTATGTTAACAACCCTGCAAGCCCCCTATAGTCTTGTCCTGCCTTTGATCAACTGTTTTTTGTTAGGGCAATGACATACTGTCAACTTTATGCTACGTTTAGTGCAAAAA
>QVRM01005848.1:0-39134 GCA_003439945.1 Dermanyssus gallinae | reverse complement strand
CTCTCGCTGAGAACAGTAAAAGTGTCAATAATATATAAATAATGAAGGACCTGCTACAGTCCAATCAGATTATTCTGGACGATGGTATGGCGGTGCACCTAAGCATAGAACAAACGACAGGCTGTGCTCAGGGCGATAATCTCAGCTCTTTGTTTTTTTCTCTCCTGGTAGCCGAATTAGCAACACGTATACAGAGCGCACATTCAGCTGTCAAGATAATCATTTATGCCGACGAGCTAGTACTCTACAGTAGCAGCAGATACCATCTGCAACAGGCGTTGGCTGCTTTGTCAGCGAACCTAGTAGACCTTGAACTAAATATGCAGAAGTCAGAGGTCATAAAATTCACGCGGCACGCGGGCAGGCTGGCCGTAACCGATACGCTTACGGTTAAACGGACAGGACCTGAACTATGTAAACAAGTTTACATATCTCGATATCACAGTGACCCCCAGCCAAGGCCTTCGCTGCACACATAGAGGAGAAGTTCCCAAAAAGCCTTGATCGCAACGACAGCCCTTATAAAATCCCAGAAGCTCTCGATTAAGGCAGCGCTAACCCTATTCGATATGAAACTAGCGCCAATTGCATCATACGGCATCGAACTTGTATGGGCAAAGCTAAGCTCGGTTCAACTAGATGCACTCGATCGGGTGAAACCAGATTTTTTGGTACGGGTACTAGGTTTACATACATCAGCATACAACCGCTTACAGTATTTGCAATGCGATACTCCACTATTCGTGGAACAGGTCAAAAACAGTTTAAGCCTCCAGGCACCCTCGCATACAGCGAGTTCATACGGCGATATGAAGAGAAGATGGCAAAGATCGATCCACATTTGTATACGACAGATGCAGTGGTTAGGTCAAAATGGAAACGCACGGGCAGGACCAATAGGCACTAACCTGTTTTGCTGTGCACGGTGTTCACCACTGTCTATACCAGAAAGACGCGTATCATACACCCTGTGACGCATGCGTTTGTAAATATTGTTATAGTATATGTGTAAGATATCATGGCGGTGAGCGCAATGCAGTAGTCTCCCCAACAAATCTGGCACTGAGCGTTTTTTAATTGTATTACCATTACGAACTGTAATAATAATGGCCATACTATTGTACAATTTACCCAACCTGGTGTGAAATTAAGTCATGTGTATTCTCTAAATACTCAATATAAGTGAAATAAATATGATGATATATACACCGACTCTTGAAGGTCAGGTTGAGGTAATCCGCACTCATATATATATACGAGGGCATCCCGGCAAGTTGTAGTAAAAGTAGTTAAATTTTGCCGCCAAACCGAAACCACGAATCTACTCCGGTTTGCTATATTTAAAAGCGCCATTCATAAGCTACACACAGACCACATTTTGCGCCAATCAGTGGCAGCGTTTATTGTTTGGGTAATGTTTTGAGTTGAGAATCAAATATTTTAAAATGGTAGAAATGAGGTTGAGAATCAAATATTTTAAAATGGTAGAAATGGTGAAACGTTAAGACGTTTGTTATATTGGTCTCAACAATTGCCGAATTTCTATCAGAGAAATAGCTGACGACACGAAAAAATCTTATGGATAAGTTTGACCCATATTTTATTCTGCTTAGCGCTAGAAGATTGGTAGCGAAGTTCGTTCCAATTCGAATTTCCAGAAATTGGAAGCTTGCCGGAAAATGTCCAAATTTAAATTTCAGGCGGTAGAAGTTCGATGATTAGATTTTACGTCCAGTATCTCATAACCTTACCATTATTCACAGCCACCGCACTCCAATTCCGCGCCATGCGATTACCTCAACATGACCGTCAAGAATCGGTGGATTGCCCGGGGCGGTCCGATCCCTGGGCCACCGTGATCGTCCGAGTGAACAAGTCTCGATCTTTGTAGTCACCTAAAGGCTCTCATCTGCGAGTTCCTGTCAACGTGAAAAGCTGGTTACTAGGATAACTTATGCTGCTGAGGCCGTTTGTGCAATGCCTGGCATATTTCAAGACGCCCAATGAAATCTCTGCAGGCGCCACCAAATGTATGTAGTGGTTGGCGGATGCACCTTCGAGTAGGCCTTGGCCTGTACGTACTATAAAATAATAAATACTTGTGTGCGCTTCTAGAGCTATGATAAGTGATCTATCTGAAGGAGTGGGTTATTTGTAGGCATGCATTCAATCTCAACATGCCCTTCGGTCATCTAATGCGCATTAACTTGAAAGTCTTTGTTTTGAGCGCTCTGAATAAACGTATTTGGTGGAAAGTATTTGGTGAGAAAGCTAATAATAGAGCCTAAATTTTCACAAATTTTCTTTTAAAACGAGCGTGTCAGCTCTTCTAGCCGTCGTATGTCCTTCAGTAGAAGCAACATTCCTACAAAAGTGTACTTGGTGTCTGCATATGAGGACTGGTTTTCTCACAATCGCACATCTTGTGCTCGTATTACGGGCAACAACACTAGTGACACAAATTTTAGTAATCATGCTCTCGCTCAAAAACAAGATTCGTTAGAGACCATGATCTACAGAAAAAAACATTTGCTTTAACAAGCTCTACAATTTCCTATATCGCCCTCGAAGTCGTTTTGGGTCGCCCTGCATATAGATAAATATATATATAGATAAATATATATTTATATATATATATATATATATATATATATATATATATATATATTTATTTATATGCGCATAAAAATCATTAATGGTGCTACATGAATATAACAATTTGTATTGACACATCGAAGTGTCTCCCACCCATGCTGGACGTTAGTTGCCTAATCAATAACTAGGTACTTATCTGTTGTACCGACTAGCATCTAACGTGTGCTTTTTTCTGTAGAATTACGCAACAGCATTCGTCGGAAGCACAAGTATAGCAATTGGGCACTAAAAGAGTAGAGATCGCGTGTACAAACTAACAACTGGACACAAGTTTGAGTCAGGAGAGTAGCTTTAGCTTGTTATGGCCGGCCTGTACGTCTGAGTATAGCCTTCATCGTTCCAAATAGCAACTGTTTACAGAACGAAAAACAATGGGCTATAATAATAATAATATACGTACTCCATTTATTCCATCATTCGGGTAAAGTGCACTATATATATATATATATATATATATATATATATATTGTACAACCATTTATATATACTACAGCTAACGCTCACAAATGAGGGCGCGCCGGGGAACTACGGTAAACGCACTCAGATGTTGTCCGGCTATCATCTATTGGCCTAGTCTATTTTCGTTCGGTACAATCTGTGGCCATCGGTCGCAGACTTCGTCGTCCGGAGGAATCCTCGTCGGAAGGCTCTGTCGAATAGCCTGTAATAAAAAAAAAGCAAGCCAGGACTACGACGGTGCCAGATGCTTTGTTGTCAGAGCCGTCGCAGTTGAGTTACGCACACAGGACCTCGGGTGGACTTCGGTTGTTTTCCCCCGGGCAGCTGCCCTCAACGAGGAGCAGCTGGGCGCTGTTAGCTCTCCGGACTGTCGGCAGGAACCATCGATGACGACACGCGGTCGGTAGGACAGGCTAGCAGGCACACTTTTTAGCTTCGGAAACATCTACAGCTGTTGCGTCGAACTCGACTTGATACAAATTGCTTGTTCCATCTTTTCCCCGGGCCTTTGTTATCCTGCTCTCTCTCTCTCTCTCTCTCTCTCTCTCTGTATATATACTCAGGATTACAGGAGACCAGAAGGAAAGCCAGCTCCTCAGGCATAAAAATGCGAGGAGGGAGAAACATATACATATATATATATATATATGCTCGTATCTTATATGCCACTGGTCATTTACGACCTCTGGTAGCTTGAGTAAAGGGGAGTCGCAGAAGAATCAGTGGAGGGGTATTGACGCGCGATATCATCTCGCTTGTCTTTTGGAGAATGAGAAAGATAGAGAGAGAGAGATACAGAAAGAAAGAGATCGCTAGATACTCATGCAACGTGCCCTTTAAAAATAGTCACGCACACAAAGCCAAAAATCGCCTGACTGGGCATTCACATAGAAGTGGCCGTCCACGCCTTTTGGATAGCGACTCGGGCAAGGATAGAGCGTACAGCATCAAGCCATACTCCTTGCGGCACTGTCACACTCGCTTGAACAACTGTTGGCCGTTGTATCGCTTATACACTTTAATGACAGTATTAACGGCCGTATAATTGAGTAGAACTGAACGGGCGACATAAAATATATATGCCATCTTACGAATCAATGTGAAAGCGGTCCCGTCGGACGTTAAATGTTGGCTGAGGGTCAGCCCGAAGAAGCTTAGAATACAAACTCTCAGCTGAGACCTGCCAGCATCTACCTCTATGCGAGTTCTCTCGGCACGACAGTGGCCACAGTGCGTCAAGTCTCATCAAAGGGTTGGTGGGAGTGGGGGTTCTCAGGCACCCAGTATCGCATATTTTTGCGGCGCGAACATCAAGAAGTTGCAAATTTAAATGGTATGCAGTGATTAGCGGCATGACGGGTGGTAATCACGGAATACGGTTACATGCAACTCATTAAAAACGGAGAAGATGTACATTTTTAACACAATCGGACATCACTGCAGTGCAGACATAATCGAATCCACTTCGTTCTAGTGTTAGCCCTACTTTTATCCAGGCCATACCATGCTTGCACTGATCTCATGTGGGCTTTTTATCATCATTTCATAGCAGCAGGACAATACTTAACCAGATCTCCAATTCAAGGGAGATGTAAGAATCGATCTTGCGCAAAGCAACGTTCTGATCTTTTGGATAAAGCGGTGAGTTATCGGCCAGAGCCCGCTTTTACAGCAAAATAATCAGGAGAAATCGGAGAATGCGAGAAGAGGAGGAAGCTATCCTTAAATAAGCTGACATTGTCTCAATTTTAATTAGCAATGCTAAAGGTGCGCCTGGCATTTGCCTGGATGTTTTCTGCACGCCACGTCTGCACTAATGCTAACGCAGTAAACGCCAGGGACAGAAAGCAAAAGAGCTTACTCAATATGGCACTGTACGATAAAATACAATTCACATTTTGCACGTATTAAACAAACGCATCACGTCTGGAAGTGTTCACAACGCATTGCAGCTACCGGCGACACACTATGTCAATAATTATGAACAATACATTCGTTTTTTATCCTTTTTATATTAAATACTTTACAGGAATAAAAAAAACGTATTTTACCTCGATTTTGACGTTGAATTAAGCAACTTACATTTTTTATGACTAATATTTTTATAGAAGCGCACTACGATAGCAGATTGTATGTGAAGACATGAGCATTTCAAAGCAACGACGGCTCTCGTGGCAGCCTTGCTTGGCGTTAAATCATTCGTTTATGAGATGCTCATTCAATTAGAAGAACACTTTCAAAATAGTTATCTCGGAACAAGCGCTAAACATCTCTACATTGAGTTGTCGTAAATACAGCAAATTTGTTTGCGTCCATGTGCATATATATTGCTGTACCCAGTAGCTCTCGGGCGGTATTTATAATTACATATTGTTCACTTTCCAATAAATTTGCATTCCAAGATGGCACATAATTTCAATACAGTCGTCCTTGTAAACAATTTTAACACTTTAGCGACTGGCCCACCGGGCAAAAAAGTGCAAAGACCGCCGATGCGTCTGGTAGCTCGTTGTGTGGTATTTATTGCGCAACTGCGAGCAGAACCGGCAATGACATTGATCGCCAACTTAATGAAATTCTTGAGTCGAGCATACCAAATAATGATAGCCATGTGCAATCTACCTTTTGTACACGTGCGGTCACTAGTGCATGCCATTTCATCCTTCCAAAGCACCTTGGCGATGTACACATCTAACTGCGCTACCTCTGCCGAGGCCTCGGTCACTTTTTCCTGTCACTCCAACAAAACTGGCTGAAGTGGTCCTGTAATAGGTGACCTAAGCGTGACTCGGATTGTTTCCACTGCCAGGCCGCAACCCCCCGCTAGCATGTACACGAAGGGGTTTACTGTCGTCCGCGGCAAACAAAGAACACGCTTCATGTATATTATGAAGCATTTTTCTAGTTGCGCAAAATTTGCCGCTGAAAGACTGACCCCATACTCTGCCAAGGCTGTAGTTCAACATTGACACAATCTTAAACTCAAAATGACGCACTGCCGCATTCACCTCTGTGTGAATGGACGCAATAGACGCTCGACGCCTGTCGCCGACGTGCTGGGTAAAGGTCGTTCCCGTAAAGCTTAGTCCTAGACAGGACGACCGCAGGCCCGTCAGCTATTGAAGCAGTGTCATCAATAATGTAAAAGCGGTCTATCAAAGATTTGGAATTCCTGTCATCGAGATAATTTGAAGTTTTTATTGTAGGTGTATCTAAATCCCCTGTGATCAAATAACATAAAATAATATCACTTTTATTATTACATAATATAGTGCACGCTACAATTTGTCATGGGCATATATCTGTTGTTTGTAGTATGCGTACTTCTGCAATTCGAACGCAACAAATTGCCAAATATGCGCGTACTATTCGAACTTGGATGCGCCCATTTGGCCATCCGCCAAGCAAACAACCCATTTACGAACTCACAACTGGCCACGGCTCTTGGAATGATTGATCGCCAGCTTCTTAGGCTATTGGAGCGTGCATCAAAAAGTATCCTAGCAATTCACATTTGGTTAGATGACGTAGCAGAATTTTTGCTTTGCGCGAGAAGTAAGTCGATACTAGAAACAACATCAGCTAACACGCACTGAGAGCACCTGAACCGCAGGCACCGTAGAAACATGCCTCGGACGCTTCTTACTAACTTTCTGTATTTGGTCAGATAGGGCTTTCAGCCAAAGAAGAAATATGTAAGTTTGGGAAGAAAGAGAGATTTATGAAGGCGAATGTACACGTAGGAAGTCGTTAGAATGAAGTAGCGGAATATGGTATTAACAAGGCGCAATGATGCATCCACAACCCTGATAATGTGTATGCTAACATTAAGATCAAGCACAGTATCTATGCTTAGGTGCATACGAGAGAGAGTCGGTACTCCATGTTTCAGTACTACGCGTTGGAGGTTGAGCGAATCATGTCATTTTTAGGATGTCATCGTACCTATTTTATTAAGTTACTCTGAATCTGTTCTATAAGCGGCTGTCGGCGGCATTGCACGATGGCATCCCTTTTATTTTTTTTTTTTAAAGGATGCCATTGTGCAATGCCGCCGACAGCCGCTTATAGAACAGGTTCAGAGTAACTTAATAAAATAGGATAACAAAGCTTCATGTCATCTGGAGATTTAAGATATTCGACGTCAGGTGGTAGGCACTTCTTTATGTTCAAAACAAAAATCATGTCCAGACGGGAAGACAAACATCCCTCTTGAGGCACACCAGATAAGGCAGGATATGGCCGACTTAGTGTATCACCAACATTTAGTTAAAAGTGAGGGTCATTCAAAAGTACCTTTGCCCATTCTACTGTACGGATGTATATAGAGAAGATAGCAGAACAGAACAAATAAGGACTGTAGTACAACAGAAATTGCATCAGTTCCTCCCATATCCTTTAGTTGCTGCATTCAGTCGGTCTGATAATGGCCAATGAGATTATACGAAAGTTCTGTAGGCGAGAATTATCAAAAACTATAGAAAGATGTGTTATATCTCTTAATAAAACTTATTTTCAATATGCTTTATTTGTATTTTTTCTGGCACATCTGTTGATTCTGACCCAAAGTTGCTACGCTCTTGTAGCTTCATCACCGTTCATCAACTGTACCTTTATCATATAGGGTGCAGATTTTCTCGAATTATACTGGCCCAAGAATTATATGCTTCGTGAGGTTTACGGTTGAATTATACGCTACATGGTATTCCAGTGTCTGAATGAATTATCTTTTTTGGAATAGGTCTAGCTAGTGATGTAACTGGGCACTAACTTGGAGCCTATAACAGTATAACGGCATGATTTGCAGGTGACTAACATCGGTATCTGTTGACATTTTTGCTTGCGACATAGTCTCGCCTCAAACAAGTAAAACATGCGCTTCTGTGCGTTTAAACCTGCTTGCGTTCGTCGCTCGACTTATTTTTCATACGCTAAATGCTCGAGTGTATTTGTTCAAAACACAAATACGCGATTGACATAAGGTTTAACTCTCACTTCGAACTCTTTACTTTTATCTATTTTCGTATGCCTTTAAGTAGCCTTGCGTACTTATTCTACATTGTTTGTGGCTTCCGTCCTGAGCGCCAATCTTGCCCATATTGGTATACTTGTTTTTAGCGCAGAAAGCAGGCAGATGTATTACTTTTACAGAACTATTTAAAGAGTCCATCCTTTCTTGTATCTGCTATTCTGATGGAAATCTAAATTTTCTCCCAAATGGACGATTAGAAAACACGCTTCTAAACCCTTTGATGTCTTTGTCCACAGTTACATTCATGGGTCTAAGGCGATATTTGATCATCTGGAAAGCACCACGAACGTCTCTCAACACATCTGACCATGCGTGATAACGCAGACCTTTGCTTCGAGTATTTCAAAATGTTCTCAACTTTTTAATGATTGGCCTTTGAAATTTGCACATTAGGTATTGTTTGAAGATCTTTTACCAATCTCCAAACGTTTAAGGATCGCCGGCGGACTTTGGAACGTTACGTTATTACCTACTCACTTTGTGGGGCAGTACGATCTCGTGATGTCGAGACTGTGACCCCCGGCGCCTCTTGGGTAAGCCATTATTTTTTGTAGACTTTTGTAGATAAATACACCTACGGACAAACGGCAGCGCGAGCAACCACTGCACCAGCTTTTTATCAATTAGAACCAGCACCGCCCACTGTTTGCAACCACTCCGTTCGCTGTACTGCGCCTGGTTCGCGTGTCGCTTTATTCCGACTGATACATACTGAGCCTAGTCTGTAATACAGTTCCATTTTGCGCACATATATGCGATGCCATAAAGTATTACCTGCGCTTGAGTGTATGTAAATAGACTACTTCCATTTGGTAGCATTTACTAGCCGCTTGGTATTCTGTTTGCCTTAGTCGCGGTACGACTGTCAAAGCTTACTGTATGTATGCATATATGTGTGTGTATAAACGGACAAGACAGCCGCCAAAGCTACGACATTGATAAACAAAATCACTGCTTTTGCGTTATAGCCTTCGAGTTGAGACCGCCTTGAGGGCATCTTGGTCTGAGAAGTTCTTAATACGGTTGGTTGACTTGCCGCGGCAAAACAGAGTTCTTCTACGGCGAAAAACGTCTGCTTTTGCAAGCAAACTGTCTGGTGTGTCTACGAGACGCTTGCAAGCAAACGTCTCTCTGTGCTCTTGTCTGCAAGAAAATGAAGGCGATTTTTCTCAAAGAATGACAAGTTTTACCATCGTTTGCCATTCACTGATGCTTCTACGAAAAAGACGTCCTTGGCAAGATTTCATAGAGCAACCGATTATTGTCTGTTGTCACCTTTTCTGCCATTTAGACCTGTGCTTGTTTCAAGCTACCGTTCTTAACAGAGTCTGAATTCTTCAAAAGCGCTTCATAAATGACGAGAAGAACACTTCTGAGAGTCTGAGAGCAACCTCCCATTATTGTTAGTGAGCGTCTCGAAAGCTGTGAAAGGATTGTAGTCCTTTCTAAAATCATTATCTAATGTGCCTGCGGAAGTTTGAACCTGGACTCAAGAACACGATTTCTACTAAGCTGAGTGCATTTTGTTCGTTCGTAGTTTATTTCAGCGTTTTCATCTGTTTATCTACACATTTATGAAATCGAGAATCACAGCAGTTGGAACTCAAAAGTACATACATGAGCAGCTACTCTTCATAATGGAGCTGTAATAAGTCCTATAGCACACTTAGTGTATCTAAGGGACTATCTAATTAAGATACACCGAATTCATTTATTGATTTCGTATTAAAAAAAGTCAGCTAAGTTGTGCATTCTTCGAGGCATGTCATTCGAGAACATTAGTGTAAAGATTTTTGCGTAAGGGCCGGACAGGCGAACAAATGACACTTATTGCATATGCTTGAGAGAACAATCGGCAAATACACTCTGTGTACTCCTCGTGAAACGTTGTATTCAAACAGAGCAGGATAAGAGCCATGAAGTATATAGTGATTACTATATGCAGGACCAGCCCTAAAACACGGAGCATTTCCAGGTCTCGAACTTGCCGCTCGGGTGGACCTATTAATTTGCTTTAAATGTTAATTCGGGTTAATGCCCTGCTATAATATTCCTCCGCTGGAAAAAAAGCCCCAATCAGTTCATTATGAGCAATCAAAGAGTGGCTTAAAACAGGTAAAGATAAAATGATGGCTATAGTAGCCTCTTAATAGCCCACACTCCGAAGAAATGAGCTTGAGTATCCGTAGACCCCCATCCTCCTATAGGTCTCAAAGAAAATGGTCTATACAGCCATACTAAGAAGAGCCACATATATGAAGTTCTCGCTGATCGGAACTAAATCACATAACTATGTACAACCAGCTCCGCAGCATGTTCACGAGTAACGCCACATAGCCATATAACGGAGTAATGCCAAAAGCCATTAAAACAATTTGAACGCCGTTATATAGCGCTATCTATATTGTTTAATTGCGTTTTAGCTACAATCTTTTAAGTATAATATAACATTATGGTCGCATGTTTCATAAGGCTGAAAACCCATACGGCACTCGAATATCCAAACAAACTAACATGGCGTAATAATATAAATTTATTATTTGAAATTGTGTCGTAGGTAAAATGATATTTGTCGAAATCTAGACCAATACGATGTAATCTTGACAGTATTCTAAAATTGTGCTAGTCTTTAATTCTAACCACAGTTGTATCTACGATACCATTTTAAATAATAAAGCGCACTTAATCTACAGTGTACAGTCATGTTGGCAGCGGGCTAAATCATTAAGTCATCTAATACACTTGTATACGTCTGGCTATAAAACGGCTACCCAAGCGCATATGAGTGAAATGGGCAATTTTGCCAGGTGCCACTAGCTACTCATACGATCTGCAGACGTGAGTGCGTATGGTCGCATATGGCTCGTCGTAGCAAACTGTGATTGGTTCTGTTCTGCGGATAGCGATGTACTTGACATCAAATGATCTGGTGGGGGGTGGGGAAGGTGGGCGATCAAAGGACGGCTTGTCAAGAGCAAGAGGTTGCCACCAGTGGCTAAGCTAGTAAAGGCTCTCACAGAGAATCCATAACCACAGCTCACAGTGCTGCCTTTTTGCCAAGCGCCAAAGGAACAGCCTCTACCAAAACTAGAGCAAGCACAGGCAGCTCCCAGCGCTTTTTTGTCAGCTCCCAGCGCTTCCTCGTCAGCTCCCAGCGCCTTCTCGGCAGCTCCCACCGCTTCTCTCAGCAGCTCCCATCGCTTTCTCGGCAGCTCGCACCGTTTCCTCAGCAGTTCCCACCGCTCTCGGCAGCTCCACCGTTCTCTCGGCAGCTCCCACCGCTTTCCTCGGCAGTACAGACTGGGCACAATCCACCCTCTAGGGTATCACGCCCCCTCTAACCCACGCTTACAAAAAAAGCCTTGCACGACACATAACTGTAAAACACCCAGTGAAACCCGACCGTCCATGTTAATTAGGTAAGACGACCGTCGCAGTTAAGTTGCATCAAAGTTGCCCTAAGCAATGTTTTGTTCTGCACGTGGGTTTTAACATGCATAGGTGTTTATGTGGACACTCGAGTGTCTCGCAGCACCTCAGTCAGAGCTGAAGCGTTCACACAGCCTGTTCAGTCAGTTGAAAGTCTTCTGGCTCACCTAGATGGTGTTCAATAGTAACCTCTAGAAAATATATACAATGCCACAGTCCAATCTATCTTGGCAAAGAGATTGCAGATGAAGACTTTTGCAAAGTTACCGGCATAGTGCCAGGATGATGTCGTAATCGACAATATCTGAGGGTTCTCGAATGGACCACAGCAATATGACAATATGAATTCGTTGCTACATAATCTATATCGTCCGCCTAGCCCCCTATGATGAACGGGTTAAAGAAATGTTAGTGTAGAGAGTTTACACATTTGCTTAACTGGCAATTTGCGAGCAAAATTCTCGCAGCTGGATTTATTCGCGCACATTTGGGGAAGATACGTAGGACAAACGTCATAGATAGTCCCGCAAATTTGTTTGAAAACAAACTAATATAAATATTTATTATTAAATGAGGGCGAGTTAGCTCTCATGTAGCTAACTCGCCTTCATTTTGCCTATTAAGCCAAGGCAGCAGGCGTCCCAGACGGTACCACCGAATCGCTAACCTCCCGGGGCATTAACCATCCGGCCCGGGTTTCATATGCAGCACATTTCCCTCGTATTTCTTAGTAGCCTAAACAGCCCTTAGGCCACGACAGAATGATAATATGAATTTGTAGCCATCCAACCGATATCGTATGTCTTGCCCCCCTTACCACCATGAGTGGCCCCGGGAGAGTCACTATTGGGAGTTAACACCGTCTGACCGACGTTCATGTGGGCGCGTGAAGGTCCCCGCAGCGCGCGAAAGTCGCAAACCAGCGGACCGACGCCGGAAAGAGAGTCATAGGTACTCCTGTATTTTAGGTTGGCTCTTAGCCGGAGTGGAACCTCTCGGGAGTACCCCATGGGTTACCACTCCGTTACCAGCGGTCGCCACGTGGAGGCGTCCAACCCTGCAACTATTCCTCTCATCTCTGAACCCTGGGGGCGTCGTTATTGTTTGATCCATCGACGAGGCATTTGGCAACCATAAGAGTGTCTGGCAAGGTTGAGAAGAATGCGTACACCCTTTCTCGAGCGCCAGCTTCGCAGCCATCCCACTTGGGTGGCCTATCTGGCTACCGTCTGAAAAAGTCCCGCCTTACGTCTTCCCTTGCGCCACTTGTAAATCAAACCGACGTGCAATGCCCCAGACAGCCTTGCCATTACTAGCTATATTTAAGGGCTAATTTTATTATATTTAAATTTTATAACATTGAGAGAGTCATAGTTACTCCCGCCCTAGTAGTATTCATGCAAGAAGCTGCGCATGATCCCAAAGGAAGCGAGAATACTTTTGCGTGGGTCTTCCACAGACTGCTAAAATATGTCGTGAAAGTAATGACGAAGCGAGCTGGATCGCGTTGCTTACCCTCGCCCTAAAAAGTCCTCCACGTCGACAAAAAAACCAAATAGGCCGTGGCCTTGCCTAGATTAGTTAGATAAAGGTATCCCATACCCGAAGTGCCCCTTCCGCCCGTTTGGAGGTCAAGAGTCGAGACAAACGTGTTATAACGGATAAAGCCCGCGCTCAAATCGCTGCTCACTCATTCTTCTACGGATATTAATTTGCGAAGCGCCATAAGAATCTTGTCTTCTGAGGGCACGATTACACCCGTAACGGAGGAGTCGATTGGTGAGATGATGGCAAAGCACCCTCTTGCTCCTGCAGGGGACGTGCTGCCGTCTTCCCCTATCGGCTTACCAGCGCTCGGGTCGTGCTTGAGCGAGGATGTCGCCAAGGCATTTTGCACCTTTCCAACTAAAGCTGCCTCACGCCTGACCAGCCAAGTGCTTTCTCCCTGCCAACGGAGACCACAGCAATGTGCTGGAAACGCTCGCCAAGGAGTGCGACACCATACGCAACGGGCAAGCTCTGGAGGTCGTGAGTAGCGTTACGTGTAGCGGGTGGCTTATGGCCCTAAGAAAAAAAAACGGCAGTTGGCTGCACTCTATGTAGACTGGCCACAAAGACCAGCTTTCCTAGGACAATGTGAAAAACTATCTGCAGCCAAGGGTTACGCCACTGATAATGGGGCGGAAATAGTTGTTCACGCAGCTCCCAGCTTTCTTGAAAACAACAAGAACCTCCTTAAATAATATTTAAAAAATGGTTTTCACTTAAGCAAACGAGGGCGCGCTTTGACCCTCTATGCAATCATGCACCAGGCATATAGCGGGCCGAATTCTCGGATGTTGGGTGAGGTTTCAATGACGTCATCAGCCAGTTGTCAGCAAGAAGACGTAGCGGCCCTTCTTGTGTTTAGCCTGCTTTTGCATCAGTACGTTCATCATCAATACGTTACGCTGTTTAACCCCAACGATGAGACTCTGCTTGACAACAATCGTTCGGTGTTTCTTAGAGACATCGAGGATCTTGGAGCGTTCAAGCAATGGGGTGGGCTGCAGCGAACCCTTCTTAATGCGAGCTTTTCTTACAGGGCTTCGAAAACGAAGAGAGACAGTAGGTGATCGCTAAATTTGAAAGCATGTTCCTGGGCATCCTTATAAAGTGCCGGTGTGTACGGCGATGTTCCCCTACATGATCGGCCCGGTACTGGCCGAGAAGGGAGAACAACTCGTCCGAATTTTCCAGCGGCTGGGTCCATACGGGAGACACCAAGCCTACTTTCTGCTCCGACACGTAATGGATGTGCAAAAGACTCTTGTACGTACTATAGACCCCACTGCTTTCCTTTTTCCGACAAAAACAGGTGAGCCTACCGGTCCGTTGGGATTGAACAGGGCTTCGCTCGGCCACGTTTTTTTCCTTCCTTACTTCGTCACAATGTTGCGCCTCCGTAGTGGCCGCAACTGCTGGTGAACTCATCAGTCTCCAACAAGACGCCGTTTGAATCTGGGACGCGTCTCAGTCTGGTCGTCTTTCTAAAGAACATATCACTAGACAGAAGACCTACTTAAACTTGTGATATATGCACATATAAGTATTAAACCCTTGTTAAAATTATTAATGATAATATTATTAATTTTTAAGTATTTCCCGACAACTGTAAGACTTAAAGGTGTACCCGCCTAGGCTCGCCTCAAACCTCACTCCTCAATCTATAGAGCCAATAATAGCGGCGCGTTACCCCTATACACACAAAGCAAGAGTTGCGGACGCAGAAGCTCTTGCTAATCGGGTCCATTGTTTCTATGGCGACGGGCACGAAGTAGTATCTTTTCACTATGGCGAGGTGGTGACGTCGTCGGGTCTTTTATTGTCCTCGAGGGCCAACATGGGCTTTAGGGTGCTTGGAGGGCTGCCGGCTCTACGAAAAAAAAACTGTCTTAGGGTCGTGTTGATCTCCGCGTGTCTGGGAGTCCTACCAGAGCTGCTAATGCTGCCCAGAGGGTGCAGTCGGTCCTTATCCACTATTTTCCGGCACGCCCTGCACTGCTATGACTCACGTTTGGGACCGCCTATCCTCAGAGCGGCCACCGTGCGGAAGAAAGTGTTATCCAGCATAGTGCTCAGCTGCGGTAAAGTGCTCTTAGGAAACCACTCCAAAAGGTGTCACGGGCTGCTATAATTACCACTCTCCTTGTCAGATGTTAGATGAAATCTAGTATCATGCGAGCGGTTGTAAAGTTTTGCTCTCAGAGGCCAAAATCTATCGATTTTCTAGCTGCCGGCTGAGCTTCATCCTTCATACTACAGAGCACAGGACGGAGCTGGTTCTAACATCATCTTCAAGGGCCCCGAGAACTCTATGGGAGAGGCAGCGTAGCAAGACGCAAAAAGCTCTGCTACAGACCTTAGTCCCAACCGTTACTACTATTATGCAAACAATTCTAAGAATAACATCAAAATATATATATATATATACATATATATATATATATATATATATATATATATTGACGTTATTCTTTGAAGTCGTATGATCTGGAGTGATTTTGTTTTGCCTGGCGGCCTTATGCTGCCCAGTGTTTGTGTATGCCTGTGCAGCGGCGTATAGCTGCCACTGAATAATCACGTGGAGTTTTTGGCCAGCTGACTGTATGTATTTTAGCCGGCCGTGTCGTCTCTGTTTGTCCTGCTTCTTCTAGTTCTAGTTTCAGTCCCATGGGTTGCGGCGGCAGTCGCGGCAATACAGTGTTTTCGTGTTTTTCAGACAACAACTTCGGATGGCCGGGTATACCGTATAGAGCCAGTCACCTACGAAGTCTTCTCTGTCTCTCTTCTCCTCTCCCTATCTCTCTCTCTCTCTATATATATATATTTCTCGTTCTCTCTTTCTCTCCTTCTCGTCAGTCCCTCGTCTTGGTCGTCATCTTTCTCCCCTCACAGCGCATGCTAGCAACAGCAACAATGATATACAGCTGAGGGCTGTTTAGTATAGCGTTTCTGGAAGGCCATAAAATAAGAAGACGGGCAAGAAGAAGTAGAAGAAGACAAAAAGGAAATAAAACGAAGACAACTTTGGACCAAGTGGCCACCAAGCGACTCAGAGCTACGTTTGTGTGGATGTCGCATTCTTCCAAACTCGTTCTGTGGGAGTTCGTGCGAGTTTTCCTGCCTCGGATCATCTAAGGCCACCGCGAGTGCCGAGCACAATGGCGAAGACTAGAAGCATCTCCGAACTGCGCCAACTCATAATGCACGTACATGCCCTGTGCACCCGGTACGAACTGGATTCAACAGTGCGCATCTACGCATGATTCGAGACGAAGAGAACTATTCCCTATTGTTGTTTCGGCTGTTTTACTGTTTGTATGCGTTTAACTACACGTGTTAGTATAATGTGTGATAATTTGTATGTATATATTACTCAATTGAAATAATTATGATACGCTAATTGCGTATTTGTTTTTTTCAAGTATGTGTTATTGTAGGCAAACGCAGTACTGAGGAATTAGCGTATAGGGACACGCGGATGTTGTCGCAAATTGATATCACTCTACTATAGGTTGCTATTTATATAATTCCAAGCCCAAGGGGGTTGCAATTCCATCAATTTTGCAGCCAAACTCTATTCACGATGAAGATGGCATCTTAAAGGGCAGCATTGCTACCCCAAATGTGAATACTTTGGGGTATCCTTTGAAGTATATATTTTATATTAAAAAATACTATACTGCGTATAGTATTTTTTTTAAATATGAAATTAAGGCGAGACTTACTCTGCGGGTTTCAAAGACTACAATGTACACTGTATACTGCAATGCAATTTCGAGTCTGAGGGAGTGGGGAGAATATGGGCTTAACGAGTCACACACAGAGTCACTGCTAGCTGTCAGTAACGCAGGTGCGTCACAATGCAAACAATGCAGCTAATATCGTAACATAGGGGCTGAATATGTATTCCCTTTGCACACGCTGTGTAGTTTAGGCATTGTTTAACAGTCACGTTTTCTACGAGGCGTGACAGGGCAGCGCTGGTACTTCCTGTACGACGCGATCAAATAATTTGGCGTGACTTATCTAAGCGATTTTTCTACGCCAACACTGCATTGCTATTTATTTATTGATTTTTTTTAAGTTTTTTCCGTAAGGCAATTGCCCGTGTTCGGTTCATTCGTGTCATGGCTAATTTTAATCCACTCTGGCATTTACCTTGTCTAAATTGGAAACCATGCAAACCAATTTAAGAGTGGCCGGTCTGAACCCAGTCCTCCCGAATGCAAGGCACAGGCTTTGCCACTAAGCCACCTTGCTCGGTATATATATATATATATATATATATATATAGTAGTCGGGATATATATATGTAGTAAACCACACTAACATATAGCAGAAAATTCTAGATTTTTCTACGCCAACACTGCATTGCTATATATATATATATATATATATATATATAGTAAACCACACTAACATACAGCAGAAAATTCTGTTCCCCGAGTTCCTACTGAAAGGCCGCTGCCGGTACTGCCATCATAAGCTACGCGCCACTTTCTTTGAACCACAAATAGAATTCAGCCGTGTTGGCCGTCAAACTTTCCCAGAAAACATGTAGCATTCGCACGGAACACAGCTTGATGTACGCACGGCACGAATCCGTGACAGCTGCAGGACTGTAACTGTAGACACATGGTTGGCCACTGCCGCTGTGCTATTTGCTGATTCGAATGCTCCCACCTTTGTTGCTACGGTGCCTGCTACTGCTGCTGCTGCGTTAGGCCTGTTGCGCTCTCTCTCTATCTAACCATACACGATACACGTTTGCACGCTATACATATGCATGCATGGACATACAAATAGTGAAAATATAAAAACAAAATTTGAGAAGAGAGGGTTCTCAGGCCTGTAGATAGAAGAAAAAACAAGAAACAAGAAAAGAAAAGAGGCAGGCCACAATTTGTCAGAACCCCTTTTGAGTCGTATCAGGCGAGCGACCTAGAGAGAGATAGGCTGTAATGTCACCGTCGTCGCTACAGCTGATGCTGTAAACTGTATATATGTATAAATAAATATATATAAAATATATATGTATATACATATATATGTATATATATACAGGGTCATTCATATCGTTGTGCACGCATTTCGAGGCTTGATAGAACTCGGCAAGAAAATAAGTTTTCCCTATGGAGGGAAGACGTGAAAACGTCTTGTTTAGGAGAGAGAGTGAAGTTTATAAAAGTAGTTTTTCTGCATTTTTTTTCCTACATAGTTGTGCGAAATCTCTGTTTGCGGGAGAACCAGTCAACGCATGAAAGAACCGATTACACCGGCGTGTTCGGAGGAAAAATTCTGCATCGTGTTATATATATATATTATATATATGTATATATATATATATATACATATGTATATATATATATATTATATATTATATATTATATATATATATATCTATATATATATATATACATTGTATATATATATATATATATATTATATATATATATATACATATGTATATATATATATATAGTACATATGTATATATATATATATATACATATATATATAAACAAAAAGACAAAGGGACGCACACAGCTTGGAGTGTCTAACGGCTGCGGGCTGGTTCCGCTCCAGTACGGGATTGACTCTTGTGCGATTCCAACCAAACACGAGGGGAATAAGAAAAAACGAACGCAAGACAATCATGGCGGTGCTGGCCATTCAATCAATCAATCAATCAATCGATCGTTCGTGTGTGCGTGTGTATGCTTGTACAGCCACCCGCGCCTCACCTGGCGCGCTTGCTGGAACAGATTCTTCGACGGGAAGCCGGGAAAACCCACAAACGGACGGACGGACGGACCCCCGCCCGGTCGATTTAGGCGACAGTACGCGGACGACTAACCTCTGTAGAGAACAGAGTAACAGGGCTAGTCCCTTTCTAGCCCGGTTACTATTTTTTTCTTGGGTGAGAGGGAAAAATGCTTTTACGCACACCCAGAGCGGGTAGTGTGGGACTCGATGTCGATGTTGATGGCATAATACCCACTAAAAACCTCTCACCTAAATGGCCTCAGGAAGAGACGAGGAGCTGGAACCATTTAGCCCGGTTACTACTGATTACTACTACTACCACGGATAGTAATGCGGGTTCGAGCGCTGCCGGCGAGAGGTTGGCACTGACGGTTCTACGCAGATGCCGATGCCGTTTTTGGCATGACGGCTAGCGTCGCCAGGTGAACGGCCGACCGGCAGTGACCCCTACCGGCCTACTGGCCTGGATGACCATCAACCGCTTTGCCTCTGGCAAGTGCGTCCTGCGATCGCGTGCTCAACACGATCAGGAGACTAACCACATCCGGGCAGAACTACCGTACCCCCAACAAACAGAAGAACAGAAGAGTCGTCATACGCACACTCACTAAGTGTTACTGCCAGTAACTAGAGGATTCCGGGTCGGGGAAGATCGCACCCCGTTATATATATATATATATATATATATATATTTAAAGCTCCTGTATGCATGTATATATATATATATATATATATATATAATATATATATATATATATATATATATATATATATATATATATATATAAATATATATATATATATATATATATATATATATATGCATAGACAAAAAATGCATTGCCCTGCTATATGCAAAAACGGTTTGAAGTGTTTGTATGATTTTATCGCACCGTAGCGCCTTAAGACAAGAATAAGGCAGCACGTTTGTGTATTGAAAAATTATAACTTGTTGTAGAATGAAGATAATGGCTACTGCCTAATCGTTATAGAGGCAGTGTCTTACCCAATGCACGTGGTGGTGGTGATAATAATAATAAATTCATATTTGCGACCTCCGTAGATCATGTTGCAATACGAATGACGGAAGTTTATTGAGCATTCACTTTTAAACATATCTTCATCTTGATAAAATTACAGACTAGCTGCTAATGCAACGCGGTAATATTTTTCGGCTTTCCGCTTTAACAAGGGTTCGTTTCACAAAAAACGCTGCTGTGATGCCAACGCGTATGTGTAAGCTCTGCCAACAGGTTTCGTTCCCACAGGCGACTACCTGAAATGTAACAGTGCCGGCTCTGAGGCATGTTATGGAGGGTGACGGTACTTGGTATTCTGCGCAAGCTGCTTGTAAATAACGAAATCTGTTCCATCCAGCACTGCAGTCTATATCGATAGCTAGCCAACAGAGTAGAATTGGTCCGATTTTGAGCACCGTGGCCTCGATCGCCTACAAGGTATTGGGTCAGCCCATGCCGACACACATGTGCTTCTGTACAGGCGCAGCTTTTTTCATCGCGATGACGGCCGTTCAAAGCGTCATTCCACACGTTTCGCGTATTGACAGTGCATTCGACCAGGTGCGTAAGATGTGCATAGCAGTCACTCCCGTCCCCGCCGAGGTTCATCTTATCGAAAGACTGCAACAGGTGTTTGAAGGAGCAAATCACTATGTCTAGAAATAACGAATGGCTTGCACCCGCCATTCGCTGTACAAGTGTGGCTCTATGCGAATGACGATGTGTCTCCGAGACGCATCGCCTTCCTGCGATGTCAGTGGTCTCTGGTGGGCCGGTACAAAGCTATTTAACGTAACGATTTGCAGCGGGCAATCAGCTTCACCTCAAATGACTGGATGCGGGAAGCTTCTAATCAATTCCTTTCGATTCGTGGCACTCACAGCAACGAGTTGCATAGAAGAGCAAATAAGTTACAAGAATGTATGTAAGGGTTATTGGACTAGGACTAAATTGTTCTACAGGGCATCAAGTATAGAGAACGCGAGAATGTTTCGCGTGGTTGGAAAACAGTTTTCTTTTTCAGGTTCTATATTTAAAATAACTACTTCAGCACGTATTACTGTACGAAGAATTCGGCAAATTTAAATTCTACGTCGCTCATAAAAGTTGATTATTAGTTTAGAAGGTTCTTTTCTGTTCAAACTTGCGAGATCGACACTGGCACAACTAACATTGCTACTACCGCTATTGGTGAATTCTCGGTTTCCGTACCCCGAATTGGGTGCTTATTGTAAAACTGTATGAACCGCACTTCATGTTTATGTCGAATACATGTTGTCGACAATCAAGACAGAGGCATTCAGCTCATTTTGTGTTTGCTGTTAATCTCTATTGTCGCGATCGACACTGATGGAATGGCAGACCTCTCCCTATTCCTCTTTTCGCTTCCAGCAGCTGCTTGGCTGTTCTCTGCCGACTCAAGTCAAACAAAACGCACCATTTGCCAATTGCCCTACTTAGACCACCATCTCGTAGAAACGAAACCCACACAGAGTGTGTGCCGTTATGCCATTGTACCTAGTTGCGCATTTGCGCACCGCTTGTAGCACCGAACAGTCACCGGTCCCATGCTACCGAAAATTTAATCGCCAACACCTTGTCTCTCTGAACCGATACAGAACATTCCTTTTGCTGTAGCTAGAAATACCCTATTAGAACCACCGCGATGTCTCGGAGACCTTCTCTTCGTAATCGCAACATCATTTACTGTGCGATTTCGACTGTGGCACACAGCTGTTTCTCGACGTTCTTGGACTTGTTTTAGCAGCGTTACGACGCGTCAGTCACAATCCTAACAGCGTTTGGTAACTTAAGTTATGAGGAATGCCACATTGATTGCTTGTTGTAAGCCACCTTGCAAATAAACGCGTCGCATGTTATGCCGGGATCTTTTACTTATGATAAGCATCTGTCCAGTGCACTGGCTCATACTACGTACACACTGCAGCGATGTGCGCAAACGTAGTGTCCTGGCTTCCTGGCTTTTTACGTCTTTGATTTTGTTTAGTGTCACGTACTCCAAGAATGTTTGCTACTTAAAGGCTGCACGAGGCGGAATAACCTCAAATGTGTATCGTGGAATACAAGCGATAAACGGCTAAATACCGTTTACGTTTCAGTATAGTTTTCCCGAAACTGAACACGCCTAGACCAACAATCCTCAATAGCCTTTACACCGCGAGCAAATTATTCAGACTCTTTCCATCCAGATCTCTTTTCAGACATGAGGTTTTCAAACAGAAAAAAACACACGAAGCCAGGCCGGAGAATATGGGGGATCCTCGACAATTTCAAACTCTACTTTGCGTACTCTAGCCATGGCAAAAATATGCGTGTGGGCGGAACATTGTTGTGGTAGCACAGTCCTCTTCTACACCGCGGGACTTAGTGCTATGATGCGTTTTTTCAGCTGGTCCAAGGGCGTTCCGTAGTACTCCCCAGTCATCGCTCTCCCTGTAGAACGATTACGGTCAATTATTAGAATATATTTTACAGAAAGGTGGTCAATTATTAGAATACGTTTTTATTCATGCATAAATGCTGATGCAATACTTGGTGTACTGCACCATAGCTAATGGCCGTATATTCCGTTCAGTTTGGCGCAGCTTCGATCGGCGAGCTTGCTGGTGTAGCACAGTTTACTCATCCGAAGCTGTTTTTGACCGCCCAGAACGTAGTGCAACCTCGGTGCACATACTATCGAATTTGAATGAGGCAACCCATTTGGCAATGGTACTTGTACGGCGGAGCATTCGCTCCGTAAACTGCATTACATTTTGGTTTAAGTTCCGTTGCAGTTAAGCTTTCAAGAACGATTAATCGCAGCACGGTACCCGTTGTGCTCGATTGTCGCCGGGGGGGGGGGGGTCTAACATGTTAAAATTGTGCGGTCTGCTACAAACCAATTCACATGTGTACTTATGCTTATTACTTTTGAAGAAGTTTCTCTCCGTTGCTGCGGTTGGCATGCGTTTTTTTTTGTTGTTTGTTACATTGTAGACAGGCGATCCTACGAACTATTTGATCCACCTAGTGTTTCGCACATCGATACTAACTTTAACCGTCTTGAGCTACATATAGTTGTACTGGGGTGCATATGACCTGTTATTATATTGTCGCAAAGCCATCGAGGCTTTTTTCTGCAATATTACTTCTATATTACATCGAAAACGATACATGTTGCTACAGACGTTGGTCTTTATTGACTTATAGTATGCCGTCAATCGTAACGCAGCTTTTAAAAAGTACACGTATATATATATATATATATATTTATATATATATATATAACCATTTACATCCACAACCACAAAAACAGTGGACGTATTTTACGTGACATTGCGTTCGACAATCCGTTTTGTATCCTGGGCGTTATACTTAAACGAAAACGCATGACTGATGGGGTCATTTCTCCATTAAGTGTTGTAACATTGAAAGCAGCTTATATTTAGGTAGGCAATTTCGCACAAAAAACAGTACAATGAAACAATTCAAGTTAATTTTAAACACATGCCTTAGAACCCTGTAAAAAAATCTCCAAGCACGTCTAGGCGTTTTTGTAAGTTGTTTAGGGTTTTATATTAAGCACGCTTGCAGATCTTACGTGAATTACCCAAGAAGAATAGTGGTTCTGATGGAATCTATTATGAACATTGGGCTGAGTCGTCCGATGTTTTAGCAGGGAAGTTGTGTAATCTGTTTAATCATATACTCAGCGGGGGACACATACCCCAGGTTTGGCGCGAGGCCAGTCTTAGTCTCCTATTCAAGTAGTGAGCCTGGCCTTATAATACGTGGACGATCCAAATCTCTACCGGAGTATCGTGTTAGAATGCACGCTCGAGAAAAATGTTCGCTAAGAGTATTATCTTGAGGGTGTTTGTGTGGGGCCTACTGTGGAGAAGGCCCTACCTCCGGAGCAATTCGGATCAAGGGAGGGTTAGGTTACACAGGACGCAATCGATTTACTCCAGTCGGAAGTTGAGCGGGTGTTGGCTGTGTCTGAAGGTTACAACACGGTACGCCGCTTTTATTGATTGTGCCAAGGTCTTCGACAAAGCTCCCCGTCACTTACTAGTCGATTAGTTATGACATGCTGGGATAGGTGTATTTTATTTTTACGAGTGCTGTCCAGCTTCTTTGTTAAAGACCGCCTTAAAGTATTCATAAGTCAAGAGGACACCACCACAAAACGTAGGAACCTCTTAAGGGGACCCTCTTAGTTGCCTGGCTTTTTCTTTGCTCATCGCAGACCTAGCCCGCCATGTGCGGGAGGAGTTTAGAAATGCCGTCGTCGTTATGTATGCGGATGACATAGTAATGGCCCACCGGGATCGCGGTGCCATTCGTCAAATTGTCGGCGACGTAGAAAGTTACTTTCACCGTAAGGGCCTGCAAATGAATTCGCGGAAGACGAGCTAGTAAGAGCAGCTAGTAAGATGCTTCACAATATATATAAAGCGTGTAATTTGCTTGCCATGGACGGCAAGAAACTTTTTCGTGTTTCTGCTAGCGGGTTGCGGACCGGCAGTGGCAACAATCAGAGTCAGCTTTAGGTAACCTATCACAGGACCACTTCAGTAATTTTTGTTGGAGTGGCAGGGAAAGTGACCGAGGCTTCGGCAGAGGTAGGACAGTTAGGTGTGTACCCCGCCAGGGAGATTTGGGATGGAATGGCATGCACTAGCCATTATTATTCATTTCATCAAGTTGGCTCACAGACATGCCCTAAATACCGCGCAGCGAGCTGCCAGACGCATCGGCGGTCTGTGCACTTTTGCGACCGTCCGTGCAGGACGGTCGCTGAAGTGTTCAAATTGTATATAATAACGACTGTATTCTAATTACGTACCATCTTGAAATGCAATTTTATTGCGAAATGAACGTTATGTATGTATTAAGCACGCTTGCTAATCTACGGTTTTCGTATGAGACCATTTTCAATGTACTTCCAATGGGTTAGTAAGGCGGCACAGGTTTATCGGCCTCTGTCGAAAACTGACCCGCTCGGTATGAGTATGTGAAGGCAAAACCGTACCGGCGGCAATGTAGTGGCAGCGCAGATAAATATATACACCAAAAAGCCTCTGCAGAAAACGCCAACGCAGAGACGTAAATTCGTATAGACTCAGGTGGCTCAGGCGGTTGTCTGATGATGCACCATCAAGCTGGCAAGCAGTTAGGGCCGGCGGGGGGGGGAACAGGACATATAGACAGATAGGGACTCCTTCAAGGACAGTAGTGGGTGGCTACCGTAAGCCTCACTGCTAGAGGGTTTATGCTGAAACTAAGCCCAAACTGTACACGGGCGTGACGGTTACGACGAAACACCAACCGACAGGGGACGCCCAGACAGATTTGACAGCCCCTTAAGCCCAAGAAGATATACGCACACACATTTACACGCTCATCGCCGTGTGTACATACATACATACACAACGATAATTGCTAGACAGCTGCTTATTCACTACTACAGCTATTTCTATTTGCCTATTGCTTCAACGGAATGCTCCCAAGTAGCGTGCCCACGTGGCACGTAAAGATCAGCTTTTATTCATTCACTACAACTGCTCACCGAGTGTATGCATTATGTTGTTATTATTATTATATTAGTAAGCTTATTAATAGGCTGTTGCGCCACGCGGTAGATATCCCGAACGAAACGTCAAAGATGTAGGCCGAGGGGAAAGCTCAAGGGCATAATTTAAAAGCCTGTTTAGTAATCAATCAGGCTATTTTTAGCTAGAACTAGAGTAATTACGAGCGTGAGAGAGGTCTAACGCTAATTAGTTTAGACCATTGCTACCCTTTCTAGCAAATAGCGTATGAAAGCGAGCATTTTTGCCAGATCCGCCATTGAGCGTTCTGCCAATAGCGAAAACTAAACATATACTTGGGCCGGTAGATTCGAGTAAACAATTACCGTCTCTCTCCCTCGCTTTATCTCTTCCAAAATAAGCACAGTTCCTTTTTAGCTCCACGTGTTGCACATAATGTCCCTTTAAACAGAACGTGTTTAGTGTGCGTGTGTGTGTTTAACCAAAATGTTTGTATTTCATCATATAGCGTTTCGTTAAGGTGCCTACTTTGGCCAATTCAACTCAAATAAAGACAAAATTATTGCTGTTAGTACTAGTAATATTAAAATGCGCTACTGATGCACAATTGTCACGAACCACAATATCGCATTTATTTAGCAAATGCAACTAGTTAATATAGCTTGACTATTGCTGCGCAGCAGTAATCAGTTCGTTGCAATAATTCCTATAGGGGCTGCAGCCGTTCTTTGATGGTGGGTGGGGATGTGGCGGGCGAATCAAGTTAATGACCGCATGATATATACGTATACATAGAGAAAACATAAAGGAAATCAATAATGCGATATATATATATATATATATATATATATATATATATATATATAGCGTGGAAACGCCGTCTCCGTTTGGAGCATACTTTTGAAGTGGTCTTCGCGTGGTCTTAACAGAACGAATACTTGATAGTCACCATATACGCCAACTAGCACATTGACTTAGTTATTTATTCGTTATACGTTTAACATATATCGCAGAGAAAATAAACCTGACAATGGTATATATTTATATATACACAAAGTGAGAGAGGAAGAGAGAGAAGGCGAGAGGCTCTAATGATGCTAATCTCAGGAGAGCCGTATGAGAGCCTGTACCAAGGCCAAAAAGATTAGGCCTTCTCTATTGAGGGTCAAAGTTCAGCTTGTATAGCCGACGAGGTCTTTAGCTAAGTGCCGATTTCTGGTGATGATGATGCTACTGTTGCTAATACCCGCGTATCTGAGACATAAGGCGTAGTGCGATGTTGTTATTGTGGAAAGGTGTCGTCAGGAAAGTACCAAGCACTGCAGGCCGAAGGGATACTGCTTTAGCCTGTTTCGCCGCGTTAATTGCGATTCTCCGATCTATGAAATGCCTTTACAAATGAATTTAAGTTACTCTTTCTCTCTCTCTTTCTATATATATATATATATATATAAATATATAGTGCGAAAATATATATAGGGACAAATATATATATATATGTTGCAGACCCCATACTATTGCATTTTTTATGATATGCGCGCAGCTCACCCTGGATACGCGGTAGCCCTAGCAAAAGCAGCTAGGTGCAGAAAGGAACTAAGTCTTGAGTACACCCACTCGTTCTTACTTCTTGCGTTTGCGAAATAGGGGGTTGCCATCAAAGATACAGCTCAGCGATGTCGTGTGTCCGATAAGACGAACTTCTTGCCTATAATGTTGTAATTTAGTTAAATTTCAACAGAGATTTAGTTAGCGGCACCTGTGGAAAAATACGGAAAGATTGCTGGCGTGAGATATTCGCCGGCGAAATCTCCAAATATGCGTGTATATGTACTTCCGCGAAACGGTTTGATGCACTCAGAGTTCCAAGTGGGAGTCCTTTACATTAAAAATTCCCCCATTTCGGGGAAAACGTGCATATGCTAGTGCTATTTTGATTGAGTGGTAGCTGCCAGAACGCAGACGAAGCGCCAACAGCAGTGTAGTATCGGGCACCTTTTAGTTTGGCTAGAAGCTCATCTGTTTTGGGTATTATACATTGTTTTCGCTAAATATGCGGATTTAAGATGCGGATACAAGATTTTCATCAGAGACTTTTCCTTTTTCTGCTCGACTACAAGAGGAAGGACATATCTGGTTGGCCTCGTCACCCTTCTTATCACCCCCAAAGGTTGTTGAATCTCACTTAGTTTTTCACTCCCGCCCTGAGGGGGTGCGACGAGTGCGCTTGGAGGGCCTGGCTGCTTCCCCCCTGCTCCCTTCCTCGGCTCCTCCTTTCAACTGGCTTGGTCGTAGCGGGTTCCTCTCTGTATATATATATATATATATATATATATATACTATGTTTGATGAATTTGTTTTTCTGCAAAGCGTGCAGCATCTGCTTGTGTAAATAGTCATTTGCTTGCCTTGAAATCAGGTGAGTGAGGGGCTGACGTTTGCAATGCATTTGTTATTTTGTCGGTGAATAGACATCGAGACACCGGAATCAGTTATCGGTTCTCTGAAAGGAAAGGAACAAACATTTACGTGTGCTATTGACAATGTGCTACATAAAACCTTATTCAAAGTGGCATACATGAAGAAGTTATCGCTGAAGTTACCTCCATTCAATACATAAAAGCGCGCCATTCAATGGATGCTCTGACATTTTGTTGACCAAGATACATTGACTTCTTCTATTCTTTGAACTCACTCAAATGTGGGCCTGTTTCTGCCTCTCACAGACACTCATTCTCTGTCAGCCGGATGAGAGCCGGGTGACAGCACTACTACGAGAAAAGTACGAATTGGTCGCACCACTTGTAATGTAGAATGTTACAGTCCTAAATGTGACCATTCAATACAATTGCGACGTACACCTCAACGAAAGGCTTTCAATGAAGCAATCTTTATACTGCAAGTTTCGGCACTTGTCATACATACGTGTGCGCTTCGATTTTATTAAAAGTATTATGGAAAATTTGCCTAATACAATCGAAGTGACAGAAGGAGCTCTCTCCGCATTAATGCAACTTTCTGCGCTCTAACGGTACGTCGGTGTGTAGACTTAGTTGTTATAGGCTTGACGTTCAAATTGGATCATATCGATAGAAGGATCCCGAGCTTACACGAGGCAGTATTACCACGGGGGACAGACGCAGGCAGATATAAACTGGGTCAGGCATGACAAATTAAGACAACACCGTCAAGACATACACGTGGTATGCAGAAGCCGTTGCACACTGCGTGTGACTGCAACCGATATCACAAGATGTCCCAAACGACGAGGCAGCTTGCCAGTGTATGCACATGGACGTGGCTCAGCTCTTTGCAAGTGATTGATCCTTGGATGTGAAATAATCGAGTCGTGTACGAAGCTAAACTGTAAATGGGAATTCAGTTAGCAGCAGTCTAGCCCCGCTGAGGGCACTGCTTGGATGGGTGGCGCTACGCTAAATGTTGCGGTGTTTCTGAGCACCCGTGACAGCGAGTGCAGTAGAAGGAGTTACGCGGGGTGTATCCTTTTGCATATCGTTTAATGAATCTCCTTTCCAATTTAAACGTTTAGAAGCGAACTTAATTAAACACTTCGTCCGCCTGGTGGCATTGGGGAGCGTATGTGGCTGGCAATTAATAGCCCCTCGATCGGGGACATTCGCTTTTGGACGGGCTGGCCATTTGCGGTAGTTGATGGCTGCCTACGTCCGCGAACACAAGCCTACCGAAGCAGTTTTCCGCTTCGATTTCTTACGATCTGTGCATAGGAGATTCTGGATTATGGTCATTCGCAGTGCTAGCGCCGTGAATTGAATTCCTTTCCTATTTTTCTTTTCTCATGGCATTTGGAAAAATACATTGTAGCTATACACGCAAAGAAAACACATGCAAGACAGACATACCAGTTTTTTTTGAGTTAATATAAGGCCATTACAAACACTGTACGTCAGACCGTGTGGGCAAAATCGTGTACTGCGTATTGCGGATAACATGTCGATTATATTGGCTCGCCTGTCTCTACGCAGCTGAGGTGATTGTACTTGCTGTATTTAATTCGAAGCCGATTTGGACTGTTTTTGTTTGCTAGCACCTAACAGAAGTCTCATATGTATTCACGGAAGCATAAACAGAGATTAAACCGCACCTAAATTATTTTTTAATAGTTGCGGATTTGTTGTGATTGTGATAGCTGCGTTCTCTACAAGTTAAGACATTGTTCCCTGCAGGTCAGTTTGCTTACTGTACAGGCATTTTTTTCCAGCACTCATTGCAGAAACGCAGCCTTTAACGTATCAAGGGTAGCCGAGTTAGCCATTTCCATAATTACTCCGATACGAGGCAAGGTGGGCAATTTTCAAGTTACCGTTAGCAAGAGCACAGGTCCGCTGCGCCTCCTCTACCGGAGCAATGAAAGCCTATTTAGTACGTTTTGTAATGCGCATTACATACGATTTGCCTGTAGAGGACATAGCTAGCCGAAGACACGTCACGTGGATAACAAACATCATTATATATATATATATATGAGAGTTAAATACTAAACACTAATTGCTTAATAGTGATTTCTACATACAACCTAAAACGAAATTGCATATATATATATATATATATATATATATATATATATATATATATATATATCCGTGATTTTACGCACCAGCTGCTAAAATGGCAGTTTACAGATGGGCAGCTCTGTTTACTTCTGGTGACGAGGGATCTTATCTGCCTTGTAACGGTGGGGCTTTTTCACACCGGTGACTGGCGCTGACTTATAGTCCGCCCGGGTAGCCGAGCTTCTTATGTAAAGCGGTGCTTTTCCGCCGGTAGATTTACGAGCTCTTTGCTTTGTACGCGTCACAGCTAGGCAGCTTCCGAGTGCACCACGTCGAACAAACTGACAGAGCGAATTTATTACAGCGTTTCCCAACAAGAGCAGAAAATTCAAATTTGGTGCCATGTCTGCTGTTGTACGTTGACAGTCAAAGTCTAAAGCAGCTCGATAGTAGACAGTCAACTATTATAAAAAAAAAACACGATTGCTATTCGACATCACAATTCGAATAGTTAAACATTCGTTTAAATTTGTGAATGTTTGAGTGTCACAACTCGCAATTTGCGTCCAATTTTGGATTCAGACAAAATGCCCTAAGTGCATCAAACTTAAAGAAGATCATCGAACAATTTGAAAATACTGGGTCGATTGTTGGCGTTAAACCATCGACACATGTTCGCCCAAGTCACGGGTATTTGCCCAAATGTAGCTGCAAGTCCGGGATATATATTCGGTCGAGACTGCGACATTTCAAGATGCACTTTGCAGAGTATCATCGCAAAATATTTTTCTTTCCATGCCTACAAAAGTTAACTAACTCAACAGCTCCAGTTTACAGAGCATACGCAGTGAAGGGTATCGTCAACTGGGTAATTACATAACAACAAATAAACGACGAGTTGTACAGCAAACATCTTAAGCGACAAGGTCAATGCACAAACAAAAGCCCACAAAATAGTAGAAAGAAGAAAAAGTAGAAGAAAATGCATGAATTTGAAAACGTTGCCGGCAATGCGCAATCAGTCAATTCTGAGCGGTATTGGGACATGATAACCCAGTCTTTTTGTTCCCCAATTGAATGCTTCAAAGACACGTGGAGCACACATCACATGAAACAATCGCATTATTGCATGAATGTTTACTGGTAGCGCAATATCCAGTTCGGGCGACCGAAGTTGGTCTGCCTAGATTACGTGATGTAACATATTTGACTTTTGTTTCTGGATTTCTTAAGTCAATCGTTTATGTCAACTAACCAGCGCCCGCCCAAGCCACGGAGGAAAATTTGAGACGCTGGGTCACTGAGATCCAGCTACAATTATAAAACACCGTAATTGTGAATGAAATAACGCAAACGTGTTAGTGGGGCACATGAGGGCATACCTCTCATTATCTGTTGTTCAATGCATAGTTTCCACATGTGTGGTTGATCACAATGTCAGTCTTAAATTTCACCGCATGTTGCGTTTTTTGCTATGTTTTGAATACTTTCAATATATATACAATATATATACAATATATATATTTCAATATATATACAGGGTCATTCATATTGTTGTGCACGCATTTCGAGGTTTGATAGAACTCGGCAAGAAAATAAGTTTTCCCTATGGAGGGAAGACGTGGAAACGTCTTGTTTAGGAGAGAGAGTGAAGTTTATAAAAGTAGTTTTTCTGCCTTTTTTTCCTACATAGTTGTGCGAAATCTCTGTTTGCGGGAGAACCAGTCAACGCATGAAGGAACTGATTACACCGGCGTGTTCGGAGGAAAATTAATGCACAACGGAAGACACTTCACTAGCTTGCGTAGCAAAAAGCTAATACCCAGATTAAGGAAAGTCATGAAAAGTCGATATTTTGCGTTAACGCCTTTTCATGAAAAATCGTAAAATTTTTCCATTGCCATCAAAAATGTATGTCCGAAAGACCACTCTCTCTCAATAGCAAATTTAATGCCTATCATTTTCGTATCAAGGTGATGGTGCTGCGTTACGTAGTTGTCAAGTCACTAAGCTTTTTCGACAGTCATAATTGTTATGTTTTACGTGCAAGTTTTCACGTTCAGAACCGTAAAAATTTGCCAAGACGTTTCCGCCCCCCCCTTCCACTAGGAAAATTTATTCTGTTGTTGAGTTCTACCAAACCTCAAAATATGTACATAACTTTCTCATACGCCCTATGGAAATATGCATGCCTTCGCTTTCGATATGACTGTCGAAAAAGCTTAGTGACTTGACAACTACGTAACGCAGCAGCATCACCTTGATACGAAAATGATGGGCGTTAAATTTGCTATTGCGTGAGAGTGGTCTTTCGGACGTACATTTTTGGTCGCAATGAAAAAAATTTACGATTTTTCATGAAAAGGCGTTAACGTAAAATATCGACTTTTCATGACTTTTCTTAATCTGGGTATTAGCTTTTTGCTACGCAAGCTAGTGAAGTGTCTTCCGTTGTGCAGAATTTTCCTCCGAACAGAGATTTCGCACAACTGTGTAGGAAAAAAGGCAGAAAAAACAAACTTTTATAAACTTCACTCTCTCTTTCTAAACAAGACGTTTCCACGTCTTCCCTCCATAGGGAAAACTTATTTCTTGCCGAGTTCTATCAAACCTCGAAATGCGTGCACAACAATATGAATGACCCTGTATGTATATTATAATATATGGGACGTTTTTATTCATCAATTCAATTACAATTTTATATAAATGAACATGTTCACCTCCAGCTTAGCCGAAAGCCACCGGGCTGAGGTTTATGAAATCCAGTTAGTTCGGTGTATTTGTTTGTTTTGTTGTTCTCTGCTATGGGTTGCCGCCTGATCAGCTCTAAGTGAACCGGAACCGACTATTGAGGGAGGAAGCGGGTTGGTTACGTTAGCGTCACATATACGTGACCCGACCCGTTAAATTGACATGAGCACCCCGTCGGATGCTGACTGTCACTCCTGGTTAATTCAGTGGGTTCCAACGTACTTGGCTAGCCTGAAGTCCTCACGTTCCTTGCCGGTGTGTCGTTAATAACCGCGTGGCATAAGCGACGCCTTCACTAATGGCTCACGTCAAGCAAGATGAGCCGTAATGCCCACCGGTTCCCGCATCGGCATATGTGAGGTTGAACGAGCGGCGTACCGATGAGTGGTTTGTCAAACCATCTGAAGGCTCTAAAATTTATTTAGATATATGAACAACATGCATCTCCCCTGAGCGCCATGCAAGCCTCAGGGACTGTGTTTCTACTCCTTCATCCACATAGATGCTGGCAATGACGGTCTTGTAGAATCTTATGTTAAATCCCCACCTGGCTTTTTGACTTACGAAATGCTGGTTCGATGTTGTGGCGGTAAGTGAAACGTGGCTCAGTGATTTTGATGGCGCTCAATAAACAGATGTAGATATAGTCAAGCCGGTCCTTAATGAGCTGGTGTAGGAGTCTTTGTCAAACTTTGTCTAATGTAATTTCGTTTCAGTCCTTTACTTGGCTTATGTATGATGCAGCTTGATTTGCTCCCTGGCCCTATCAAAGTAAGTTTATGGTGACCATAAGGAAAGTTTCTTTACTTATGCAAGTGCAATTTACACAAACAGATGTACTTTACTATACTCACATATAGCTAAATACATTGCTCATGTACACTTGTATGGACGTATATGTGCATCTATGCGTATGTGCTTTGTGTATTCATTTTGCATACTTAGTGATTGCTGCATCGGTGCTTGTATTCCTCACCTCATTAAACGATTTGAAGAAGAAAAAACTTGTTAGTGTTTCAAAGGCGCGTGGGTCGGCCAGAGGAGACCACGTACGCTTGAACGAGTTTGCTAACGGTTCTGTCGGGTTTTTCAAAAAGCTTTGTGCTGTTCTTACACTGTCGTGCCATTTGCCAGCCAATTGTGGTTACCGCTGCCGCGCGGGGGTTACTGTATAGAGCTGCCACCTTTTTTGTCCGAGCTTTCAAAGTTTTCAAGGTTGGACCATTGCTTACTTTGTGGGCGTTACAGTCAGCGTATGACTGTATACCCTGAACTAATGTTAAAGATGCTCTTTATTAAGCTTTAAAACTTCTATTTTTGAGAGCCTAAAGGGACCATGATTTTGTCCTTTATTCTTATTGTCTTACAGCGGACATTTATGAAACTAATCTTTTTTGTCTATCGTATTTAGCGATTTCCTAAAATTACGGGCAACACGTATGTTGTAGCATACACCTACGTTTATGTATCCGTTAATAGTTGCCTATACTTTACAGTTAAGTCATTACAAACATTGATTCTTATAGATGTTATGTTGTCCCTCTGCATTCAGCAACTTCTTTGCTACCTCTTGGGACCAAGTCGCCTACGATAACACATATTCAGGCTATCCATGTCTGCAAAAATTGTTTTCATCCTGATACTGATTAACTAGCGATTAGATGATTCAATAAATACTTCGCGCCCGGGAGATATGCGTTTAAGAGCCCTCCTAGCGTTAAATTCCAGGCGTTAGACCTAAGTCGTTAGAGGCCAGAAAGCTGGATCGTAACGCAGCTATTGCATTCGCTTAGATTTAGCTTAACCTTTGAATACCATATTGTATAAGCTCTGCAGCAAATTGTGCATCTGCTTGTTTCAAGGAGGCGAAGCGCGAATCATCGCTAACTACCTGTAGCACTTTGTGTTTAAAATATGTGTCACCACATATCTTAGAGCAACTTTGCGAGAAATACCTCGCCGCTAGTTGCAAGCTGCATCGTATGTTGCTGACATCACTAGTTTAACTGAGTGTTTTGCTCTAATCAGTGTGCACATGTTTCTGCGTCTGAAAATGCGATAATCTTTACGATCAAACTACAAATCGCAGTTAAACAAATGTTCGAATTTGATGACTACGGCAAAGTTCGACTTCACGTTATTGGAATCGCGATAACTTATCAAATGTGCAGTGTGTGCAGGTAACAGTCGCAAAGTGTTGTGTATATACGTAGTATTCAACGAGTGGATACATACCAATTATTGGTTTAAATAAAACGCTTTGTATTCTGGGTGCAGATGCACACTGCGCCGTATTGCGTAGAAGATGCTTAAGATTTCCGATTGGCACTACTAACTATTGAAGCTTAATTGTTGACATTATCGCGTGCTTTAAATATTCTTGGCTGCCTAATAATCGGAAAAATGTTTTAATCCGTACTACGCTGAATCGGTAGCTAGGCTACTTAAGCACATTAGCCGACATAGTGGGATAGACGGTACAAGTTAGTCGAGGCGCAAGACTCAAGCATATTAGATGACATGGTGTGACCTGAACTCTATGCTGACCTGACTAAAGCTAAGGTTGTTAAGCTGCTCGCTTCAACAACGCCTCACGGTATTGAAGACCAGAAACAATATTTAGCACACAACGGCGTTGTATGGTGGCTCGTGCATAACAAGGGTGTGCGTAACGCGCTCCGTAAGGTCAAAAGTTCACTATAGTGTTTCTAGCAGCACCAAAGCAAATATAATTAAATCAGGTGTCTATGATCCTGAGTGGATTACGCTCACCGTTGGACGTCTTTTAGGATGGCTGCTGCTAATCTACCTGGTGTAAATAACATACAAATATTGTCATATAATACGCAAAGAGAGCAATATTATATTTTTTTCGAAGATTAGGATATATTTATTTTTCGTATATACAATATGTATGTGGCACACATACTACGGAATAGCTAGCCAATGGGCCTATCGGTGTATTGTGACTATCACGTGTCCGTTTCGTCTAGGCTAGGCCGAGACCACTTGGCCTATATATATATATATATATATATATATATATATTTGCAGGGTCTTCCATAATTGTGTGTACTTGTTTTCATGTTTGGTCAACTCGGCAAAAAAATAATTTTTCTCGATGGAAGGAGGGAGCGGAAGTTTTGTTGAGGAGTGAGGATAAAATTTATAAAAGTAGTTATTTTGCTTTGTTTTTCCTACATAATTGTGCAAAATCTACGTTTGCGGAAGAACCATTAACGCATGAAGGACCAATCATACCGTGTTCGGCGGAAATTCTGCATTATCTAAGTGACACCCAACGCAAGCTAGCGGAATACGAGTAGCGAGATTAAGGAACATCGTACTCGTCTTACGTTGAAGCGTTTACGTTCAGAACCATACCAATTTGACATTACGAAAAGATGTAAGTCCAAAAGACATTTTCAACGCAATAGCACATTTAAGGCTTATCATTTTCATTCCAAAGTGATGGTGCGGCGTTACACAGTTTCCAAGTCGACAGCCATGCATGTTTTGTCTTACGTTCAAGTTTTCACGTTTAGAACGTTAAATTTCGCCAAGACTTTCGACCCCCCCTCCTTCCATTGGGAAAACATGTTTTCTTGCCGAGTTCTACCTAACTTCCAAATATGTACCTAACAATCTGATGCATCGTTGTTGAAGCAGGCCAAAATGCTAGCAAGTATGCATGACTTCACCTTCGATATGGCGGCAACTACGTAACGCAGCACCATCTCTTTGGTACGAAATCGATGGACATTAAATTTGCTATTGCCAGAGAATAATCTGTTACTTGGACGTACATTTTTGGTCGTAATGGCAATTTTTTTACGGTTCTGAACGTGAAAACTTCAATATAAGACATACAACATATCGTCGTTTTACGACTTTCCTTACCCGCTATTCGCCTTTCGTCCTATTGCGTCAGTTTGCAGAATTTCCGTCGAACACACCGATATACCGGGTATCAACAATATAAGAGAACAAAATCAGAATAGCTATTTTTATAAATTTTTCTCCTCACTACAGACAAGCCGTCTTCGCCTCTTTCTTTCATTGGAAAAATTTATTTTATTGCCGAGTTCCACCAAGCCTTAAATAAGTGCATACGGTTATGAGAGAAACCTTTATATATACAGGTGACTAGATTTTATTGTTTGAAACTCTGAAATATGGCCAATAAAAAGGGGAGCGGAAATGTTTTGTATAAAGTGAGATCATTCTTTAATGCATTTTTCTGAGTTGTGATTAAAGATGTGGCTGTCCCGACATACGTTTACAAATTACACGATTGTGACAGAACGCATTCCGAGAGTTCCGGAGAAAATTCTACGTTGCCTGAATGCATGGGATTAGATGGAGCAGGAACTATTGTGATATTAAGAAAATTTCGCAAAATTATAATCCTACTTTTGCATGTTCTAACTTTCACGAAATTTTTCATTACACATGCACAACAAATCTTAAGTGGATTACTTTAGTAACAATTGGTAGAGCTGATGTTTATGGTTAAAAGTAACTCAAATCTCCCGATGGTCATGCTGGATGTTGCATACATGCAACTACTATGTTCGCTTTCTTCGTCAATCAAGTCACTCGTCACGCTGAAAACGCTCAGAACTGTTTATTTTAGTCTAAGTCTTGCTCGAGGCGATGCTCTATCAGCTGTCAGCCAATGAGCACATTCGGTAGCGGCAAAACTCAAGTTACACGCGCTTAACGATACCAGGCGTCTCCCAATTGGTTCCAGCAGCAGTAATTATTCTGGCGATCAAATCATTAAGAAACTCAGCGGAGTTGCATAGACAAATCCTCAAACTAGCCCAAAAAAAGGTCGAGGCTAAATGATCGGGCGGTAGCGGCGACCAAGCTTGTAGACCGCTTCGGCCAATCCAGCGATTGGCAGTGGCCTCATCCGGATAATTCCGTACCTGAAGGGCGTTGTGTGCTTGGGCACCATCGTGCTGGAACCGCATGCTTGGCCGAATACTCTGTGGAACGTACATATGCCACAAGTTCTGGTGCTCAGAAATACTGGTTTACTGATCCATTTTTGTCAGGAGTGCATAAGGTCCGATAAGGTATTTGTCTACTATGCCAGACCGGACATTCATGGAGAAGTGACGCTGGTGTGCATGCGGGCGGATCATATGCGGGTTGTCCTTGGCCCATCAATGAACATGGTGTGCGTCGAACACGCCATCGTAGGAAGAATGCACGACTGCTTGTTTACCAATGTGTTCCTCCGTATTTGGGCTTCTCACTGTTCGCGGTCGTCCGGCGTCGCAAAGCTAACGTGCTTCGAAAAGGAAAGTGCAACACTATTCACTTATGTTCTATTAATTAGGTGTTATTATATTGATAGGTGACCGTTTAGTGACTCTGTCAAGTTTTTCATACTTTACTTTGATTTTGGTCTTGTTGAAGCCCTTTGTTTATTCTCCCGGATTGTTGTCCGTTCCATAAAGGCAAACTGTACGTTCCACGAACATTTCACAGCGTTTCGACTAAGAGAATACGCCATAGAGCAGTTGTTGTATAAAGTTAAGATACCTCTGCGTGCAAGCCATCAGTCTTATATTTGATCTAGACGTCAAAAATGGGGCGACAACAAACGCTGGGCCTAACAAAGCGTGCAGAATAGGTACATTCTCAAAAAATGCTGTCCTCTCAATCCTGTCATCGGCATTTTCCACAGTGGCCCAATAGCTCGTATGTGATACGAACCCACCGAGCAAACATTGTTTAAGGAAAACAATTTGCTATTTCCATCTGTAATAACGCTGTTTACTCTGGCGTAGAGTAACTTTTTGCTGCTATTATGGCTGCGCTCACCTCAGAGGTACCTGGGCGTCCGCGTACAAACAAGCCTCCTAAAAATTACCACCGGATCGATCACAAGGAAACGAAGTTGACAGAAGCATCTCGAATTACAACGTAAACCATTTAGGTAAAACAACGGAAATCGACTGCGTAGACCGCAGCGTTTCCGTAGATCAATGTTGCCCACGTCGTCTCGTCGAATCGAGTAAGCCGATCTCCGAAGCATTGAGAATATAATGCCACCGTACACTTCAATACCAGTCTCGTCAGAGCTTCAGTGGCAAATTAGGCCGTTGCAGGTAAGTCGTCGCCAGAACAGCACGTAAATACTTTGTGCTTAGTTGCTCTGCATACACTAAACAACCGAAATCGTCCTGGAAAATCGTCCTTTAAAGGTTCTGCGCGTCACATCGGGAGCGATCGTTTCGCAAATGCCCATACAAATAGGCCAGGTTGCAAGGTTTAGTGCAATGCTTCGCAGTGCAGGCATGTCTGTGCGAACTCACGCTACGCAGCTATACGCTACTGGCTGGACAGCGGTACCGTCTTGTGTGCTACTCTG
>QVRM01005847.1:15000-52060 GCA_003439945.1 Dermanyssus gallinae | reverse complement strand
TCTCGCTCGCTCTCTCTCTCGGGGCCAATCGGGGCCATCTCTCGAACAACGGCGGAGAACAACACAACAAGCGAGGCTTGTCGAAGCTCGAGAACGAGCTGTGGCTCATTATGAAGCTACGCCGACACGTTGCGCTTCAGAGGCGACGCGTCGCTCGTAGCACGAACACTCGAGTCACGACACAGATACACACTGAAATGCAAATAGATGGCGACGAAGAGAAGTGAGAGAGAGACAAAGAGAAAATTAAGAGCCTTATAGATAGATATATAGATAAATTGATAGAGGGAGGAGAGCTTAGATACAAAAATTAAGACAGGCTGTAGACATCGAGAGAACGTGTGAGACAGTGTAACAAAGGCCAACAGCGAATGAAGCCAATGTGTGAAGCTAGCGTGTCGCAACGACAACGACGATGATAATAAGTATGACGACAGCAGCAGCAGCAACAACAACAACAACAACAGCAACACTAACAACAACAACAACAACAGCAACACTAACAACAACAACAATACTGACACCAACAACAACAATACTGACACCAACAACAGCAACAACAACAGCAACAACAACAACAACAACAACAACGAGACCACATGCGGTGTGTTCCCGGTTGTTAGGTCGACTCAAAGCGTGGGCTGCCTCGAGAAGCCAGGCGGCCAAAGGCCGGCCAGTAAGACGTTTCTTTTCGTGCTCGAAAGTTACTCGTCTACGTTGCTCTGACGCGCTCTCTATGAAACAAAGGAGGAAAAGCAAGAACATATGGCGTTGATTGGATATCATCATCATCGTCGTTGTCGTCGTCGGTCACCATCGTCGATGACAACGAAGACAATAACGAAACACCAACAACAACATGAATAGCAACAACAACAGCGACGACGACAACAACAACAGAAACAACAACAACATGAATAGCAACAACAACAACAGCAGCAGCAACAACTACAACGACGACAACAACAACAACAACAGTAACAACAACAACAATACTGACACCAACGTTTGGTGATGACTGTCTGAGAGAGAGAGAGAGAGAGAGAGAAAGAGAGACTATAGTGGCGTTGAGGGCCTTCATATGGACGACATGTAGGCACTTCTAGTTGAAATTGTAGTTGCTGTGGCCGCTGTGTGTCGTCGTATTCGCCGTGTCCTCGTAGGTATGCCGGGCACAGACGGACAGCTTAAACAAGCTGCGACGCCCGTTCTCGAAGCCAGGCGGATCAAGTCAAGTGTCATCATCGTCACACGAGATGAACGAACGAACGGAGACATTGATGAGTGTTCCCGCCGACTTTTCTAGTCGTTATTCTTCTGTGGAGCTGTGTTGTCGGCGTTTTCGTCGCTGTTGTTGTTGTTGTTGTCGTTGTTGTTGTTTGCTCGTAGTGTTGTTGCTTTGTTGTCGTTGTTGCTTTTGTTGTCGTTGTTGTTTTTGTTATTGTTGTTGTTATTGTTGCTGCTGCTATTGTTGATACAGATATTGTTGTTGTTGTGCCTATGGCCGCTTGATATAGGCCAAACTGTGGAGATGGTGACGTGAATGATGATGATGATTGTAGTGATGGCGAAGACTGTGAAGGCGATGAAGACTTGAAGTGGCCTAGCCGAGGAGGAAATTCGCAAACTCGAGGTTAGCTTCGGTTGTTCCACTGCCTGCTGTTTCCGCAGACTCGCATGTGTCGTCAACAATGGTGAATGACATCAGCAGCGGCCCAGTATTGGCGAGAGTTCCGACCACCCCTGTCGAATGCGTGAGGACGTTCGTTGCCGCAGACGTAGAAATAGAGATCGAATACTATTACTACTACTACTACTACTGCCAGCTCCGTCGAACGACGCCATCTTCGCCATCTCACACCGGTCCACACAAACCGCTCAACTGTGTGGACTGAAGCACAATAAACAGAAGTCAACAAGTGTTTGTTGTTTGCTGCCAATGCGTTTGTGTATGCATACACATTGATCCGAAAAAATGTGTGTATCCATGCACGTACAGGTTTATGCATGCATATGCATACATATTTATATGCATGGATAGGTGTGCGTGTCAGACTGATCGTGTAGGTTGGCAGAACGAGATCATCATAGATAGAGACACATATGCTGGTGTTGCTGTTACTGTTGCTACTATTGCTGTTGTTGCCGCTGAGCTGTCAGAGCTAGGCTCGAGTTCGAGTTCGTTTACTCAACGCGGAATGACGCTCAGCTGTTGCCAGCCAAGTGGCCAATGGCCAAGGGCCAGCTCAACGGCTAGAAAAACGAATACTTGATGCGTTGTTTGTTACGCACTCATTGGTGGTCACATAACTGAATTCGTCGTCGAAACCCCTATTCTACTCTAGTGTGTTTAATAAGAACCATTAGAGCAGCAGTTGTTGTGGACAGCTGTGGTAAGAGCAATAATCACAACAGAAATAATAATAATACTAAGATAATTAAGTTCCTATTGTCGCTAGGACCGACATTGCAATCACCTATAATCATATATAGTATTATTACTATTATTATTTTTGTAAAACTAATATTTGTCAAGGCAATCGTTAGACTGGATCGTTTACATTGTGCCGTTACATGTAGCCGTAATCTGTTCAACCGTGTCGTGGTGAAACTGCCGCCGTTCTTGGCCTAGGCGTATTGCTGACTTCTTATTTTTATTAATACTGAAATGTATGTTGTTGTTGTGTTGTTGTTATTGTTGTTGTTGTTGTTGCTGGTCGTTCTACTGGCTGCATGATTTTTGCTATGGCAGCAAAAAACGATACGACAGTGGCACAATTTGTACCGCTCATAACTACGACGAGTCGAGTCCGAGCCTGCAGCCGGGCTCCGTGACGGCAAGATTGACGGCGGAGTTATTGTCGTGCCGCTATTAGAGCGGCGGCCCCACCCTCATCGAAATAGATGGTCGTCATGAATGATGATGATGATGATATGATGAGTCGGTATCACTGATAGAGCAGACATTACAGCATTTTGGCGTATCTACACGCGTCTACATTTACGTTGTTGCCTGCCACAGGCCGAGTCGCCATATCATTGCGGCACTGTCTGCATGTACTCGCATGTCTAAACGTCGCAATCTTATCGACGTGTACTTCTGCTGCTGCTGTTGCTACTGCCGCTCCTCTAGCTGTATTAGATGAAGCCGTGTTGCTGTTGTTGTTTGTAATTAGTCGGCCGAGCGTACGTCGGCGTAAGGTGTGCAGGCCATGAAGTCGATCAACTCAACCAACATGATAACAGACAGAGCAACAGGCTTTTGGTCAGCCTTGCGCGGAACGCGAGCGTTTGTCCTGGAGCGTTCGCTCCAGCGCGAACGCTTCATTCATTAGGCGACACCTCGTAATCATAAGCACTCGTAGTAAGCAAGGTAGCAGGATGTACTGATTATGGCTATAATATATATATATATATATATATATATATATATATATTATTTATATATATATATATATATATATATATATGTTAGCTTTACTTACGAACTTAGCTTCTTGTAGTTTCAGTTCGCGAATTGCGAATGTGATACACTGCCTACAGTAGCGATGATGATGATAGAAATAAAAGCCGACTGATAATGATATCTATCCGTCTGCACTGAATCCGCAAACACAGAGTGCACGGGCAAGATGTGACCGTGCACATACATATATACAAGTTAAACAATCATGTTGGCCCATATGAACACTTCAGGACACCTTCATCTATTACGAGGCATCTATCGGCCACAGAGATCTGTGCGGTATAGCGGTGTCAACGACCTTGACGCATGCGTTGCACCACCGTCTCTGAAGCGGAGCGAACCGTTTTTGACTTGAGACTAACAGCAGCCAGATCCCTAGCCATAATAATTCAAATAAACCGCCATTGCATTTTAATTTGTTTTTACTGACACAAAATCGACTGTTTTGTTTTAGCCAGCACAAATAGCAATAAAGGCTGTAACGCGTGAGCATCTTAACGAGGGAGAACTCCCATTGTCCGTACTAATAGTATTAGTAGTAGCTTTAGCAGTATTGTTGTTGACATCACTGCCATAGTTGTTGTTCTCGTTGTTGTTGTTGTTGTTGTTGTTGTTGTTGCTGCTGCTGCAAAGGATGGTAATGCTTTTTCGTCGCATCAGTTAGCCTCCCTAACCTGTATGTCTGCAACCATACGCAGAGGTGCACGGTTTATTGCTAAACAAAGTCCTCAGTCATCTTCGCATGGAAGAGGACTTTGACGCATGCCACCTCAGTGGCTTAGTTCGTCCTAATAATCACTGCAAATCGTTAACGCAGAGTGATTGTAAGTCCGTTTACGTGTAACGTTCGTGGTGATTAATTCGTCGAACGGTGAGCATCTGAAGTGTCGTCCATGATGTGCTCTGTAGATATATATAAATATATATATATATATATATATATATATGAACGTCAGTCACAAATACCTACCGCAAGGCGATCGCCGAGATGGTGCAGCATTGTGTATGTGCGCGATTTACAAGAGCCCGCCCGTGGCGCGCTTCACCTTCATGAGCCAACCAATCATGAGTGGTCGAGTTCTTCTTGTTCTTTCTCCTCATTGTCGTTGTTGTGTCGTGCGTCTCTGTGTGTACGTGTACATAAATACGTAGATACATACAGACATACCCAGCATACATACATACGTACATACAACTGTGGTCGCGCAATGAAATCGATCGCAGTGCTTTACCGAAGTCAGGTGAAGTGCAGAAGAGTGTTTGACTTCGTGACTGGCGACTCGGGCGGGCGCCTGTGTCACCCCCCTGCGACTAGAGTAATCGGGCCACAGAGGAATGATGAGCAACCCACGGCGATGGTAACAGCAGCAGCAACAACGACGACAGCAACAAAACAACGACGACAACAACAACAACGTTTCTCTCGACAGTAGCAACAAAAACAGCAACACCATCAGCACCAACAACGACCACGGGCCTGCGGTCAGCAATGATGTGATGAACACCGTCGTCTCAGGCAGCCGATGAAGTGGCACGCGGTGAAGTGTTCCGACCGAGCTTCACCTATCGAGTTATCTTCGCCGGAGCCGGGAGCCGGCCCGGCACATGCCAGCCGAAGACCTGACGGCGAAGACCCACCAGCGAAGGCACACGAGCCATAGACGGTTGCCCCGGCAGTCAAATGCAGATTCACGAGTCGGTAGAGCTGCTCTCTTCGCTCTCTCTCGTCAACGGAAGCGCGCCTCAGCCATCTCGCTGTTGACTTTAGTTTGAACGACACAAAACGTGTATCTATATATATATATATATATATATATATATATAAATCTACGCAGATGCGATACATCACCTTGCGTCAGAGCGCAGGAAGGTGTTTTGGAGCTTGTTTGTTGTGTTATGCGGCATATATGTTCTTCATGATGCCGGTTGTTCACGGTTGCTGCTCTACGCCGTTCGCAGCATCATGCGTACTATTCTTACTGCTACTGCTGCTGCTGCCACCGACAGAGTTACCTTCATAGTGTACCGTTGCGCCTAAACGAGACTGTTTGCCACCACAACAGCAACAACAACAACAACAAAAAAGGGACGATTTGTTCGAACTGCATAGTCAAGCTGCGTTTGTTGTTGTTGTTGTTGTTCTTGTTGCTGCCGTCCTCGTTCTTATTGCTGTCGTTGTAGCTTCCTTCGTTTCTTACCACTGTTTTTGTTGTTGTTGTTGCTGTTGTTGTTGTTGTTGTTAGTGTGCATGGTGAGATCGCTACGACAACTCGAGAACAAGAACCGGCAGCAGAGCCAGCTTTAAGATAGTCAGGGGCGATAAAACATAACGAATCGAACCAATACATTTCGGATTAGTGCTCGTTTCTCTTTTACTTCACCTTATATATATATATATATATATATATATATATACTCGCGCGTTGGCTTCTATCGCCGCATTTATTATTGCGAAAACAAGGAAAATGAGAAAGCGTAGTAACAGCCAGTATAAAGGCATTTTCTCTGCATCATTTTACTTACATCAGGATCATCGTCGTCGTCATCATCATCATCATCCCGTTTTCCCCACTTGAGTAAATGTCTTTTTACGGTTCGGACGTCAATTTGACGAACGTATATATACTATATATATAATAGATTCGTAAAATTGTATATATACTAAGCGGCAGCATCACAGTGCTAGAACACTATCAACGACAACAACAACAAAGATTGCGTAACGTCTATAGTGGCGGCTATTGGCTTTGCTGATCTCGTTGCCAGGTTGGTTTCTTGGTTGTTCGAACAACAATCGCCCTCGTTGTCACTGCTGTGACTGTTGTCGATGTCTTTGTTGTTGTTGTTGTTGTTGTCGTTATTGTTGTTGTTGTTGTTCATGTTACATTTGTTGTCGATGTTGTTGCTGTTGTTGTTGTCCTAGTCGTTGTGGCTGCGGTAACAGTTCAGGAACGTGGATGGTGTCGGCGGCAGCGTCAGCAGAATGAATAACATTGTTCACACATTGAATCATTCACACGTATCATCATCATCACCATCGTCATTATTATCATCATCATGGCCGTCATTTTGAATGCATGTGTGTGAGGTGATGATGGATCATCGGCACCACCATTATCACCACCACCACCACCCTCATCACCATTACCGGCCGGAACAAGCCGTGTTGGCGGTCTGATACAGAGTCTGGCTGGACCAGGCTAGGCAGGGTCGGACTTCCCAGACCGCCTGATCTGTGCTGTGTTGAGCCTATGTTGAGGCTACGCTGGCCTAAGCTATCCTCTTGGCCTGGACTGGGTGAGACGACGGTATCGCCGTATACCTACCTGCCTATCTAACTGTCACTAGCAGCGCTGACTCCCGCTGTACCGACTGCTGAGCCGCATTGAGCGGCGGCAACAACAACAGCAGCAGCAGCAAAACAACAATAACAATAGCAACAACAGCAGCAGCAATAACAACAACAAGAGCCGCAGCAACAAAAACGTCAAATACAGCAACACTCGTGACAGCAGTGGCCAGATGGACGCAATGGTGGTTGGTGACACATCTGCGTGTTTTAGCATCTAGTGTTCACGGCACATGAACCCTTATCGTGTTTGTCCGTCAGCGCAGTTGTCATTGATGGGGCCGGTGCTCGCGGCGGACACTTTGCTGCCGGTTAGAAGGCTGCTTGAGCTTGAGAGTTAGCGAGGGCTACTGGAACTGCGTTCAACAACAATTTGTTGCTACCTGCTGCTCATACTACTGCTACTGCGGTTGCTGCATCTGTTACTGTTGTTGTTGTTGTTGTTCTTGTGGTTGTTGCTGAGTTAACACTAGCAGCATCAGCATTAGCATTAGTAATAACAACTACAACAATATCAAGGCAACATCAGTAACTAGGTAACAACAACTGCAACGCCGAAGCAACAAGCTAACTACAAGAACAGCCACAACAACGACAATAACAACATTAGGCAAAACAGTACCAACAGAAGCAGCAGCAGCACAGCCGCCGCATCAAAAACAGCAGCTACAAATCAACACATGTCGTAGACAGGAGGGAAGCCCTTCCAACGGCGGCGACGGGCAAGAGTGACAATGATGGCGATGATGAGAAATTCGTCAATTGTTGGTTGGCCGTGTGTTTGGGTGCCGATTCGCGTCACAGCTCCCTACGGGCGGTCCCTCTGCGGCAGCGCTAACAACACGCCTACTGCATGATGCTAGCAAGTTTTTAACCATGATATGTGTCGTAAACGGTACTATTATTATTATATATAATAAGAGTAATAGCAGCAGCAGCAGTAGTAGTAATAGTAGTTGTTGTTGTCGTAGTAATAGTAATAATATTGTTGTTACAATGGCGTCCATCACAGTGACATCGTCATAATGTTGTTGCCCGTCGATATTAATGCTGCCGAAGTGGGTGATGATGACTTGGTCTTTTGTCTTTCGTCTTCCACCACTCGTCATTTCATCGACGTGAACGGCTAATTAAGTCCGTCCAATGAGACGTGTATCGTTCTCTTTTTCTCTATTAATATATGCAAACGAGTACTGTTATAGTAGAGAACGACGACTGAGTTCAACACAAGCGTAGTGCTGATTACATCTCGGAACACTATTTTCGGATTTAGCACCACGATGAATTTATGAAGACGCACATAAAACGCAAAGTTCTTCACGAGGAAGCAAGACGAGATTTGTTGACGACGGACGACTGTTAGATACATGTATATAACAATTCTTGTTGTTGTTGTGGTTTTTGTCTACGCTTCAGGTGAAGGTGTGGTTCCAGAACAGACGGACAAAGCACAAGCGTCAAAAGCAAGAGGAAGGCGAAGGCGGTACGGGCGGTGGCACCGGTGGCAATAACGGCTCGGGCAATAACAACAACAACAATAATAACAACAACAATAACAACCACAATAACAACAACAACAGCTCATCACCGCCGCCCGGATCGATGTCGCCCGACATCGACCTCGAAGAAAGCGACGACGACGATAGCGACATTGCCCGTTCGGCCAGTCCGAACTCCTTGGCCGGTGCCCTCGCCGAACATCACCTTCAGCAACAACAGCAACAGCAGCATCAACAGCAACAACAACAACATCACCATCATCATCAGCAACAACAACACCTGCTGGCCGCCCAACACCATGCCCAGCTGCAGGCACAACTTCAGCAGCTTCATCACGCACAACAGTTGTCGCAACAGCTATCGCCGCAGCATCCAGCTGCTGGTCTTCAGGCGCTTCAGGCTGCCATACCTCCGCAGCTGTTGGCAGCTGCCGGTGGCACCTCACCGGGTGCTCTCAGCCTTCAACAACTCAACCTCCAGCTACTGCAACAGCATCATCAGCATCTAATGCAGCAACAGCAGCAGCAGCAGCAACAACAACAACAGCAACAACAACAGCAGCAGCAACAGCAACAACAGCAACAACAACATCAGCAAGTAGCCGCAGCTGCTGCGGCAGCGGTTCGCGGCAGCAGCAGCAGGTCAGCAACAACAACAGCAACAACAATTGAGCAGTCAACGCGACGAACGGGAAACGACGCCGCCCATGAGCGGCCTTCAGCCGCAGGCTCTCATTAAGCACGAGATCTAAACCGGCGTGTCGCCCACGCGGTAGGACCCATAGTAACGGCAACATGTCGTTGTTGTTGTTGTTTTTGCTGTTGCTGTTCTTGTTGTTGTTGGCCGTGGTGTTTCGATGACCGTCTCGCACAGCATGAGAGCATCAGCAACAGTAATATGTTCTTGGCGTGGCTGTTGGCTATGGTGATTTCTTTGGCGTTGTTGTTGTTGCTGGTGATGCTGCTGCTGCAACGGACGTCTCACGTATCCTCACGTGAACCATAGCATGCTCGATTTTACGCGCAGGCTCTAGTTCTCGCGTCAGTCGTGACGACTTCGTCACAAGGTTTCCTGCCTACTCACAGCAAACATCGTGACTGATGATGATGATGATGATGATGACCTGTCCCTGATCTGACCTGATTGACCGAAGAATTGGGTGACAACTCTGACAGTCAGACTACGGGACGGACGGAGGGATGGTTGGGAACCCCCTTACCATCAAAGCGAAGCAAGCCAACTGGAAAAGTCGATCGTTACCAAGCGACTCACTAATAATGCAATGTAAGCATGTGCTCGCAAACGACCGGGGCGCCATCAGCAGGTCCAGAGAGCGTAGAAGTGGAGCTCACCTGGTAGCTGTGGTACCTTGTAGCTGGCGGAAGGACAACCCCCAGCAGGATTTCTCAGCAGGATGTGCAGAATCATCCTTGTAGCTTGCCAGTAGCAGCAGCAGCAGCAGCGCAGCGATGTGTGTTCTCCAAAGTACAATAAGAACCATTCAACGTGCCAATGCTGGCTGACAGTCATAACAACAGAGCCGACTAAGAAGCTCTAGCGGTGATGAAAACGACCGTGGCAGTGTTCATGATGATGAAGAAAATTGACAGCTCTAACCACAGTCGTGTACATATATTTAATCATCATCATCTTCTTCACTACCACCAACACCAGCAACGTCAGCAACGACGTGACTACTAGAACCAACAAGAACAACGATTGCAGCAGCAGCAACAACAACAAATATGACAACAATAACAACAACAACAACAACAAAAATGACAACATTAGCAACATCCACAACAGCAACAACAACAACGATCCCGACACAACTGCAGGCATTTGAGAACAAGCGAAGCTGAACAGAAGGAATGTCATGAACATACCGATGCGATAGGATAGGAGCGTAGCATAGAAAATAAGATACATAATTTACAATGAAAGAATGAGCGTGCAGAAGATTAGCGCAAACATGTGAATGGAGGTCAATGAGCGGGGAACTAGGGCGGAGTATAGATAGAGGAGACCGCGATTGCATGAAAGTGTGACGTGTAAGTATAATATAATAGTAGTGGAATGAATGAATGTACTAGGGAACCAACAACGACAACAACCATGCGAACGATGCGATGAAAGATCACCTAGGTAGCAAATAGCAGTAACCTTCCTTAGTAATTGCAAAGATACGAGAGTGGTAATATCAACACGAGAGAAGGGTAGTTTGAGGATGTTTGGTTGCAAACATCATAATCATCAACAACAACGACAACGACGACCCCGATCGTTAAATAAAAACAAAACAACGACAACAGTGATAACAGACGACAATACCAGTTACAGCATAGCAGCAGAAGCAACAACGAGGACAACACTAAATCAGAACAGCTACAGCAAAAACCAAACAACAACAGACAACAGACAACATAGGATCTGACATCATCAAGCAGATCTTGGCATTTATTTTTTGATATGTTGTCGCGCGTACAAATTGAACAGATCCACAAGAGTCTACCAATCTCACCACAAGGTTACAACTTATTTCAATGTCCTCAACTCAACGGGGTTCAAGGTAACACTAGCCAGCTACCGAGGACGACATTAATGATAAAAACAACAACAACGACAACAACAACAAAAACAACAACAACGACAACAACAACAACAAAAACCACAACAGATCACTCAGCAAAAGCAGCTTTATAACGAGTTTCACACCACAGTATTGAGTGATTGATGGAGGATGATGACCCGACACGACGAGAGAAGGCTATAGAGAGAGGGCGCGAGAGAGAGAGAGAGATATACAAAGTCAACTAGAGCAAACACAACAACACAACAATATATACAACAACAATGAAGCAAGCAACAACAAGAACATCAGGAGCTTGACATCGGAGCTCGGAAGGAGCAAAAGGAGCTTCAAAAAGCTCGGAAGTAAACTCGATAGATGCACTGGTTGGTGTCTATCGGCACCGCTGACCACCGGCATCGACCGGTGAAACAACTCGTGTAAATTAACGTACATCATTCATACATAATAATACTAGTTCATCCGCCCCATCACTGCGCAGCATGCTATGACGTGCTGTCGAATGTATATTTTACGTGTCTGAATAATAAATTATTAACGATGCTCGTAGCAGCCGTCATCAACAACCATCTGCCTGATCTGTCTCTAGAAGATAAGTCTATGTTTGTCTATATGTGTCTGTTTGTCTGTTTGTCGGTCTGTCTGTCTATGCTGTACTTTGTCGATAATTCGCACGCGATCTATTAAAAGAAAAAATCCGAAAACAACCAGTAACCAATGTTTCTGGCTAGCTAGCTAGTAGTCGATAGTAAACACAAAAACAGGCCGTTGTTGCGATAATGAGGATGTTTTAACAGCTTTTGGTAAGAGATTGACTTATTTACTGGTTTGCGTTATTTATAATACTATTTGCTCATAGTATTATAGATAAGCCCAACAATAATATAGTGTAGTGAATACAGACAGCCAATTTCCTGAGTTCCGGCTCGATCCGAATTTTCCAGCACCCCAAGAGCTATTTAACCGGCAATGCATACTGAGTGATGTTGAAGACGTTAATAACGACGCCAAACCTATAGAAAGTAAGGTACAAAAATGGAAGGAATCTTAAGGTATGGCGTTGTGCGCCACTCAGTCATAAAAGGCTCTGCAAACGGTTTTTCTTATCTATTTCTGCTGCATTTCATATATATATATATATATATATATATATATATATATATTTATATATGTATACATACATATATATGCTTGCAGACAAAAAGTCTCTGCAATTACCTTCCGTTATCACTAATGCGAGTGGCATCTGGTATCGCACAATCACCTCTGCGCAAGCGTGATGCTGTCACATTGATTTTCGATTATTAAATTTAGACTCCGTATTTCGACTTCGTTTGTTCATGTACACACATTTTCGCGATCCGCTTGGTGTCGAGGTGTCGTCATATATAGCAGCATATAGTAGTAGTATTATGACAATATACATATATACATGTAGGGTGTTCCTAGATGTTTGAGCTGCATTTGAGGGGGTCATCAAACTCGGTTAAGAGCCTTTCTTTTCAATAGAATATGAAGATATAGAATATCTGTTGGTCTTGCTTAGGAGTGGGAGTGAAATAACTAGAACATGTTTTACGAATGTAGTTGACCGGACATAGTTTTAGAAAATGTGCGAATGCGAGAGAACGAGTTTGGTTGATGAAGCCCCCCATTCTCCTGTTTGGGAGAAAATTCTGATGCGGCTGCAAGGTATCAATACACGTTAACGAAAGAAGAATACTCGTATTAGTGAAACGGCTTAGCCAATAAAACCATTACCAAAATTATCTCCATTATCCTCCATCAACTCCAGAGCATTTTCTTGAATGTGTTTGTATTATGCACATAAGGAAAATCTTCAACATATGAAGCGTGAAACATAAAAGGTAAGGCAATATATAATCTCGATCTTTAACTGCTATAAACTCGACAATTCATATTTCGTTAGGCAGCATGCGGATCACCATGGATGCGTACGACGTTCATAATTGTATTTCGAACACACTGGTATATTCAGTTTTAGTATGTTTAGAACAACTAGTTTCTTTGCACTGGTACGTTTTCTAAAGCTACGCCTGGACAGTCACATTGATATAATAAGTCTTAATAATTGTAATCTTACTACTAAACAAGACATTTCCGTCTTCCTAAATGATTTGTGAACGAGTTCAACCACCCATGAATGCGGCCCAAACTATATATATATATATATATATATATATGGTAGCGATTTACCATGAAAAGTATATATAGGTTTATTATAGCGACCTGCCAAGAAGAGTATATTGGCTGCTTGGATTTCCTACGAGAGCCAGTTGAATTGCCGAGCCAACCGGCTCTGGATTATTCAAAACGGAACCAACTACAAACCGATTCATTCGTATTCCTCTTTATTTTGACTTTTTGTTCTTGATGTTCTTTTGTCAGCCATGTCCGTCGTCGATTCCGTTGTCCGTCCCGTCGTCCCTTTACAACTCACAACGACCAGGCTATTTTCACAAAATGCATAGGACAGAACCTGGTGCTGTCATTATTAGGCGGCGCCACTTGCGCTATAAAATCACGCCACATTTGTTGTCGGTCGTTAGTGGTCGAAATCGTGCTATTCGTGTCGTAGCACTTCACTCCTCTCGACAAGGGCCGGCTGTACAAGCTCAATCACAAATCACTTCCGGCAGCGCGGTGACTGGCTTCATTGCACTTCCCCACCACCACCAGCACCATCGAATGCTCGATATCGGCTGATTTGCCAACCGTAGCGCTATATAACATCAACGACTTTCGATTCGAACTCACGTTGTGTCCATTTGGTTTGTCCATGTGGTTCAACAAAACTATAGCTAGACGGATACGTTTATAATTCAGCTTCAACCTTCGTTTGTCGTGTCGATATGTTGTTTGTCGTCCTCGCGCGTGTTGGTGTTCTTATTGTTGCTCGTTGTGATTACTGCTTCAGGTGTCGCTTTGCCAATTGATATATATATATATATATATATATATATATTCAATTCAATTTCAATTCAGACGTGGTTTATTTACGGAACTGCATACATTCACATGCTTAAGTTCTCGTTATGAAAAGTGGTACAAGGGTTTGGGAATAAAAGGAGAAAAAGAAGAAGATAAAGCAGTAGATAATACCTATACCATATTATTGGCGATACTGACATACAAGGCAAAGGAGCACACCTGAGCTATAACTTCATAAACATTATACTCGAAATGACAAGTGAAAACTATATATATATATATATATATATATATATATATATATATATATATATATATATATATATATATATATATATATATATATATATATATAGAGTGACGTTTTTAATCTTTCAATTTGCAACTGCTACTTTTACCAGATGAACGGCTATTGGGCAGAGCGAGGCAGTGCGAATAAGGCTAGCGATTGCCGAGAACGCCAGTAGCTTTGGAGGCAACTGGAGCAAAAAGGCAACACAAGACCGACAGCTCCGCCAATATCCAAACGAGGTCTATTTTGAGCTATGCCACTAGCAAAGCTGTTTCCGACACAAAAAGGCAGCATATAGAGAGAGCACAGAAAATAGCCAAAGCTGTAGCAGCGACAGCAGAGCGTGGAATCAAATAGGAAGGTTGTTGGGACGTGTCGAGTGGCACCAAGAAGAAGTGGCCGTAGCCGGGAAAACATAAACAGAGAAAGGAAGGAGGGAAAAATAGCCAACAAAAGACCGAGAGCTGCAACAAAAACTATATAAGCCAAAACTGCCACCTTTCTCCACAAACGGATCGGCATCGACGCCCGGAAGAGCGAGAGACGTACCTTCGACGAAAGCTACGCGTTGTCCACCCAGATAGCAATCGTCAAAATGTACGTCGTGCAATTTGACTTGTCGCACCCGTCGCCATTTTGCATGAAATTGCTTTGGTTTGTTACACATTGTTAATCATAATAATATTATTAATAATAATAAGCATCATCGTCATCATCATAATATAAGCAGTCGTCAAGTGTTACTTGTACGTAACGACGTGTCGATTCTCTCTGTTTGAGAACAAACGGCATCTGTTTGACACTTACGACGTCTTCGCGATCTCTGGCGTCTCGATTCGCCTCCATCGTTGACGCCCGCCTTGAATTGGTAATGAATTCTCGTTTCTCTTTGCGTATGTGCGAAGCATCCGCAGCATCTACAACAGCGACAATGACAACAACAGCAACGACAGCAGCAGCAGCAACAACAACGTGTTTATTGTCGTTGAAGAATGAACGTTGTCGGCGAAGCGAAAACGGCATAAGAAAGATTGTGATGGAACAAGTTGTCGTTTTTATCTTCGTTCTTCTGTCTCAATTATTCTCATTTGGAGCGCAGACTATTACTACTACTGCTGCTACTCCTACTACAAAAGACGAGAGACGTGAGCCAATATTATGACCAATGGGACGAAAGCCAAGATTATGACCACCTGCAGCAGTATTGCAGTTTGTGATCCAGTCCAACCTCATCAGGCCGATCGCAAGCACTCGAACAATAAACACACGCGCATTTAAATCCGGATTTTAGCCTCTTGTCGTTGACGGAAATAATCAACGTATTTATTAAGTTTGACGACGACGACGACAACAACAAAACAACAGCACCAACCCTAAACGGACGACAATCTTGACAACAACAACAACAACAGCAGCAACGACAACGACAACAACAACAACAACAACAACAACAATAAGGACACGAATCGGCTGATTCACAAGTAGAGGGCAGGAAAGCAAAACTGAGCAATGAACGTTTCGACTAGACCGTCTTGACGTGAGACGACACTCCACTGTTGAAACAAAAAAAAGACACTGAACGACTAGGATTTGCATTTGAACGTTGACGCATCCAAATTTAATTTGGCGTCACACCAGCAGTACTGACAGAAAGCGGCAACAACAACAACAGTTGAAGTACTACTGCACGAACCCAATCGTTTTGGTCTCTATTTGCATTTAGACTCGTCTTCGTAATCTCGATCTTTCGTTCTCTATCTGCTTTTCTTACCCTGCTTCTCTCTCTCCACGCGTTCTCTCTCTCTCGCGCCCTCTCTCTCTCTCTTGTTGTGGCGGAAAACCGGCACATTGAAGCCGTCTCTTTCGTCAGCTAGACGTTTTTTGGTTTTTTATTGTCGCAAATTCCACGAGTGTTCCCCAGTCCCTATAGCGGCGCTAGAATCTGCTGCCGTTGCTTTTACGGATCAGTTACGATCTGTCGAAGAAGAAGAATAGAAGAAGAAGAAGAATTTTCAGCAGCCTAGTTTCACAGTTTAGGCAAATGAAGCATCCTCAATTGTTCTGCTTGAAAACACGTCTCGCCATAAGCGAGGGTTTAGGTTGAAATTGAAATTCACGGGGCTACAATCGATCAGCAGACGGGAGCAATAGCAGAAATGACAAATCATGCAATTAGTAGGCTTCTCAATTCCAATGGTATAGCACACTGCCAGACCGTCTGCAAAATTAATATGAACAACTGGTAAGCAACATGGACGCATCCCTAGGTTGTTTCGTAAATTGCTCAGATATGCATCGCAATGTTCTAAATCCCCTGACTCCTGCTGTTACGAGAGACGTTAAATAGCGCTACATTCGTTATACCTGGCATTGTAAATGTCAAAATGAAAGCAACATATGAGTTATTTTTCCCTACAAATTGTTGTTATTGGGAATTATAAAACAGGTTATTGGGAATTATAAAATATAAAACATTAATGTTTTAGAGTAATTAGTCATCCATTGGTTACATTTGATTTGATAGTAGTATTGTTGCATGAAAAGATATACATGAGAATACAGCTTTATTAAAAAAATGGTCGTACATGGCTAGCATATATCACATTGTCGATTGTACGGCGCACTGTTTGCCAAGCAAGCATTGGTTCACAATATATAATCGCCATTTTTCAATAGGGACAGCAGCACGTTTGCTTCGAAGAGTATTGCGTTATTGATAGCCTGATATTTTGTCAAATAAGATCTTTTAAAATTCTAAAATCGACGTTTTGTGTATTCTCGGAAACGGTTGGAAGTTCGACCTAGAATCTGGACGTATTACAGCAAATAGCAACCCGAAACTATATGTACCCGGAGTCGGGATCGAATGTGATGCCGGAGTCTTTACACTGGTCGACGGACTTGGCATGATTATTGAGATAGTAAACAACGTTGTCGTTTTTTTGTCATTTTTATAAAGGAGGGCACCTTATCATCTTCAGAGCTACATGTTAACACTAGTAGTGCCAGTGGCTTGGTCACCACGTCCGCGAGTCCGGCAAAAAGTACCACGCCGTCCGGAGCTCGGCTAGAGTTGCTTCACTTAGTTATCTGTGGACGATTTTGTGTGTAAACACGATGTCCCTCAATATGTTCTGACTTTTCCCGCTAAAGATGTACTGATACTTTGACAGAATGACACTTTTAAAATACCGGACACGGCCACATCCATTCGTTTGGGATTATTATTTTGATTATAAATAATAAGTTAAATTAAAACATACATATATATATATATATACTAGCATCGTCGGCGGAGAGGCCATGGGGCTCTATGCAAGGGAATCCGCATGATCGAAGCGCTTGGCCGAAGATGTGGTTAATACCGGCACGCCGTCCGCCACTCATGATGCATAACTACCCGTGATGGGCTAATTTGTCAACGTGTTGGCCACATTTACATTGATGGAAGGAGACAAGATCATATATTGGAACTGCAACAGGTAATAATACTATGTAAAATCAATGTTTAAAATGTCTCCAAATGTATGTAACGATTTTGTTAATGCGGTCGTGTATCTGTGTGTTTCCTTGCTACAGCTCTAACCTGCTAAAGGAAGGCAACTTTATATCAGGTTGAAAAGAGCAGGTTGCTGCTGTTTATGCGACGTGTTCGTAACATATTATTTAGCATGTAGACCAAGTGGTAATGACTGTGCTGGTTGTGGTCGCAGGAATTGTAGCATCGGCAGTACACGTTGTTGTAGCCCTCCCTCTGCGCCCCACCTGTCGTTGTGGTGGGTCGATAGATAGATAGATATATAGATACCCTTGTCGCAGTGAGGGACTAGAATGACACGTCATTGGAGTTCTCCAGGCAATCTTTCAAGCGCTGGGCAGTTCTTTGGGTAACGGGGCGTAGTGCGGGGAGCTTCCTTCGACCAGACTTGCTCTGATGTCAGTAACTGGCCGCCTCGATTTCGAGGCGGCCGCGAGCTTCAGCCTCGATGCTTCAGTACTTGACGGAGTCGACGGCGACCGCCAACTGAAGGCGTCGGTACCGCCATGCAACTCTGAAGTGGTCTTACTTTGAGCTAGACGAGCTTACAGAAGCAGGGTATCAGAAAGATAGACAGGACGAAATAGACGGAATAGGGTGAACGAATGCATGAATGGATGGATGAAGCAAGAGCACCAGAGGCTGAGGTGAAGAGAGGGAAAACCGCTGATCAGGAGAGACTCGTCTGCCTTGGCTGGCTGTGATTGCCGCTCGAGCTCAAGATTGGACCCCTGAGACTTGAGGAAATGACGATGGCAAACGATCCCTGGGGTCGATCGGTTGGTCTGTGCGCCTTCGGAGAAAATCGTCTCTCTGCGTGTCTGTATGGGCGTGTGTGTACACTCACTCGTGCACTTATTTGTGTAAGGGGAAACAGAACAAGAGGCTTTTTCTTATGATGCTGACATAAAGCGGGGCGATTGTCGATAAAGCGACCGGTAGGTTGTTTAATTCGCAAGTGCGCCGGGTATATATATATAAATATATATATATATATATATATATAGGAACGGGTGCTATATTGTCACAAATTAAAACAGAGGTAAAACTGCCACAGTCCTGAAACAGAAACGATATCATAAAAAATGCGAATCGCAGTAGTGTCGTACAACGGACCGGCAGGCAAATCTGAAGTCTGTGTTTGAAATGGATCGAATAATACTGCCTCTTCTTTACCTCTCTCTCTCTTAGCCCGCCCTCTAGCTATTACTCAATCCGCAAATCATTTTATTCCCCTAGGGGAATTATTGCGGCGCGTCAATCTGCATATATATATATATATATATATATATAATAAAGGGGAAGTTCGGGGTGACATTCGGAAAACTTAGTGCGTCCGATACCATTAGTTATATAATGCGGCAAGTATCCATGCGTATATATATATATATATATATATTTATCGTTGCATTTACGCGCGTGTTTATTATATATATATATATATATATATATATATATAACATTCATAATAAGAACAACAAAATGTATTTTCAAGATTTTTGTTTTATGGCGTACTATTATATTGAATTACAAGGCATATACGTGTATCGCTACCTCGCTTTATACGTGAGCATTTTATGAACCGTTTGCGATCCAGTACGTTTACACACACACACACACACATACACACAGATGCAGGTTACACACAGGATGCAGAGTTTACTAGGCAAGCCTTCTTCCGTGTCCGCAGCCTAGAAATGAAAACGGTAACCTGTTTGGCACGACTTGTTGGATTGAACTTTATGCACTGCTAAAACACGCGTGGAAGACTTGCGTCGTCCGATCTTCTACGCTTGGTTGAAAAGCATGACAACGACGCTGATGATGATGCTGCTGCTGCTGCTGGACGAAGATGGCAGCCTCTGTGAGGGCGTATGCCTTACGGTCGTTGGGCTGCGAGGGGTTGTCTCGTCGAGCTTTTCGTAGTTGGCGACGCGCCGACGCGATCTATGGCCAGCCTTCAACGTGTGCACGCCCCAACAGGCATGCGGGGGGCTATCACACTTTTGGAGAAGAGCGTGAGGCCGTGAGTGGCGCTACTCGCTTGCCTTCGGCCCGAGCGTCGAGCAGGCTATCGTCGAGCGCCGTCTTCCACGATTCCACGCGATGCGACTCGTGGGGAAGATGGCGCCTGCAGTCGTCCAGATGGAAATATGCAAGCTACACATACATGCATGCATCCATACGTAGAGAGAGAGAGAGAGATAGAGATAGAGATAGGAAGACACAGAGAGAGAGAGAGAGAGACAGGCATACACTTACACATTCATACATACATCGCATACATAGACAGACATACGTGGCTCCTTCATCACGTTGTATGCGCAGCTGCTTGAGCTCCCGAGATGATCCTTCGGACAAATATGCCTCGCGCCCTGCTGTTCATCCCAGCCGGCCCAGCCGAAAGCAGGAGTGTGCGCATAGGCCACACAGCAAAGCTCCACTTGAGAGAATGACGAAGCCGACGACGACGACAACAGCAACAACAACAACAACAACAACAACAACGACAACAACATCATCATCAACAGCATCATCGACGATATGTTGTGACAGCGTCGACGGCATCACAAGTGGCAGAATAGAGACCATCTCGATGGTCTAGGTGTTCGCAGGTAGGTCGGAGAGGTTTGGCATGATGTGTTTCAACCTCCATGCCCTAGATTCGTCTCTTCTCTATCTGACCCATCTTGTCGAGGAAAAGCCGTCGGTGCAGCTTAACTAATACATATATATATATATATATATATATATATATATATATATATACACGATGGACCGTACTGATACATTAGGAAAATACCTACAAGTATTAATTTAAAATTGGATCATGTCGATCATGCCTTCCTTTACGACAGCGATTTCGATCCCGCTGACGCCGGTGGTCATAGCGTGTAACCGCTAGGCTCTCTGGAGAGCAAAGACGGTGCGCTTTCTTCTCTCAGGTAACGTCCTCAATTAATAAGTAATAATAATAATTAGGGAGAACGGGGCAAAATGTAAGAAACGAACAGTATAAACAATCATAAAGAGAAAACAAGGTCGATCTGTAAATAATAATATATCTTGCTGCGCCAATTTCTAGATTAGGATTCACCGCCAAATGTTGGTAATGAATGAACAAACAGATCAAATAATAGCAGGAGTTGTTGTGTCGAGGAGTACTTATTTACTATACAGTTCTTATACGTACTACTACAACTGTTCAAGTAAATGACAAAAATGCAAAGTAATAGCACAGATGTAAGTTTCGCAGTACATAGATAACCATATGCAACTAGACCCTCAAATAACAATATATATATATATATATATATATATATATATATATGCATATATATATATATATATATATAACAATTAATTTTTCCGATGGAAAAAGGGGGTGGAAATGTCTTCTTTTGGAGTAAGGGCGAAATTGCCAAAAGTGGTTGTATCAAGCTTTTATCCTGACATATCTTCACTAAATCTGCGATTGCGAAAGCCCTGTCTCTGTTAAATTGCATTCTACGTTAGCTCACAACAGAACAAATGTTGTATTGAATATAATTCTTAGAAAATGAAAATCTTTGCAATTCTTATATTTTGGCTTCCATGCTGAATTGCATATTTTTAGAGGACATTTTCTAGCAGCAGCAGCAGTAACAACAAGAACAACAACAATAACCACAAGTAGGGCCATGATACGGCCCGTCATTCATAATGAGAGACGATTGTATAGCACCGCAATCGACTGTGGTGGCGCTGGCAATGCCTGTGTCATGTCGATATACCTGCGAATCATCAGCGCCTGCATCAGTACCTGACACAGACAACAATAACAACAACGTAATCGAATACCGCTTGACCACATCAACAACAACAACAAACAACAACATAACAACAACAACAAGTTGTTGTTTTTGTTGCTGCAGTCATCGTAATTGTAGTTGTTTCTATTGTTGTTGTCCTTATTGTTGTTTTTCTGTTGTCGTTGTTATTGTTGTTGTTGTTGTTATTTATTTTGTTGTCGTCGTTGATTCTATTGTTATTGTTGCTTTTGCTACTACGACCGTTGTAACCGGTGTAGAAAAAGTAGCAACACTTGCATTTGCTACAGTAGCGGAAGGTAACTGCTGCCGCCGCTGCTGCTGCTGGGCGGCCGCGGCGGTGGCAGCGCGACAGCGGCCGAACGAGCAGGGGACCGACCAGCAGCAGAAGTGATGCCAGCTACAATGTAGTCCACGTGCAGACGCGCAGGCAGGCAGGCAGACAACCAACCAACCAACAAACAAACAGCCAAGCAGACAGGCATTCATCCATCCGTTTGTCCGTCTATCCGTTGCTATTTGTCGCCACACTGGCGCCTCCGCCTCCCCTGGTGGCACCGTAGTTGTAGTAGTAGTAGTAGTAATGTCGTCTCGCCAGGAGTCACAGGCGGTGCACCCACCCGGCCACATACGCACGACATCTCAGCGCCTCAGCTGCAGCCGTTCTCCTCTCCCCGTCGGCCGGCCGATCGAACAGACGACGACGACGATGATGACAACGGCAGGTTGTCGGTTGGTTGGCAGACCCCGCCCCGGCCGGCGCCTGCCCTCACTCACCCCCGCTGCCGAGTCAACGCTGCCGAGGGGACATAACATTATTTATGCTGCGTCTTCGAGCTGGCTAACTCTATCTAGCTCACTCTCACCACCTGAGAGTGCCATTCGCTCACGAGAGTGCCACTACTACGCCAACTCGTTTACCCTACCTATCTGCCTAACTACCCCCTACCTCACTTAGTGCTCACGTCCTCAGACGGACCGACAACACAACGTGTCTTCGACCGATACGGTTGTTGTTGCCGTTGTCGTTGTTGTTGTTGTTGTTGTCGTCGTTGTTGTTGTTGTCGTCGTTGTCGTCGTTGTTATTGTTGTTGTTGTTGTTGTCGTTCTTGTTGTTATTGTTGCTTTTGCCGACCTGTCGGTGTCATTTATTGCTGTAATTGTGGCAATCGCATGGTCGCTGTTCAACGTCATTTGCTGCTGCTGCTGTTGTTGGTCTATATTGTCAAGTTATTCTTCATGCCCTGTCAATTGTTATTATTACTATTGTTGTTGTTGTTTTTATTTATCCTTCATTTATTCACCATAGAATTGATAGTATGCACACTAATCATTCATGGGTATCCAAAACTCCTTTTATGACTTTAGAAATGCTCGATGTACCAAATTTCAAACACTGTAATGCATAGTCAATACACCCGCAATATTTGCAGATACAATCATCCGTTTCGAAAAAAACAAGCTTTTCAGGCTTAAAGCTCTTTTAGATTGTACCCGTGCATGGCTAACCCACACAGCACGGGTATGTTACTTTGCAGCTTTCCATGTGTTGCTGTTGAATCCTGGGCTGTCTGTAAAACCGTTTATTGCAAAAGTCAGATTCCGTTCCTCTCAGTGTATCCTGCATTGCTCTGCTATTTATTGATCGAATTTGAAAGTGTTTTTATGACTTTCTCTACGGACGTGCTCTCCCGTTACGGTTGGAGGCTCAGTATGGTTGGTGCGTTACGTGGAAGGCCCAGCGTCCTCTTTATAAAGTCTGGTTTAACATTGTCTGAGTCCTTACAGTTCCGCGATGAGAGTTGTGGTCCAAATATCTATAAGACATATATAATATGTCACAAAGGGGGAGGTAAATTGTATTGCTGTATTCGAAAAAGATTTATAGTCTTCTTCATGTCGAGGTACCTGAGAGATCCTAGGAATACCATTGCTGTGGTAGCTTTTGCGGTTTTTTCTCTTATATGTTTCGCACAGTTAAGAAGTTAGTGCAACCCCCAAATAACAAAACTGGTTGACGAGATCTAGGGGTTGTCTTTCTCCTCGACTGAATTGACGCACCTTGATCTTAATTGTGCTTATGAGCAGCGAGTTTTTGTTGCACCATTTAGTAGTCTCATTTTAGATAGAGCTGCGGAATGCTTCCTGGTTTTGGCTAAGATAATTAAGCTGTCCGTTTAGAAAACGTGAAGAGGTCTGGCCCCCCTGTAGAACTACTTTAGGGGGGTTCTGCGACATATAAAATAAATAAGAAAAGGTTAGCAGTGACTTTTTGAGAAACTTATTGTCGCTGTTGTTTTGTGATTACGTTATTGTTGAGGTTGCGATTAAAATTGAACTATTTTCTTTGTTTTTACTGCAGTGGACTGACATCTATGATTGCTATGTTCTATAATAATAAGCAATTATTTTCGTTACTACTGTCGCTAAGTGCCGTCGTGTCTGTAAAAAAGCCGTCATCACATCTGTCATCGATGCCATTGTTTATAGTTATTGTTTGTTGCTGTTGTTGTTGTTGTTATTGTTGTTGTCGTATGTAGTTTTCATCGTTTGTGGCATCTTCATGTCGTCGCCGCAGCCGCCATTGTTATTGCTATGCTGTTGTTGTCGTCGTCGTCGGTGTCATTGTGTTCCTACTGTTACTGTTGCAATCGTCAGCTTTGATTTCACTTAATGGCAGGGTAGGTACTTGCCGTTAGCTGTCATTGTCGTTTGCTTGTCGAGAGCCGACAATGAGCCCGGGTAGTTATTGTTAATATAGTAATAATTATTATTACCACGATTTTGTTACTCTAGTTGAGAAACTATTATTATTATTATTATTCCGAGTTTACGCTTGTAAGACTCAAACGTACCGTACCGGTCCCGGCAGTCTTCTCGAGTGGAGAGTATTTTCTCCTTCCTATGAAAGGGGCAATGCCTTTCTGCATACTGAGAGATAGAGAGAGAGAGAGAGACAAAATGAGTCGCTTCCTTATCGTTCCCTGTTGTTTGGGCTCGTCGCACGCTTATTATTACTTCTGCTAATACTACTACTACTACCACTGCTAGTATTGAAATGATTATGACTAGTGTCATCAAAGTTTCTAGCGATGACACTGCCACAGGCTGTTGAACAGTGGATCACTCACGCTGTCTTGCCGCATAATTGTTGTTGCTGTTGCTGTTGCTGTTGCTGCTGCTGTTGCTGTTATCCTGGTATTCAGCCATGGGTGGCTTCGTCACGCCTACCGCCGTTGGTGCATTTGCGCTATCGGCCATAGCGCTATCGGCCATTGCATTGTTACTACTGTTGTTAGCATCGGGCGTTGTTACTGTTGTTTCTGTCGTCGTCGTCGTTATTGCTGTTGTCTGCTGCTGCTGCCGCCGCGATTGTCACTCTTGTTGTTGTTGCTGTGCTGCTGCTGCTGTTGTTGGTGTAGGCATTAGGTGGCGTCGGTCTATTCAATTTGCGCACTGATGACAGCGACGTACGCGAACAAACGTGACCCTGTCATTGTCGTGCAATGACAGTTGTCATCTAGACATGCTACACACGCAGACACGCACACAACACAGTTTTGTCAAATCGTTCCTGCTATTCTTACCGCTCCCGCCGCTTCTCTTTTCCCTCTGTCCCAATATCTCTTGCTCTTTCGTTCGCTATATGTCATTGTTCCATTGTCCTGCTCTGTCTATCTATCTCTCTATTTGCCTGTCGGTTGGTTCGTCTGTCTACATGTCTGCGTCTTTGTCATGTAGACTCAGTAGCTAGTCCGCACTGGCGTGTCGGGGCTGCGTCGAAAGGCGGCGGCCACTGCGGCGGTCCACGACACTGAGATGGGCTGAACTGAGACACTGTTCCGCTCCTCTCATGCATATATATATATATATATATATATATATATGCGTAACTGTGGTTGCAAGTAAGTGTTATCACCATGGCATGTAACCTGATGAATGAGTTATATGTTGTTAATTAATTTTATTCATTTAGAAAGCGAAACTCTAGCTTTAAACGGAGGCACGGGAGACATAGCCGAGTTAGATTTGCAACAAGTTATATAGTTTTGATCTTGAAATGGGATCTATATAAGCAACACTGATAACACAACAAATTACCTAATAATAAATAATAATAATACTAATAATAATAATAATAATAATAATAATAATAATATAATTAAGCTATAGTAACGTACTAATACATCTTAATAATAGATGGTAGAAACTAAGCGTAAGCTCAATGAATAAGGGCCATAGTTCACTCTAAAAAATAAATTAAGCGAATTAGCGAGGTCACTTGTACGATCCTAGACGACATTTTTAACGTCGTTGTCTTTGATCGTTTTCAGTAGGCTGAGGTTCTTTTACACGCGTAAGGCTCTCTTTAAAGAGATTTGCAGTAATACGTTTTCGAGAAGCGCACAACGAATTACATGGAATAGTCACTATGATAAACAGAGGTCGTTTTTTTAGTTTTAGATAAATGACGCGTTGTCCATTTTGTCATTAGCGGTTTATTCCACCCGGCGATTACCATTCAAAATCTGAGAAAGAGTGCAAAAATTTAGATAACCGTCGGTAATAATGGAAGGTTTATATGCTACTTGGCGGCACAATGGCACTGTGTGACTCTATATGGGATGTAGAGTCACACAGTGTTATTGTGTGACTTTTATATAGAATAGGCCAGATTCTCGCCTAATCTGGCCATATGGCGATAGCTAGGGAGAATGCCGTCGCAGACTTCGTCGTCAGTCCAATGAACTGTGCAGACTTCGATTGTAAGTTACCACATATTTGCGCACAACTGATACCAGAGGTGAGAGACAGACACACAGAGAGGTAGATGGAAGAAGAACGAGAAGCGAGAGAGAAAAATAATAACACATATAACTAGTTACTTGGGATATATATATATATATATATACACACATACATACATAAACACAAATACAGCCGCTGACAGACAGTGGCCGTCTTAAAGCCAACCTCTGCAGCGTTTACATTGCCGAACCTCCGACTGGGTGCTGGAGTTGAGAATATTTTTTATTTTTCCTCCTCCTCCCCCTCGTGAAGCGTTCAAGTTTATTGTCATTTAGTGTTTGGTACTGTCACCGGCGGCAGTGATTGGGGTTGGCGACAATGAGATACATAGAAAGGCGCGGACAGCAAAAACTGGGCCGTGGCTACTTTTTGCTGCGTGTGGCTGCACGAGCGGCTATGGGGGAGCGCACGTTGACAGCGGCAGCACTATTGCTCTATTCATTAACTGACCCACCACTTTTTCGGCTAACTCGCTGACAAATTGAAATGCTACACGAGCTGCCGGAAAACGACCCGACAAGCAGCTCATCGTCATTATTGTGTTTATTATTATTACTATTATCATGATTACTGTTATTATCATGATGTGATTTGTGTCGTTTTTTGCCATGATGTGATGACGCGATGACGTTGCTGCTGTTGCTCCTGCTGCTAATCCTTTTAACGTTCGTTCGTGGCTTTCTTCGCGCTATGTATTTGCTCGTTAAAAATGTCAACGGTCCCATTGTCGCCAGTGACACTGCCGCCTCAAATGGAGATACTGTGCAAATAGCGAGAGAGAGAGAGAGATATAAGGAAAAAGGGAGCAAGAAAAAGCCAATCACAGTAACGTAGGCAGATATGGAGAATAATAATTATATATATATATATATATATATATATATATATATGTTGGTGAGTTAAAACGACTCTCATTACTGCTGACGGCTTTTGATGTAGCTGTCGTCGACGCAGATCCATCCAGCGTAAGCTATCAATCCATGCATGCATGCGTTTATTCACTCACTTACGCATGCTCCTCTCTTGTAGTCCCCCCCCGCCATTGACTCCTCATTTCGTTTTACTCCCATCTAGGCCATGACGTGTCTAGTTTGGCCGACGTCGACTGGCAGCTCGTCGGTGGTCCTTTCTCCTTGGCCCCCCGCCCGGGGGTGAACGAAACGGCCGGAGGAAACGCCCGGGGGTGGAGGAAACGACCAGTGTTGTCGCCGCCCGCGATAGAGTCTACTATAATATGTATGCAGACAGGCAGGCGGGAGTCTACTATAGTATGCGTGCAGGTGGCCGTCTATTGTGGAAATTGCGTGCGTAGTATCATCGTATCTAAGTAGCGTTGACGGTTTGCTTTTTTTTGCTTTGCATCCTAAACTCAAGCCTCGATAGCCGCCGGACGAAAAAACCTAGGCTACGACCAGTAGCTAGCGAGAAGAACGAGGGCAGCATTTAGACTATAAAGGTTGCAGTCGGAGTTGTTGAAAGTACAACAGTAATCAGCGCGCCACTAGCCAGTACATATCTAAATGCAACTCGTCGGCGTTACGGTAACGAATAGGGTGGCGGAGGACAGGCCACGCATAATTATTAGTTCTCTGTAGCGCTAACTTAACCAGCGTTTGCCGTTGGAGACGGACGCGATATGTATTCGAGCATCTTACACACTGCGTATTTATATATCTGTCTGTCTAACTACATCTAGTATCTCATCTTACCGAGTCGTCTCGAAACGCTACACCCACGCACCCTGTAATTAAGCTAGTGATACTGTTACTAAGAATAGGGCACGCCCAGCTTCATTATATATATATATACCATTCATTCGTCACTTATGAAATTGTCTGACACACACTAACAATTGCGGTCTCTATTCAGTAATGTAGCTACAGTCTGTCTCGTCGTCCTTCTTTGAAAACTACGCCATTCAAATGTGAGAAACGCCGACATTTGTGTGGAGCTGACTCTACTCTGTTGAATAGCCATAGTCTGCATACACTCGCTCAAAAGGGACTAAAGATACTACAAAACAGGTCACGTCTGAGATCTTAAGCGGTATAAAACGTATTTTTTAATTGGAGCTTGAAGAGCATTTGTCTGTCTATCGTCGTTAACATCGTCGCCAAAGTAAACGTCGTCAAACGTACAGACACCCCACAAAACGACAAAGTGACAGGTGCACTGTATTATGTACAGCCCGCGACGTCGACCGGGCTGCTCTGGTCTAGGTCTAGTTTAGTGAGTGAGTGAGTCCTTTCGATTGACTCGATCAATAACAACGACGAGCCCATCACATTAAATAGAGCCACCATCTACCTGATTCAACAGTGGTGGTGGTCGGTGTCGTAGTGGATCATCTCAAAGCTGTTGTAGCTTTCGCTAACAAGCTCGCCTTCACGCCTCGGGACAGCAAACAGCACACTCAGTCATCTGAATCTAATTCTAATCGATCTAACAGAACAGTGTCGCACACAGATAAATAAATAGCTTTTGTCGAAACTGACAGATGCACGCGCGCCAAAACGCGTCAACGTTGAGACCTCGAAACCTGCTCGCTACTTTATCGATGCTCTTACCATTACAACAACAACAACTACTACTACAACTACCACCACTACCACTACTACTACTACTACTACTACTACTACTACTGTTAATATTATTATTATAATTCGTCGTCGGGGCGCCGCATCGTTGGGGAAGGAAGCGAATTCTGTAACCTGTGATGAAAAATGGTTTGTCTGCTTCCTCTTCATCGTCTCTGCTACTTCTCGCGTTCCTTTTCCTCGTCTATCCTCGGTTGTTCTACGATAATCTTAACGGTCATATCGACGAAGGTATCGGCGAATCAGCGGGGCCCCGCAGGGGTAGTCGACAATCACCGAAATCACCGAGCGGTGTTGTGGTGGTTCACTCCGCGCACTGTTCGCTCGCCAAGGAAGGCGCCTATGGTGAGCGCCTGTGAGTGCCGGTGAAACACTGTCAGCTGCACCAACAAAAAAACAGAGCGGAGTGCCAGGTCAGGCATGCTGAGGGATCCACTTCGCGAGGACGTCACTTGCACGACCCCTTACACAGATACCGTGTGCACGGTATCTGTGCGATATACACCGTGATACCGCCATCCGGAGACTTGTACGTATCGCATCGATCGGAGACGACTGAAAACGGTGTTCCGAGGAATCCTCCAGGACTGCGAGATTGGGCTGCAAAAAGGGCGACAGAGTGTTAGGAAGAGAGCAAAACGTGATCAGTGCCAGAGCAGGCTTGCAGTTGTGGCTGGTGACAACGGCAAACAAGTGGCAATTAGTTACAAGAAGGTTGGTTACAGCTAGGTTGAAGGCGAACACAAGCCGATAAAGTGCTATCAGCTGGGCAGTTGCGTATCAGACGCATTCGCATATATTTCAGTTTGTTCAAATATTTTACACACATATATATATATATATATATATATATATATATATATATGCGTACTCAATATGAGTGAAATAAATATGATGATGATATATATATATATATATATATATATGTTATGCGTACTTAATATGAGTGAAATAAATATGATGATGACATATATCAAGGCCATTCGTTTTGCAAGCCAAGAGGACAACATCAACCCTTAAAACAAAAATGTTGACCTTGTCTGGCTTAGCAACTGTTAACGCACTTTTATAGTCAACTCAAAATCGGATAAAAAAGAACATTTGGGATTTTACAATGCTGCCGGAAGCATGCACAATAGTAGCGTTTACAGAGCAAACAGATGACGTCAATCAAAACAAATTCATAAGCCGGCAACCGTACACAATTTCCCAATGAAACGTATATAAGTTGACGGAATAGCTGACTCTTTTCGATTATGTTTTAGCGGTTCAGTAGAGATCACAGTTATTATGACATACACTCTTGAAGCCGCCGAATAAGGCTTTTTGGTGCATCCGACTCTGAGCGAGAGCTTTCCCCGTTCGGAACACTTGCATATGATGCTAATATAATAACAATCACAGGTCTGTCAAGTGTCGATGGGTTGCAGAGAACGTAGATCTAAAAATAAAAAAGTAAAACATCATCTCGAGCTGTCGAGGAGCCACCGGCTTTGTGCCTCTTGCATTGGGGACACTGGGACCGATAAGTGTCAGTACTGTGAAGTTTTTGAGGGAAATGGTAAAAAGCACGGAGGGTATTACGGGTGACTGATGCCAGACAATGTTTCTGAGGCACGTGATGTTATTAGGCTGTCTGCAGAGGGAACGCAGCTTCTATTATTGGTGACATAGGCTGACACAAAATTGACACATAACAAGGAGAACCTTCGTTCATCACAATTGTAAGAATTTCACAGCAATGACATCATAAACATAGCAAAGATAATTATAATATCATTAATAATAATAACAATAATAATTTGTGTTACAATTAGTAAAACTTTTTTCTCATCTTGGCAAGACAAGTGGTTCAAAGCGACATTCTCTTAACGAGGTCAGCGCGGTCACTTTCAATGTGCGCACAAGATGCCTGGACATGTCGTTTAATGAAGGTTATTTTCCTTCGTGTACAATCTCTTCTTTGTATTTTTCTTCTCTCTCTATCGTGTTTTTTCTTTATCGCCCTGGACAGCAGGTCCTTTACTCGCCAGGTATCTTTCTTTATTTTGACAGCCACTATATTTCACTGCGTCATCAATGGTGGCCGATTACAGTATCGTTTCCGCGTCTGGTGCTTTTCAGCTAGTTTCAAGTACCTCATGAGGAATGGGGAGACAACGACATGGAAACTACGAGAGAGATATAGAGATATACATGAGGATTATGATAATAAATAAATATTCCATGAGGATAGTGATAAATGTATAACCCATCTTTGGGCATGATACCACGCACCTTTCGTTGGAATTCAACAAACTAGGGCAATGTTCGTCTACACCGGGGGCATGCGGCGTAAGGGTGAGAATGGAGGCGGAGATTATTTATATGTCAGTTTTTTTTCACTATTTGCTATTCGTTCTCGTTCATTTCACCTCAAAGTTGGCAATAAAAAAAAAACACAATAGCTAGTGCCGCTGCTACTATGTGTCGGGGTGCATGGCGTAGCTATGCAGCCAGGTGTAATATAGGTCCACCGAGAGTTAAGTTCTAAAACAACTAAGGAAAGCGTTTTTAATAACCGTTGTTAACAGTAATTCGCATTGTTTTGACGTGCTATTTTATACCGATAACATAGCAGTGCCATATAATGGTACACAGCTTTCTTGCTTGTGCCAGTATAATTATCTAATAATGTGTCGAATAAAGAGACTAAGCGTACCTGTAGATCTATGCGATTTGAGCATTTGTATGCAATGTTATAGAGTTGTAATCTCGTCATATATAACTATCGCAGGTGTACGAATACCGGTTATATTTCTCAATAGGAGTCTATGAAGTAGTTTAGTGCTAAAGCAACATTCTACTCTAGGTACTAGTAAGACACAAAACAATGTTAAGATTATATCTATCAAATAATTTCATACTCAGAGCAATGCATTCTTAAAAAGTTCCGCCACAGACAGGGTGCATAAACTATGAGTAAACCACACATTTTTACAAAGCTTGCGACAGGCAACGCGATATTATTTCCCGTGCAATTATGTGATATGATTTCACGGACCCTTAAGAACTCGCAAATCATGAAAACATTAAAAATGAGATGGTTAGATACCGCAGAGTCTTTGTAGAGGCTCTGTCTATATTCCCAACAGCTTCTTATCCTCTACTTTTCTCGACAGATAACTCCTTAGTGTAGTATCGCTATGTTTTACCCTTTTCAAGGGTTAAACAACCTTTTAAGATAGCCAGCTAGTCGGCGAACCAAAGTAAATCACAAAACGACGAGACAAATACATGTCAACAAAATAGGTATGCGATTGACAACGGACGCCCCTATTATCAATATATAATCAGCATCATAGTCTTTTTCGATTGATTGTACAAGTCGGCACCTACCAACAATCGAAATACCGAGCAAGCAGAAAGAGAGGACCAACGGAGCAAGAACAAAATACACTTCAAAGGCGGCGGCGCTCATAAACCAGAAATAAACGTTAGTGGCATACTGTAAGGCTAAAACGCAAAACCGTGCAAACGTGGAAGTAACAATGACTTTCTTTCCAGTGTGTTTCGCGCGCATTCACGTAATGCGCGCGAATTATGCGTACTGCGGGCATCTTCCTTCCAAATGAAAGTTGGTCAGACTGTATAAACACCCCATAATAGTAACGTCAACCGATGTCAACACCGGATTATGGCAGACAGGGCGCACGATGTCGAGTATATGACGATGAATGAATCACTATCCTATTGTCGTGGTTAATTCGAGAACTGCAAGCTGTCTGATCTAAACTCAGATAGTTGACTGTCACTGAATTCCGGTCTATTTATGAATGCCTACTGCGTGGAATTTGCTGGCGTTTAATAAGCGTCTAAATAGTGAACGCGTGACCACTTAACGAAGCAGACCGGGTTAACGGGTGTTAGGCGTTAACTCGTTCACTAGGCGCCTCTAGGTGCCAGTGGGTAGATGGATCATACGTGATCATACGAAATAGGCTACGAAGCTTCGCTCGAAGGCATTCAACTTTCGAACAACAAGGCCAACAAGGGTGGTGGGTTACACTATCACTATCGTTAGCCGAAGCAGCTATCACCGTAACGATGATGATGCTTTTTCATGGTGCTGCAGATGAAGCCGATAATAGTAGACGTAGTTTATATTGAAGTTAATGTCGATTATGTTGAAGATGAAGTAAGTTGTTGTTGTTGTTGAAGTTAAAGTCGATGATGTTAAAGATGAGGTAGTTGATATTGAAGTTGAAGCCAATGATGTTGAAGATGAAGTAGACAATGATGATGATGATGACGATGAGGCTGATGACGATGATGCTGGTGATAGCGGTAATGATGACAATGAGGAATCGCTCAGCGCCTAATTACCAGCCGGCCTTCTATGGCGACGGGGCGATGGCGCTCCAACGCCCGTCAAGTCGCCGGTGCCGGCCGCGGCAGCAGCAGTAGATGATGCTGCTGCTGCTCCTGCTGGCTGAAGACCTTCGTTTGTGTCCGCCCGGCCGAGAGCCTCACTCGCCGATCCAGCCACGGGTGAGCAACCATAACCGCGCGGCGAGGGTGATGACGGCTACGCTGATGACTTCGTGGTCTGTCTCCCGTACTTCAAGGCGTAGGAACACCTACGGCAGTCGTTACTCCTGTAGTGGTTGTGTTGTTGGGACAAGAACACAATTGAAAAGCAAACTAACTAACTAACTATGATAACGATATGCTACTAGTGAACTGCTGCTGCTTCTGTCGTTGTTATGAGGCTCACTCTCTCGCTCTTGCTTTCTCTCGCTTGGTCCCCCACTGATTGCCTTTCTGGCTGCACGCATGTGAATACTAGTGTATATATATATATATATATATATATATCAACGTACATACATACATTCGTACTTTTTATGTATAGGCATAGAGGCAAGCCGTGATGAGCGTTAGACAAATATTTGTAGACCGTAGGGCGAAAACAACGGACAAACGAACGAATTAGATGAGTTCCTGCGGCGGGCGGATGGGCGGACGAATGGACGTTGAGGCTGCCGTGTCTTTTTGTTTTATTTTAGTTGTGGTTGTTGTTGTTATTGCTGCTGCTGCTTCACAATTGAAACTTGGCGGTGAGGTGTTGGCGTGAGCACCTTTTGCTGTTGTTGTTGCTTCTGCTGCTGCTGCTACTTCTGATGGCGAAGGCAATGGTGATGATGGTGATGAAGATCATGACGATACCGTGATTGTCGTGGTTAAAGTTGAAGTCGTAGTCAGGAAGTAGTGGCTGCTGTTGTTTTGTTGTTACTGTTGTTTTAGTTGTATTAGTTGTAGTTGTTGTTGTCGTCATCGTTGCTCAACCCAGCTGCGCGGCGGTTTTTCGTGTCCCGGTTTTGGTCTGCTTTTAGTATCGTTCTCGGCGCGTCCGCACGCACTCGCCTGCCAACCTAACTCGCTATCTGGCGCTTACATGTGTACGAGTCTATCTGTATATCGCTCTGTAGGTTGTAGGTTGGTCTGTTTGCAGGCCTTCTCAGTGGCTCTGTCTTCGTTGTCCATCGGTTGTATCATAGGGTTGGATCTGGAGCTGGACGGATTCGCCAAATGAGCAGCAATTGAAAAGCTCGGCGCCCGCTATTCGGATCACGAGAGAGTGAGACAGAGAGAGGTTCATGAGCAGCAGACAGCCTCAGCATCAGCAACAACCGTCATAGAGGTAAGAGTCACTCGACGCACGCCAAGATGAAATGAAGTCGAAAACGAGGAGAAAGCACCAGCAGAGGAAGATATAACACGCGCACGCGCGGTTCGCGAGAGCGCCAAATTCATTAAACGGCAACTATAACGCTAATCACGACGGCAAGAATTCGAATCATCAGCCACAAAGAAAATAGAAGCAGCAACAGAAGCAACAATAACAACAACATCGCCAACACCAAGAACATTGCCAACAACAACATTGCCAACAACAACAACATCGTCAACAGCAACAACATCGTCAACAACAACAACATCATCGCCAACAACAACAACATCAATAGGCATGGGAAGCAGAAAGAACGACGGCAACGAGTTTCGTTGCGACGAGAATTGCATGTATCAATAACACGACAACAACAACAACAATGACGACAACATTTAGCAAAAAGAGAAATGAAACCAGAGAAAGAGAGAGAGAAAGAGACACAGAGAAACAACAAGCAAGCATGGATAGATGAAGCTGAAGACAAATCGACGAGGTGGTGTCGAATCAATCCGAGTCAAATTGGCCGACGCTGTTTGCTGACAGCCGCTGTTGATGACCACAATGATGGCAATATGAGAATGATAATGATGATGATGATGGCGACACACAACAACAACAACAGCTGAAGCCTCGGCCTGCTACGGCTACCAGCTACGAGTCGCAAATGAAGCGCCATTGAGCGATCACCTCATCTCACCTAGACGAGGCGCCGTCCGTCCGTCCGACCGACCGACCTCACCATCGATCGCCTCGTGGCCATCGTTGGTTGGTCACCTTCCGATCGAGTGCACCGATCAGGCTGCCACCTCGTTCCCCGCCGCCGATCGTCCAGAAGCCCGGCAAAGCTTCGGTCGGGCTTCATCGTGGTAGTTGTTGTTGTTGTTGTTGTCGTTGCTGTTGTTGTTATTATTGTTGTTGTCATTGCTGTTGTTGCTGTTATCATTGCTGTTGTTATTGTTGTTGTTGTTGTCATTGCTGTTCTTGTTCTTGTAGCGGTTGTTGCTGTTATCATTGCTGTTGTTATTGTTGTTGTTGTCATTGCTGTTCTTGTTCTTGTAGCGGTTGTTGTTGTTCACACTCGCTATAGCATTACTATTGCTTTTATTAATTGCTCAACGATGACTCCAGCGACTAGAACAACGACCACAAAAGAGTAAGAGCACTGTGACGGGAATGTCGGCGCTGTACAAATCGCCATGCACAAATCGGCCAGCCAAGCAAGCCAGAACCAAAGCATTCACTAGCGCGCCTACAAGCACTCGCTTCACCTCAAGCGGTGCTACAAAACGGGTATTGACTACTAATAATAACTAACCTTTGAGCTGTTTGCGATACACAAGCGGACAAACAACGAGCATCTTTTGAATCTAACAAACACTTTAACAAGCAAGTGTCACTGCACTGGCTCGGCTCACTGCGATTTCTAAGTTGTTGATTGTTGGTTAATTGTGGGTATTATACTGTATAATTCACCGTCTACCTCTAATGTATCTTGTTTTTTCTCTCTTTTTTTTCTCTTCTGTCGATAGTTGCGTTGTGTCGATAAATGCGTTATGCACGTAATAAAACGACGCTTACGATTAGTATCAACTACATGGCAGGAAAGAATGATGTAAGCTTACTGCAAAGCATTGCAGCCTCTTGCGCTAATCAAGGCGCTCCCTGAGAGCTTTGGGAATTCTGTTGCTGTTATTACCGGAATAGTTAGGCTGCCGCTTCGTAAAATTTGGGCTTACTTAATTGGTGCCTAAATTATTCTGTAGTATCAGCCATGCTAACACTATGGGCAGCAGCAGCAACTATCGTATTAACAATTTCGAGGTTTTAGAATTCTGCAATTGTTTTTGAAAAGCCCAAATAAAGCGGCGGTAGAGAAGTCTAACTCCAATAAAACGGCGGTAGAGAAGTCCAATATAATTTTTGATGTCAGCTTCTAAACTTCGAATAAATCCGCTGACAAAGAGTGATATAAGAAATCGCAAGTTTGCAATGACAAGTGCAACTAAGGTACCAAAAATGCAATTTTTGTTTGTTTTTAATAATGGCAATTGTTGTTCTTCACATTACTAGTACTAGAATCTTGAACCACAAACTGTATGTCAGTCACCAGCCAGCGTGTTTCTGCTGCTGAATAGACATGAATGTGTCGATATGTTCCGTGTGCAGCACATGTCCATGCTAGCATCGTTTCTACAGGCTGAACAAATGCCGACGATTTTGAGCCAAGTGCCATACGTTGGTAGGTAAATATGTTTGAAACAAAATCGCAGCCTGCGTAGTCGCCATACGCATGACGATAACGGTAAGGACAATGATGATGCTGGCGTATTTGACGTAACACGACAACGTCGACGAAGGACCTGCAAGGACGACAGCAAAAACAGCAACAACAACAACAATAAAATCAACAACAGCAGCAACAACAACAACAATAAGAACAACAAC